>VCRD01000614.1:195185-243940 GCA_006783055.1 Trinorchestia longiramus | reverse complement strand
ACCTCGGAGAAGAACCATGCTCCAAATACCTCGGAGAAGAACTATGCCCCAAATACCTCGGAGAAGAACTATGCCCCAAATACCTCGGAGAAGAACCATGCTCCAAATACCTCGGAGAAGAACCATGCTCCAAATACCTTGGAGAAGAACCATACTCCAAATACCTCGGAAAAGAACCACGCTCCAAATACCTCGGAGAAGAACCACGCTCCAAATACCTCGGAAGTCATTGAGCAGACCTGTCTGCAGGAGTCTTAAGGAGCTCCTCCAGGAAGCTGTAGGTGGACACCTCGAGGGCGGCGCTGCTGGAGAGCCCACCTCCCATGGGCACTGAGCTCACAATCACAGCCTGGAACCCCGGCACTGGTACTGTAAAATAAGGCAGTCGCTGCGGTAAATAGAAGAATATGAATAATAAATAAAACGTGAACCACGTTAATAGTACATTTTAAATTTATTCAAATGTCTAAAAATATTAACTGATATCAAAACCAAACTTTTTTTATGTAATTCACTTTAATATTTTGATTCGTTTTTTTCAGCAGTGTTGACTATCAATACTGAAACTTGAATTACTTTTCCAGAAAATTCAATACTTTCACTGCCTCACGACATTGGTCTCGTACATAATTTCTAACAAGAATAAATGGCCAAAGGCGAATGAAAACAACATATATTAAATTAGATAATATATTTTAATCAAAAATAAATGATTGAATAATAATCACAAATGAAGGTTATTAATGTCTGTTGCATTTGATGACATCGAAGACGCAATTGTTTATTGAATTTATAATTTTTTAATGGTAGCCCCTGACACAGATTTCAAAGTAACTTATATGGCCCCCAATAATCTGCTTTTGAAGTAAATGACAATAAATCTGCCTCAATTTTATTCTTTAGATTGACTCATAAATTTTCAATTAGGTTCAAATCCGGCGAAGACGAAGGCCGATCCATCAATATGTTGATCTTGAAGTTAAATACGGGTTTTAACCAGAATAATATGCGACAAACCCGGACCATTTAATTTGAGATGACCTCATTCTCGCGTAGAAACAGTTATTAAATTTTACTACTAAGTAAAATTATCAACATGCATTTTATGTTTGTTTTGTAACATTTTATAATAATAAAATTATTAGCTCTCACAATACGTTGTTCTACTGCAGTAAATTTCTCCTCAAATACCTCACACACCATGTAATATTACTATGAAAAATTCCAAAAGCCTCTCGTGACATAAATTACGAATTAACTGATACAGGGCATTGTTAATATCCCCATCATATTGTGATTAAAACAGTAAAGAAAATTTTAAAGTTAGGTGCACCAGAAATCAAATGCATTCATATTAAATTTGCGTAGCGCTGAAGAGGGAAGACTTGTACAAACCATGGAAATTTGCCACGACTCCCTTGACGTAATTGACCCAGGAAGGTGACTCGCTCCTAGTGAGGGGTGCCTCAGGTGTAGGACAGTTGAACTCCACACAGAGAGGCAGGTCTGCTCCCTGGGCGGTAGTGAGGACCCGGCACTTGACTGTGTCAGGGGCGATCCCTCCCACCACTACCGTGCACAGCGACAGTGCCTGGTCAATGAGAAAATTATACATAAATGAGAACGTATTTAAATCACTGTACATACACAGCCAGTAATCTAAGTGTCTGATAATTAGCATGAAATAAGGGCATAGGCTTTTGTCTTGTGAGTGATCTTGTAACAATGTCGCCCAGAACGTCTTCTCGCACCTCGCACCGTGAGTAAAACTTCTCAATGTTATACGAGCTGCCTAATTAACATTTAAATCTGTCGTTTCATTCTTCATTAATTGAACTGCAAAAAAACGAAACAAGTCTTATGTGATGCAGAACGAGCGGTCGACAGTGTTTGACGTGAAGATAAGTACCACTTTGTCTGATAAGGCCAGTCAACAAGGCGAATTGATGGGAGGCAAGCTCATGATGTCCACCGTAGAGTGAGATGCACTGATATCACTGATAATACATCATGCAAGGCATTGTTAATATTACCATCAGACTGCAGGTCAGTGGTGGAAAGAATGTTGTATTTTCATATCATTTTAAAATTTCTCCATTTGAATATAAAATGAAATTTTTATTTTTAAGTTTTAGAGTTATTCACTTTAAGACAAAAATGCGAGACTCCTTAAAAAAGTTATAGAACTATGGTTTTCAAGTCTGATAATTGAAACCATAAAAATATAAAATTAAATACTAATACAAGTGAGTTCAAAACATTTCTCTGACATTACACAGTATCAATAACAACGCGTAGTTTTCGTTCAATGAATACTCGAAGTCTCACATATTACTCGGAGGATAGCACTTACACACAACATCCATGTGAACAACCAGCAGTAGTGGAGCTCTGGATCCAGACTTGTTCATAGTCCATGCGTCACATCCACATACACTTAGTATGTAAGAATTATATTCCTATGTGACAGCAGTAATAATCACTAAGATACTAACTGGTTCATCTATTTTCATTGTATTCGATCATAAAACTTTTAAAATGTGTGAAATTCAACTAGAAAAAATCCCAGCAAAATTTGTACGCGAATGAGAACATCTTTCATTATCCAACTGCCCAGAAAATCGATTTTATAATAACGTTGATGGAAGCAGTGAAATAAAGTAGTTTTGGTGTTTTAAGCATTCGAATTTTGAAACATCGACAGAAAAATAATAGTTTTTCTTGTAAAAGGAAGTGACAGGAGAATATTGAAAATCAGATCATTGTGGGAGTGTTCTTATTCTTTTTAAAAAATTAAACATTTAATTTTGATGTACTATGGGAGGCTATTGAAATGGATAATGGCAGTTAATTGTTATACCCAACAACCAACTGGCAAACAAAGTTTGTGCAAAACAAGATTGGATTTTGTTTGTACAGTTCGTGCCAGAATTACATGCAACTCTATTTTTTGATTCTCACCCCCATAGTTGTTAATAAAAAATAGCAACACTTGGTACATTATATGGCAATACTAACACATGTTCAGATCTATAACTGTAAGATGGTCTGCGCAATAGTAAACAAACGGCAGCCCCTGACTTGAATTCTTGCAAGTTTCAGCGTGACAACTTTATATGCAAGATGGGACGTAAAGGCGCTTTGAGTTATGGTGAGAAGTCTAAAATTATTCAAAAGCTGAGTAATAACATATCTACATTAGAAATAACAAAATAATTGGGCTATGACCATCGTACCATTAAAAAATTTGTGATCAACCCTGATCGTTACAACGGTCGTTCTGACAATGGGAAACGTCGTAAGAAAGCACCTGTGTCGCATCGAGCCATGAGTAGGATCACGAGAGAATGCCGCCGTAACCCACTTAAAACTTGCAAAAAAGTGTTTGAAAACGCTGGCGTTCCTAATGTACCCAAATCCACTCGATGCCGTATTCTGAGGAAGGTAGGAAAATGTGGAAAGCCAGAGGTTTGCTCTCCATTGAAGGATATCCACAAGAAAAAGAGGATGGATTGGGCGAAAAACCACATGAAGGTAAATTTTCAAACTGTTCTGTTCGCCGATGAATGTCGAGCGACTCTTGATGGACCTGATGGGTGGAGGAGAGGATGGTACTGCAAGGAGGGTCCACGTCCCTACCGGATCAGGCGTCAGTAAGGAGAAGGAGGTGTCATGTTTTGGGCTGCAATCATTGATAATAAACTGGTAGGACCATTCAAAGTCGCAGATGGAGTGAAAATGACAGCCAAACCCTACAGTGACATCATTAAGGAACACCTTTTACCCTGGTACAAGATGAAGAATTTGGCATTCCGGAAAGAGATGGTATTCATGCATGATAATGCTCCGTCTCATGCTGCAAGAATAACCACGGAATATTTGGAGAGTGTTTTTTGCCAGGCACGGGAAAATCATGCAATGGCCAGCTTGTTCTCCGGATATAAACCCCATCGAGAATCTGTGGAGCATCCTGAAAAGAAAGATTTTTTCCGGTGGAAGGCAGTACACCTCCAAGGATGACCTCTGGATTGCCGTTCTAACTGCTGCCAAAGAAACTTCATCAGATGAAGTAAAAAATTTGACATCTTCATTGGATGAAAGGTTTTTTCTGTTGTTTAAGAACATGGTAATTATATACGATATTAATTGCACTATTCAACCACATTGAAGCTTTTGTTTTGTAATGTTGTTTCTACATTAAATATTCCTAAAATAATGTATTTTATCAATTTCCGTCACCAGTTGGCCATATTTGACTTTGTATAAATGATTAGCATACAAAGTTGGCACGCTGAAACTTACAAGAATTTAAGTCAATAGCTGCCGTTTGTTTACTATTGCGCAGTTCATCTTACAATTTTAGATCTGAACATGTGTTAGTATTGCCATATAATGTACCAAGTGTCGCTAATTTTTATTAACAACTATGGGAGTGAGAATCCAAAAATAGAGTTGCATATAATTCTGGCACGCACTGTAGTTCCTTTAATTCTCAATTTTATTGGTGTAAAAACGTCTCTCAAGCAATGGAAAGATTTGAAGCCGTAAGTCGTTAGGCTTCAGGATATACGAGGTAGGTTCAATTTTTCTCCAGAAATACTGTTTGTAGTATTAAAGTCTTTATTCATATTTCACGAGATAACTGTGACTGAAAAGAAATTTAATAAAAATTACTTAAACATTCTTAAGCGCTCTCAAACTATCATCCAATATAAACAAAATGCAGATAATGAAATAAAAACTTGGCCTATTTGACCTAGATTGAGCAATCATGATCCAAGCCCAATATGTCGGAGAGAGGACGATGTTAACTTATTAACAAGGAAATACACAAAAAAGCATATGACGTTGGGAATAGTGATTACTGTCCTACCAGTGATGGCACATATAAAAGATTATACATCATCATTTCACTCATAACTAAATTAAGAAATATTTTTAGTATTCAAATGCGCAGAAAAATATATACTCTGTGTTATGATTTGAGCCTACGATTTGCTCCAAACTACGTATTCATTATTCTTCATCAAAAATTAGAGTAATTATCTGCGCGTTTTAATACAAGGAGTAATTTTTAGTTGAAATAAGATACTAATCACGAAAAATCAGAGTGAAAATACACCTTACGGCACGCAAAAGACCACGTTAGGTCATCAAATTTTAGCAACACGTCACATTTCTTCCAAATTTTCATTCACGAAACATCCCCTACAAACTTCGCTTACCATAGGGAATACGAAACCTTCATTGTAATCAGTGTGTTCACCAATTATGTTTACTCTTCCTGGTGCGATGCCTGCAGCGGTTGGAGAGCTACCAAATGTTTCTTTATACTTTTCACATGCTGCTTCCAGCAATTGTTCTACGGGAACTGCGGGAGCTGCCTCAGCCATCGTACGTTCGCCGGACTTCTCACGATACTGAGAAGTCGTAACCATCGTTGCTCCGTTTGCCCGTCAGCCAGTTGGAGATGCTGAAAAAAGATCGTACTTGGCACTACTAGTTTTTGAGATAAAGATGCTAACTGAGTGCTGTACGAATCCAGTCCTTTTGCATCTTAGTATGAGTTCGCTACTTCAAGTCTGCAATTAAATAAATTTTAATATATCACTCCCGACCTGAACGGAACTATTTAAGTAGAGTAAACTCAAGTTTCATGGTGTGTTATGACTTCTAAATTATCTAAATATAGTTGTATGTTATGAATTATTAGAATTTGAAAGATTGATTCCATCATTTTTGTAACCAACTGACGACTAGCATACAAGAATGGAGTGTTGTAGGCAAATGAGTGTGTAACTGATAACTTTAGTTATTCCAGGTCTAGAGAATGGTGACAAATTTTGAGATTCAATTCATTTGGTTGATGAGTAGCAAAATGTACTAAACAGTGTCAAAGTTTTATGTAAGAAGCCAACTGGCAATTTTTAGAATTATGTTTATGAATAAAATTCTAATATTACAGCTTTATGTTTGAGATTCAGGCATATTTTTACTCTCAAGTTCAGAGTAGATAGTTAGAAATAAATGAAAAGAATAGAGAAATAATTATTTTAATTCATCCATCTGCTAAAATGTTATAATGGTCTGTTGATTTTTTTTTATCAGAGTTAGGAATAGCAGAAGTGTCATGTGTTTCAATTTTAGTTAATGGAGAAGCTCTGGATGGTAAATTTTATAGGTCCTGAACTGAATATGCAAGCCTGGCTGGCCAGTTCACTTGTATTTATCAAATCTCATTCACAGAATATTTATATAATCAAAATCATATTTTTTAGTTTGATGTAGGGCCAATTTGGATATTATTATAGTTTAGCTTGTACTGATAAAAATATTTTTAAATATTTTATTTTGATTCAAGTCATAACATATGTTCTGTTGTATGGTACATTATATATTTCAAAGCTATTAGATCCTTGCTTGTTTATAAACTTGAGAGTTGTCTATTTCATGTGGTGCAATGACTGAATTCTGTACTATGTAGCATGTTTGGATGCATAGTTCAGTGTATATATTGAAAACTATTGGTTTGAGTAGGTGTAAATACACTCTCTTACTCAAATAATACATTAAAGATGTGCATTGAGACTAATTTATTCAAATAAAATTTTAGCTTTAATATCTTTGAGTGTGCATCTGGATTTCTGTTTCTTTAATTTCATTTATTTTTATGGTGAGCATTCAAAATGTTTCTACCTTTTTTGGCTACAAAAATATATTTTAGTTTGCAGTTCCCTAAACTTGTACATTAGT
This sequence comes from Trinorchestia longiramus, assembly GCA_006783055.1. Classification (NCBI taxonomy): domain Eukaryota; kingdom Metazoa; phylum Arthropoda; class Malacostraca; order Amphipoda; family Talitridae; genus Trinorchestia; species Trinorchestia longiramus. Next base: position 237,187 of record VCRD01000614.1, on the reverse strand, counting down.
TTATGCAGTCCTAAGCACTAGTACTTTAAGTTTTGAAAGCATCAGTTAACTTACTACTTGGATGGAAACCCTACATGAACTTTGTACTCACTAGGGAGATCATGAGCCTTTATTTCATATATTGGATTAATGTGGTCATTTATGACAGACAAGTTTGTTGTTGCTGCTAATGTACGAATATGGGTATTATTTCCTTTAATAGATTTTACTTTAATTATTTTCTCTACTGAAATGGTGAGTTGGTGGTTTGTGCATTTGTCTATGATTTATTTGCTCTACCTCAAAGGGCCAAATAATACATGACATTTAATACTCATGTTTTTGAAGGCTTCTGAGTTCAGAGTGAAAACTTTAATTTGTTTTATTGTAGAATTATGTTTGAAAAGACCAATTGTCTTCTTGTGGTGATCTTCAAAGGTCTCTCCTGCCTTTAAAGGATGTGCACATCTTGAAATTTTCTGCCATCGTGTTTGATGGCCGAGTTTGAAGCAGTACGTGTCTGCTCCTCCTACCTTGGATATAGTCATGTTGTGGTAAGTACACAAGCACAACACATTTCTTGTTTTTTATTGAATGTGTGTATCAATCATATGACAGATTTTGTTTACATAATTTTAAGTCTGGAACTCGGTTCATAGTATTTTAGTGGTATTTTATTTTGATTTGATAATTTAAATCACTTTTAAATGATTCTTTGGTGCTCAAATTTTGAATACCTAATTTTTGGTAAAATAAGTTTCAGATCATATAAGCTTCAGCTGTACTGAATCTGTTCTATTTTCATGTTTGACATTGTACTCTTTTGTTGCTACTATTGAATTGTACCATGGTGTTTATGTGTAACCCATGCTGCTGGACGTGCAGGTATGACAGAGTGTTGTGCCACCACCCATATGCTGTTGTGTGCTGCACTTCCTCCCTAGTGGCTGCCTGCCTGGTGGTCTCCATCACTCTGCAGCAGCTGCCAGCCTTCAATGACCCTTCATTGGTGAGACATGTTTTGAGGTTTTGTGTCCATACTTTGTGCTACTCATGACCAAAAAGTGTCCAAAATGCCTGAATGCATGTTACTGATGCATATTTTTGAAAATATCATTCCCTATTGATTTGAAATTAGCTTACATTACATGAAAAATAATATAAGAGCATATACTTCATCTGTGGTGCATCCAGGTTCAGGTGCTCGAGAGTGTAAACTACTTTTCTTACTTTGAATTTATTGCTACTTTAGTAAAAATATAGTGTATTTTATTTCTGTAGATATCATGAAATGCAGATTTTGTGAAATGCGTTTAAAAAATATTTTGTTCGGATAGCTGTGCTTTAAGATTTTGCATGCTCACTTATAGCTAAATATCATAAATTTAACATACATGTACTGTACATTTAACATACTTGTACTAACATACATGTTGTACTGAAAATGCAAAACATTTCAAATTATTTAATCGAGGAGTTAGAAAATAGAAACTTGGCATCACTTGAGTAGTTAAGCCATGGCAGTTTTGTGTGATGCTCATGACTCAATCAGGGTTTCGAGGCACGAGGTACGTCAGTGAGTAGCAGAGCGGCAGCGTGGCTGGCACTGCTTGAGGCAACACGCCCGTCCGGCCCCCTGACTGTGAACCCTGCCAAGAAGCAGGAGCAGGACAAGTGGCCACCCAACCAGCACACAGGGCATGGTCCTCCTGGGAGACACCAGCGACCCCTAAACGGGCGAGGAATAAACGTCACTTCCATTCGCAGGTTCCCCCACACCCACATGGTGAGATTGCCTGGTAGCTGAGATTGCCTGGTGACTGATATTGCCTGGTGACTGATATTGCCTGGTGACTGATATTGCCTGGTGACTGATATTGCCTGGTGACTGATATTGCCTGGTGACTGATATTGCCTGGTGACTGATATTGCCTGGTGACTGACATTGCTTGATAGCTGATATTGGATGTCATACTCTGCTGGCATTTTCTGTACTAGTGCGTGGAAGTTGTCTCTTTCAGAGACTTATATAGTACTGTGTTTCCTTGCTTTTATGTAGAATTGGGTTATCACTAAACTATATTTGTGAAACTATTTTCAGATACACTAATCCGTCGTTTATCACGGGTGTCACGTTCTGGGACTATCCGCGATAGGTGAAAATCCGCGAAGTAGCAGCACCATATTCATTTTATGATTTTACTGTACATGTAAGAAAAAAGAAATTTATTTATAGGGTATCTTATTTCTTATTCTGTTTTCGATCATATCAGGTGTAACATCACATTCATATGTATGCTTTATTCCATGGACTGAATATATGCTGCTTGTAATAATAACACATTTAAAATAGCAGTAATGATAATACAGTAACTTTATGAGATTGACATGTAAAAGCAAATGGGGTACTCAGAGGAGACGAGGGTACTCTGATTACTTCGTCAGTCAATCGGAGCTTAGGATACAGAACACGATGGTGTGATTACGTAGTCATCTTCCACCCATCAGCCAATTTGTTGATCATGTACATGTGCTCACCAGAAAGACCCGCGAAAAATGAACCGTAATGTAATTTTTTTCAGCTCATATCAGAATATAGTTGAATGAATATCTTTATTTGTTTAGTGCGTGTGTAGCTAACGTCCTGCATGTTAATTAATTATTTCATTTTAGAAATCATCCTTGTGTACTGCTTCTTGCGTTTATCTCCTCACAATTCATTAGCACCACCGAGTGCCGTGTATTCCAATTGACATTTCTTGTGCTAAGTCTCTCCTAGACCTGTGATTCTCCTTCACAATTCTCCTCAGTTAAGAGACAGCACAAGGGACTGCTTCCCTGGAGCACTCACGTTTATTTTGCTGTTGGTTTTGTCTTGCTCCTTTACTTCTCAACTACAGACTGTACAGAATTTGTTAACCAGCTTACAAGCTTTGTGTATTTGTGTACTTTCTCCTGAACAATTTTGTTTTGACTTCAAGAAAAGGTTGGCTTACCTTAGGCATGGTGAGGGTGTGAAAATATTTCTTGCCTGTTTAAATGATTACCTACAACACTTCATCAATTTGTTAGGTCTCAAACCTGTGCATGAATATTTGAAAAACAACGCAAAAACGTGCTGAATTACGAAACTCCTGACTAGTATATTTTCCCATTGAAAAGAGCTTACATTATGGATTGGTTACAGATACTTGTTTTTAGCTTTTAAATTATCCCTTAAAGCCTTTCATTTTATTGTGTCCTTCATTTTGAAAAATTTGCAGGTGTGTGTGGAAGCAGTGGGTGGTGATGTGTCGGTGCAATCCAATTGTTCGAGCGAAGACTTGCAGCGGCTGCACGAGCTCCACATGCATCCTTCCCTCTCTACACCTGGTGACATGCTGAGCTCTATTGTTGACCTCAATGAGAACACAAGCGTGGCCAACATCTCTGATGATGAATTTGGCAACAGGTCGAGAAGCGTTGAAGGTGTCCTAGGCATCAGCGGGGACGGAGAAGATAAACAGAGGTCTGCAATAGAGAAGTTACGAGTCATTGGCCTGGAGCACGATTTCAGGCACAGCCAAGACAACAAGGACTACCTCACCGACCATGAAGCACTGGAAAACTATGATTATTACGACTATGAAGATTACGAGCACGAGATAGACTACGATGAAGAACATGCACATCACAATCACAACCATTTAGCACCTGACGGATTTTTTTGTAACTCCCTCGTGCCTGATTATGGTCACCTTGTGGTCAGCGTCAACAATAATGCTGCTAATTGCCCAAATCCATCGTCATCTTCAGCAGAAATATTTTCTCCCTTTAATTTTGCATCATCCGCTTTTTCAAGATCAGAGTCAGAGCCCAGCAACATGTCTGCAGAGGCGTCTGAGCTTACAGCGTACTCCCTCATGAGCTTGGACCACCTGCAATCCATCTGTGAGCTGGACCGCAGGATACGAGAGGCCCCTTCCTTCGAGGGGATCTGCCAAAGGGCATCACCAGAAGAGTGCTGCCCTTCGTGGAGCATCCCAAACTACGTGGCGCTGCTCACCAACAAGACGCGGTGTGAGGGCATGACGGAAGCAGACGTGACGTACGTGAGGCAGTTGCTGTACGCGTGTGGCCGCCACTTCGACCAGAGCCTGGAGGGTGGGTGTGGGTCGCAGTGTTCGCGCCTGCCCCCTGCATGTATGAAGCACGACGCTGTCTACACCATCCTGCACTACCTGGCCGACGTCCACTTCATGATGCACGAGGTCAGCCAAGTCATCACTACTCGGTTACTCTTCTACTGACTAAAGCCATGCAATTTATCGGAACTGTTAGTATTCGTGTCAGTTACGCGTGGGCTCAGCAACATCAACCTTGCGTATTCTTGAACAGAAGCCTATGCTTGTTTCTACAGTTGATTTTGTTGCAAATACGATGACGTACGTAGCTTCATTATTTAACTTTATTGTTTTTGAGGGCCTACATAAAAATGTGAAATTCACTGCGCTCTGTCATAGTCTTTGCAGTTGTTGTTGTATTGTCGTATTTCTTTTGTGGATTGTTTATCTTCTTTGCTGTCATTTCGGTGACTTTTTTTGCATAGACTTGCTCTAACTTTCAGTAATTCTTACTGTCACTTATACCAGAAAATAGTCGTGACACTCGTGCTCCTTCGCTTTTACTTATAAGACAATAATGAAAAATTATCGCTATCCTCGTTCTCTTAGTATTCTGGCAACTTTGAACCATGTGTACTCGCCTAATTAAAACTTTCTTACGTTAACCCCTTTCATAGTACTAACTCATTCATTCTTTGATGCAAGTTGAGAATGGAAAAGAATTCAAAGGAATACTTTGTTGTAATTGAGCCGTTGACAGGAGAGTGGGGCTCCTGCATCAGCACAAGATTGGTCGTCCCTGCGTACCAGTGCTCTCTTCCTGCCAGTGGCACGCAGTTCCGCCACCCTGCCCTTCTATGAGGAGTTAGCCGCCATGTCCCTGGCAGAGGGTAACGTCTCGGTCATCTCTATGGAGCTGGGTAAGAGAAGGCCTCAATTGTTTTAGCTCTTTGGTGTGGGCAGACCTACTTGCCTCAGAGCTGGATGTACAGTAAAATCAATCACCTGCTCTTCTTGGGTTAAAGAAATCATTCTCTGTATGTTATTGAGACTCAATTTCACTGTGGTTTTGTGAACTCTTGTCCAGTGTTTTGAAGTTGTCACTTAAGTTATTGGATTCTAAGATGCAAGCTGAACTCGAATAAGTTCTGAAAAGTTCAGACCATTTGAAGTATTGATTGTACCCTTCAGAAATTTCACTAAAGTCAGTTTTTATTTTTTTTAAATGCTGCTCTGTGTGGCGGTATAGAAGCGTTAGTTCTCTTTTCTAGTCTGCCTCAAGGTTTGAGGTGATGCAGTGTGAGACCTGACACATCATAGGTTCTTCGTAGCGTTTGCACTACGAATTGGAAGACATTAACGCTGAGTAATAGGCTGGTGTTATTGCATGGTGAACTTTAATAGTATTTTCTTTCGAATCAAAAACTCAAAAATATTTCGGACCATGTTTAATTCTAATAATTTGCTACCAACGTCTAAAGCTCGCTGTTCCACATAACTGAAGTTGTTAAAGACATCGATAACTATGTTTCTGATTAATGTGTTTCAAGCCTAACAATAAGTCCGTTAGTAGTTTACTGATGAAGCATGTCTGGCTGTGCAGGTGTTAAGAATGCGCTGTTCGACAAGCTGCTGCTGCGCGACGCTGTACTGGTGATCGTGGCGGGCGCTGCAGTGCTGCTGCTCGTACTCATCTACACCTCCTCCTTCATCATGACAGTGGTCACCATCGCCACTGTAGCCTCTTCGCTCATCATTGCCTACTTCTTCTACACCTTCGTCTTTAGGATATCTTTCTTTCCGTACATGAATGTGCTCTCCTGCATCATCGCTGTTGGTGAGGTCCTCTTGAAAAATAACGTGCGAAGTGAGATATTGATTGCTTTCAGACATGTCTTTCAGTTGTGATCTTGCTCACTGGTCAGCTTATTAGCACAAGTTATTAATAATGACCTGATGACTTTTCTTGCAAGCTCGCTTGAAGGTAGGCTAATACTACAAATCTCTGTATGGTGATGCTGTTTGCGGATATTCACGTCTAAGTGACAATGCTAGATAGACTTCTACTTTAGTTTAGGTCCAATTTCATTTACGTGTTTCTATCTTTACTGAATAAGAACTGATTTAATCGACAATTTATCCATGTTGGAAGTATTTCATTATTTTATTTTTTCTAGAGCATAGTCACAAATTGATCATGTTTCATTAGAATGAGCGAGGTATTTCAACTTGAGTGATTGAAGCCAATTTCCGTGGTTCAGCACTGGGCGCAGACGACACGTTTGTGTTCTGCCGCGTGTGGCGTAGTGTGGCTCGGGACAGCGGGGGAGGCGGACACGGCCGCTCCTGCTACAAAGTGCCTGTCAAGTTCGTAGAAGAAGTGATGAACCATGCAGCCTCATCCGTGGTGGTGACCTCTCTCACCACCGCCGCTGCTTTCCTCGCGTCTACTACATCCGCCATCACTGCCATCAAATGCTTCAGGTTTGTCGTGCTCGGTGGTGGAAAGTCTAGCTGTATTTCACGATGAAATTCCTTGTATCGATTTTAGCACAATTATTAATTCGTGCTACAAATACACAAGATGAGCATGTTTTCGTGACAGTCTCTGTGAGATCTTCAGTTTTGACCTGAGTGTTCACTGCGCGGAGACGTCTACTCATTTTGGGTGGTCTGCTTCATGGACCCACGTTCTGTTATTCCGAATTGTCCGTAGGGACTGACCATAAAATTATGAAACTCGCTGAACAATAAAAAACTGCCGTAAATTTTGTCCGTTGTTCCGAAATCCGTTAAAGTGAGAGGTTTATTGAACCGAGGTATGAGTGTGTTGTGTCTCTGAGAGTGTAGTAGCGTGTAATTATCATTTCAAGATTTTTAAGAATGCATGTATTTCTCTGACTGTTTGGTTTCATGGTAATAGATAATATTGTTAGCCCTGAAAATGTTTCTACTTGTAAGTGGAGAATGCCAGGCGTTTTGCTGTAAAATTTCACAAAATTTAAATTAAAAATTTCCCTCATATGACGGTAAATAAAAGTAAATATATTATAAAATGATTGTGTTCATAATTTTTGAGGCCAGAGACTGCTGAAATTCACTCAAATATTTAGGTGTGCCACGCTACAAATATTTTATTTAGAAGCGTGTGTTTGTGTTCAGCCTATTTGCGGGGACTGTGGTGATGGCAAATCTGCTTCTGATGCTGACGTGGGTGCCTGCGTGCCTCGTCATCTCAGAGCGCTGGCGCTGCTGCTGGTGCTGCTCGCTGCTGCCTGCTGCACGCTCCACCGAGTGTCTGGACACCACAGCTGTGACGGCACACCACCACAACCCCACCTTCACCAAACCTCAGCAACCCCATCTCTCTTCTAATCTTCCCCACCCAATTCTCACTTGTTCTGCCTCGGCTAACCCTGCATCTCTTGATACTCCACATCACCAACTCCATCATCCTCATAGATCCCCAATTGCATCCCCCCCTCGATCCCCTAACTTCCAGTCGTCTAACGCTTCCCCCAGGACTCCGAGCTACTCTCACAACTCTTCCTCACACTCCACGTCACAGTCACCCCCACGCTCTCCACACATCATCAAAGTGTCTGCTGAGTCGGAAGAAGTTTACAAGGAGAAGTGCTCTGTCGTTGTATTTTCTCGCATCTCAAGTTGGATGAGCGGTCTATCTCTAGCAATTTTTGAGAGGTTCCTACCTTGGATAGTCATCAAACCAAGAGCATTATTAGTCATTTTGTTGCTGGGTTTTGCTGTGTATGCGGGAATTTTAGTGATGTATTATCCTCGGTTACGGCTTCCCGATTCTGCAGATTTCCAGCTTTTCAACCGAGACCATTACTTTGAACGCTATGATTTGGAGCACAAGTACAACTTCTGGTTTGAAAGAAACCTGCGCAGTGACGTAGTAAACCGTCTTCCCATACGAGTTGTCTGGGGTATCAAGCCTGTGGACAACGGTGACCATTTGAATCCGGCATCAGAGTCCACGCTGGAGTTTGACCCTACTTTTGACATGTCTGCACCAGCTTCACAAAACTGGCTTCTCCAGTTCTGCCGTGATCTCCGCAAGCAGAGCTTTTACATGTCCACCATGGGTCCTCTCTTGCCTAATTGCTTCATTGAGACCTTCAAGTCGTGGATGGAAGAACGTAGGTGTGCTGACATTTCGAAGAATCGCTACCCTTGCTGCGAAGTGATGCCGTTTCCGTATCCTCGCTGGGTGTTCGACAAGTGTATCACTGATGCGGTCGAGGTGCTCTACCAGACGCCGCATCTCTACTTCGTTCCTGGAGTTGCTGGGCCAAAGTTCAACAAAACGAGTGGCAAAGTTGCTGCTCTTGTTATCGAGTACGATAGCAATATGGTCTGGTCATTATCCTTTGACCAGATGCATCAGTTTTTCACCAGAGTGAGTAATTCTTTCCGTGGTTCTATTGAAAAAATAGCGCTCTTCAGTAGGAACTTTAGCTACTCGCCACTTGATCTGAAACAATCAGCTGCTTGTTACTGGAGTCTGTTATTGGGTTTGCTTTGCAAGGTACGATTGCCTTATCTCCAATAGTAGTAATGCATTTGTAGGACCAAGATTCAGCTGTTTCTCTGTTTATTTTTATTGCTTTGTTTTTTTTTTGGATTTACTGACGGTTCCTGAACGAGTAAGGAAACCTTTATGCCCATTGCCTATTCCTCACTTTTTCTACTTTTCTAATATTGCTTTACATTTTGATGTTACTGTCGCATTCTTTTCACGAATATTTTTCGCTAATTATGTTGCTTCCTTCAGGTAGAAGACTGGACCTCGAAACAGCTCCAGGACGCTCCCCCTGGCCTAAGAGGTGGCTGGTTCACTTCATACCTGGAGTTCTACGAAGTACAGCGGTCGCTGCTGGAGGGTACTAAGCTTGCCGTGTTGGTGGCAGTGGTGGTGAGCCTCGTGGTGCTGCTACTCACCACCCTCAATGTGCTGGTGAGTCTGGTGGCTGTGATCAGCGTGGCGTCAGTCATGCTCGTCTCCCTCGCCGCCCTCGTCATTCTTGGCTGGCGACTGAACGTACTGGAGAGCATTGTGGTGACAGCGGCCATTGGCCTGGCAGTGGACATGACACTTCACTACGCTGTGGCTTACACCAAAGCGCCGCCCAACAAGCGCAAGGCAGCCGTGGTCTGGGCGCTAACTCGCCTGGGCAGCCCTGTTCTCATGACCACCCTTACCACTTTGGTCGCTGCTGTGGCCATGCTGTCTGCTACAGTGCTTGCTTACATCCACATCGCCACTTTTTTGATCATCATCTCGCTAGCTTCGTACATCTACTCGACTTTCTTTTTTTTGCCACTCATGAGTCTCGTGGGACCTGAGAGACACTGTGGTCAAATTGTCTCTCCGAGTGACTGCAGCCAGTTTTGCTCCTGCAGAGATGAACAGCACGATAAGAATATTTACCAACAAGCGTGTGTGAGTGAGTCAACTCTCTCGACGTCGAGTGTGTGTCCCTCAGCTCCCTACTCTTCCGCCCACACCACCCATGATTTTGAGACACCCTACATCAGCTGCCAAAATAATACTCATGAATTGGAACCATTGACGAGCCCAACTTTCAGTAGTCCTTTTTCTCTTTCCTATGTGCCAGAGACTCGTGGTGGCAACGGTTGCTGCAATTCCAGCAATTCAGGTGGCGAGAAATCCGTCGTGGTCCAAGACTGTCCAAAGCACTCGCCCAATTGTACTCAGAAGCAACCGGGACATCAACAACATTCTCGAGGTCTGATTGTGAGCCTCCAGCAGAACCGCAACTCCCGCCAGCAACAGAACGGAAGCTGTGCGCAGTTGGTGGTACGTAAAGAGTCTACAGAGTCTCAGGTGAGCGGGAGTGGCGACGTCGGTTGCGTGTGCAGATCGGCTAGTGTTGGTTCACGGCCACGGCGAAGTGCTGGAACTGGCAGAAAGCCTCGCAATTCGTTGAACAACAGATCCAACAACCAGTCGAGGTCGTGCCTCAAAAAACATGCCGTCGCTAAACAGAACTCGTCCCCTCACATCACGCCTGCCAACTCCGTTTCTACCCTTGTATGCTCCGAACCTGACCCTGAACTCGAAGGGTTTCATGTATCCGAGCAAACCAATGCCACTGCATTGTCTACTGACAGAAGTAGGGACGGAGGGATTCATGCTAATGGGGCTGCTGACAAGAAGTCAGCTCCTTCTCCGTCAGATAGAAATTATCAACAACAGTTACGTCACCAACAGTTCATCAGACAACACCAGCAGCAGCAGTTACAGTTCGACAACCAGTTTTGCAGTGCCGACGCTGCTGGGTCGTGCGTTTAATTAGATTGAAGCTGCAGTCTAGATAGCCACTCTAAGCAATGCTAAAAAACTATTGCTTACTATCCGCCTTTGAATGGGAGTTTTATAGGCAAAACCAGATACTCATTTTGATTAACGTTGTGGTAAACTGGTCTTCATTGTTTAGAATAGTATACGTACATTTTCTCGATTCTCAGTTTTGAATAAATATAAGAAGTTCGTGTTGATATTAAGTTTGGTTGCTATCTCAATATATGTGGTAGCTTTTTCCTTGAAATGTTTGTATAAATGGACTGAAGTGAAGGTATAGTTAATGCTAGTAAGAAGATGGGCTTAATGCTGTGTTGTGCGAGCTTCCGACTTTTGAGAAGCAAGATTTGAAGTTCTGTGAAATGTTGATTTTGAGTCAACTGCCTCTAGTGGTAGTCCACCTTCGACTTCTTGGAGCAGTCGTCTGGTATTTTGTGCAGTTACACTCGATCTGAAAATAAGCTCCAGCCATTCCTTTCATGCGATATTTTGGATCAGAATACCATTGTTTGATGATCTATCCTGAGCAAATAATTTAGGAAAGCTTCTATTATATGAGGAAGTAAATGCCTATTGGTAAGCGAACACTTATTTTTATTCGTAGTTGAACTAGTGTATATTATTTTATAGGTCTTCGTAATCATTTCTGCCATGACACTTTGATTTTCACTCAATTACACCTCTTCACTGCGTGCCTGTTACTCGATATTAGTTATTTTTAGTGCTATCTTCCTGAACTCAATTATTGTTCATAATCTCATGTATGATCTGATGTTTTATATTTAATGGCAACAGTGAGTTGCAATACGGTTCTAGGTATTTGATTTCGTTCCAATCTCTTTCTTGTGAGTGTATAACATGCCGCTTATCTCCGTGCTCATTTCTTAACCTAAAAACGTCCAATTTTCAGGGGGAGAAATCTTGTTGACTCAAATCTCATCTAACGTACTTTAGGGAATTAATTCGAATTTACACTCGACACGTAGGTGCGTTGAAATAGTGTGTTGAAGCTTGAAGATCCTGACGACAAATTCCGATAGTATCGCTCTCTAAACTTGAGGAACATCGTTTTTTTAGGTGTTCCTAGCGAAACAAGCCACGTTTTGCTTAGAAGGGCTTGTTAGGTTTCATTTAATTAGAAAACATCTTCCTAATCGTGTGTGAAGGACTGTTAAATTGTGCAACTGACCTCCTGCATGTGTCATAATGTGCGTTCTCCGGATTTTTGAAAATTTCGTTGAGAGTAAGAAACCCTTCACTGCATGGCGTGACAGGTATGACACATACCTATTTTTTCTGTATAAAATCATATTAAATACTTATAGAGGCGTGGTAGCTGCTTAAGCCAAATCAGGAACGTACTGATCATATATCAAACGCGTATTACACCACTGCTACATGCACATCAGTCGGTGAAGCACAGTTGTTGTGAGACACTTGCGAATTTTTTGAATAATTCATGCAGTGAAAGGATAACAAAGAATGTTCAGGGTTCGGCAACATAACTTCCTTTTTCCAAAGCAAAGCACTTTAAAATAAGAAGATTTGTTGCTGCACCCTGTAGAATAAAACAACAATTAATAAATTTAGTTAATCTTGTGCAGGAGAGTGTGATGATGAATTCGTGCAAACCCTTAGAATATATAGAAGTTTTAATTCGTAACCTAAAGCAATATGGATGTGAAGAGGCTCCGCTATATACCTTTGTACATTAAAAACCGTTAATAAACATGAGCTCTGAAATATGTTGCTCTAGTAACTGATATGAAAATTGGCCCCATAGCGCCCTTGCTAAAGTTATTAAAAGTTCCTTGAAGCAGGATATTGACTTGAGGCTCCGTGTCACGATGTTTTGACGCAGTGTTGTTGTCACAATTTTGAGGCAAATCCCAAGTCTATTAAGGGCTGAACGTACCTACTCATTACATGCGTGAAGAAACAACTAGGGACTGTTGCTGAATGATTAGTTTGTGTGCACTGTCCATCACGGCTGTCTAAATAAGCTTCGTCATAGATGTTTTAGCTATACTGTGTGCTAACCTAAGGTAAACTTATTCAGTATTTCCTTCGCGCAACTTTATATTCAAGGTTACTCCTCATATCCTTTACAAGGTCCCGTCCCTTTACTTTTGAATTTAGTTGTAGCAGCTGTGTGGCGGCTGTTGTGCGCGTTCGTTCTTGGTCTAAAGTTTCGGTGTGTACGCGTTCCAGCAGTCGCTGCATTGCATCTGCTACCGCCCTGCAGGCTGTGACTCGACAGATCTTCGACTGCGCAAGTCTTTGAGCAGTAAGATCTTTGACTGCGCAAGTTTTTGAGCGGTAAGGTCTTTGACCGGGCAGGTTTTTGAATATTAAATGTCTCTGTGGATGAAATTGTAGTCTCAGCATAGAAAAAAGCCGTGAAAATTAAATACTTGAGAATAAGTGAAGCTGCAGAATGTGAAGAGGAGTGTGTTTCTATAACACTAGGCTCTAACGATGTGCGTTTAAGTGGAATTTTTCTGTACGTCTTTGAGACAGTTTTCAGGCAGCTCAATTTTTTTCGGTGTGGATGTGCTGTCAGATTCTGTCTTTAGAGGACTTGGCGCACGTGGAGTGTCGTAAGTGTACCTGTAACTCGTTCAGCAGTATAGGTTTTGGCTCAGTGTGACGTAAAAGTTTACTACTTCTGCTAGTTTCCCCAGGTATGACAGACTTACCATCATGGCGGTTATGCCATGCTGCTTCCTTCACTCTATTCAGTTGTGCAAGGGCACATTTGAGTCACAGTGCCTCTATGTTTTCTTTCATACTAATCCCTTAGTCTAGTAATGATCGCTGCTGGCATTGGTGTAGGCCTCCGTGTATCAGCACAACATTTATGAAATGTACGACACCGAAATGCTTACGATTATAGTAGCCATAGTCCGCCGTACAATCCAGCAATCTGGACTTCGTCAAGAAGTCGACCGCTACCCAAAATGCTGCAAAAATAAACCCTGCGTCGTCGTGCCTGTTACTGAGCTGTTCTGTGCTGATGCCTGCTCTAATTTTTGATAGGGAAGTCGTTAAATTAGGATCGCAAGAGCCTTGCTTTTTTTCCGAATGTGGCATTTCTTATTATTAAGTACGAGCGCTTACCTCTAATTCACTGTGCCAAATGTTTCAACCTTGAGGCTATCTTGCTTAATTTTGTCTACTGTTTGTCTTGTTCTGAAACTTGTAAATTATGCAATGCCTTAAATATACAATATTAGGTTATTGCACAATGTTCATCACTGCTAATTATAGCACAGTTAAAATGTTTTTCAGCAGTTCTATTGCCGCAAAATCTCTCAAGCACATGATTGTCTACTAACTGCAAATACCCTTCTTACTTCTATGACATTACGGTCGCCAAACAAAATAAGCCTGAACTGCTTGCGAGTAACCAGACTTGTATTGACTTTTGCCAGTTCTGTGCCTATTATCACGGATTTTTATGTTCGTTTATTTAGGTAGTGAGACAACAGTGGTTGCCAAAAGGCAGCTTACCGTAGCGTAGTTTTTAAAAAAGCGTACTGATTTGTTTACATTATTTCGTGTATTGTTTTTAAGTACTAAAATATAAGGTTGGTGCGAAAGTTTTTGCCGTTTTGTAAGCTCAATTTTGAGAATGAAAAAATAGTTATTTTTGAAGAATTTATTCATAATAATATCATCCTTGGGCTTCTATGACCTGACTCAACTGTCAACGAGTTTATACAGGGTGACCCATAAGTAAGGTACCTTTTTAAACTATTATAGCTATAAAACTACAAATGGTAAAGAGATTTGGTTAATTCCGAATGAATGCGGAGGTTTCAAAGTTTTTTACCAGCGTGTCAAGTCTACCGACAATTATAACATATTGCTGAAAAAATTAATAAAATCCACCCTCCCCAAAATGAATCGCTACGCAGTGGAACGAGCGAAAATAGTGGAACTTTACTTCTGATGTAATTGTTTGGTTACTGCAGTTAAGAGGAATTACAGGTATAATGATGGTATTGAAAGAAGTCCTTTGAAGAAGTGCATAAAAAAATGGTATTGAAATTTAGAGAAACTGGGACAACAGCAGACAGAAAACGTTGTGGCGAGCCACGGATCATACGAACTGGTGCTTCAATTTAGCTTGTTGCAACGAGTGTTGCTGATCGGCCATAAACATAAACTAGGAGACGTTCAATTCAACTGAGAATGTCACGTACCTCACTGCAATGTATTTTGGTAAAAGATCTAAAGCATCATCCATATAAAATTGAATTAACTCAAGAATTCCATCTTACGGACTACCAGAAGCGATTAGATTTTGCGAATAGATTTCTGCAGCTTGTAGAAAATGAAAACTTTGAAGAATTTAATAATGACTGATGAGGCACATTTTCACCTCAATGGTTTTGTTAATAAGCAAAATTACAAATTCTGGGTTTCAGAAAATCCAAAAGAAATTCATGAACGTCCACTTCACTCAGCTAAAGTAACAGTATGGTGTGGCATCACGTCTTCGAGGATCATTGGACCATATTTTTTTGAAGATGCTAATGGTGATGCAATTTGTGTTAATGGTAACCTGTATAGACAGATGATTCAAGAATATTTTATGCCTGAAATTGAAGATAATAACAGAGATTACCTTTTTCCAACAAGATGGAGCTACAGCGTACACAGCGAAAGAAACAATGCAAATGTTAAAAGCAATTTTTCCAAATAATAATTTCTCGTTTTGGTGATACACCGTGGCAGCCTCAATCTCCAGATCAAAGTGCTCCTGATTTCTTTCTCTGGAGATACTTAAAGGAAAATGTTTACATTGAAATGCGTGATACTTTACAGAAATTGAAACTAAACATCATTCAAGAGATCAACAACATTTCACCAGAGACATTAAGGAAAGTATTGAACAGAGCTGTTGAAAGAGCACGCCATTGTTCGACTAATAATGGTCATTTAAAAGATATTGTATTCCATAGTTAGACGTATTTTGTTTCATTTATAAATTTATATTAAACTTTAAAATTTCTTCTTTCATTCTGAATTAACCAAATCTCTATCATTTTTAGTTGTATAGCTATAATAATTTTAAAAAGATACCTTACTTATGGGCCATCCTGTATATGCCTAGTTTGTAAAATTCTTTAGGTTTTGATGTGAAATATGAATCTCTCATTTTTAATCTCTTCCCGTGATGTCAACCTTAGGCTATTTAAATGGTTCTGTAATCCTCGATTTAAGTGATCATCAGAAGGGGGCGAGGTCGGGAGAATATGCTGGATGGGGTAAAACCTCCCAATCAAGTTGCAATCGAAGTAAAGATTCGCAACAATAAACACGTTGGCACAGGTTCTAAAAAGACAGTTCGTGCGGAACCCATTTTCCGAATACTGAAACCTTTCCCATTTGTTTCAGTTGGCGTACCACGGTTGTATAAGTTACATCAAATTGGTAAGCCAGTTCCCTCGAGGTTACTGTTGAATTTTCAGTAACAGCGGCTTCCAACAACTTCAAATGAAGCTTTTTTGGGCGACCACCTCTAACCTCGTCTTTCAAGTTGAAATTTCCTTTACGAAAACGGGAAAACCACCATCTGCAAGTTCTCTCCTTCACAGCATCATTTCCATATGCACCTTGAACGTTTTGTGCTGCAGCACTTGCACTGAAACCTCTATGAAACTCGTAGAGTAAAGCATGTCTGATATGTTCTTTAGTTGGGTTGAACATAAGTGTAAATAATGGAGCAAAATATGAAATATTCCTTAATAGTCTGAAAGAAAGAGGTTTAAATTACTCATATTATAAATCAGCAATAGAAATAGACATAATATCAATTTAGAGACTGTTGAATTCTTCTCTTCAAAATTGGCAACAACTTTTGCACCCACCTGATATTTCTACGCTTTAGTTTTTATGTCAGTCTTGTATGAGTAATGCAGCAGAGCTGTAGATAAAACTTGAGGTAAACTCTTCTGGTGGTGATATTTGTATCTGTTCCATGAGGACAAAGAGTAGTCTTTCAGTGAATTATTATGGCAATGTCCTCGAATTAGTGGGCATCACCGTAGCAAAGCATAATTTACTTATGTGTTGCTTAGTGAAGCCTCTTGTAAAACCCTCGCGAGTACATTTGGTCTTCGAACGGTAGTCTGGAGAAAAGGTATGTCATCAATGTCACTTGTGATTTCGCTTTTTGAATCGGTAACGCGAGTTATGTTTGTCACGCTCAGCTCAACATTTTTCTGATGACGCACCTGAAAAGCGTTTGCTTTGGACTGAGCAATCAACGGTAAATAATTCAAGAATTTGGATCAGAGTATGGGCTTCAGTTTCTACGTGTGTTGTTTTCAAGCCTTATCTTAGATCCGTTATTCTCTAGGAATTACTGACGGCTGCAGCTACTGTACTCCTATGTGCGTGAGGTAGTGACGTAAACGCACGAATTTCCGTGTATATTGAAAATATGTCGTCCTGGCATGTTTGGATATGACTGCATGTGAAGTAGGACTCTAGGTAGTATCGTATTTGCTAATTTACCTGTGGTTTTAATGCACAGAAGCGATTACGTGCCACTGGATGAACTGTAGCTAAACTGAGTTATTTTGCTGGATGTTGTGAATTAGAGTCCTGTACTTAGTATATTATTAGTGTGCTATCTAGACTGATTTTTCTACTTCTCTACCAATATCTATTTTGATGGGTTGTGCTAGCGTAGTGTATACTGTGGTTTGTATTAGTTGACCTCTAGTTTGTGCCAATACTCGTGATCTGAAGACGCGAGACCTAACTTGAGCAATGAAATGTATTCTACACCTACATGTAGTTTACTGATGCTTCCGTCGAGGAA
Source organism: Trinorchestia longiramus (assembly GCA_006783055.1). Lineage (NCBI taxonomy): Eukaryota > Metazoa > Arthropoda > Malacostraca > Amphipoda > Talitridae > Trinorchestia > Trinorchestia longiramus. The sequence goes on along the minus strand of VCRD01000614.1, from coordinate 219,918 downwards.
TTATTGCAAATTTTAATTAGCTGCGTCGCATCAGCGAGTGCTTCCTATAGGCTAGGCCTTAACCTTCCCATGGCAGGAAACCAAAGAATCCTGCAGAATTCCTGTATACTGAATTTTTCTGTAGAATTCTCTGGTGTCCTTGTGGAGGAAGGATGTGAACCAAGAGCTTTTACTTTCTTCGTTTTTTGGAGCAGTTTTTCCTTCTGGATGGTGTAGTACCCGTATTACGACATTGATAACATGTTAAATCTTCAATATTTTTCGCCTTGCAGCTTGGATTAGTAACTGCCCGAAAAGAACCTGAAAATTATAACCTAAAAATTATAGGTTAAGCAACCTCTGGATCTCTTTCATTTTTCAACACGTTTGCATAGTATTTAATGGTTCCAAATTTGTTACTGGAGTTGAAATATGAATGGAGAAATGTATGATTTAGAGACCTGAGGAAACCCATGGACGTCAAATTCAAGATTCCATGGCGGAGAGCTCGAATTGGCTGCTCAGTGGAGCACCTATTGAGCTCAGGTAGGGTTGTAAGCATTCAAATAACGGATGCTTATTATGTTTTCGGTGGCACTCGGACCTTTTCCGCCCTAAAATTTATCTTCGAAATATTTAATATGGTTTCATCACTTCCTTCTACTGTTTATTCCATACGGATTATTGTAACGCATGAGCAGTTAATTTCAGTTACAGAGTTACTGAAATTAGGGATTATATTTTATTAAAATCAACTCTTTGATGATCAGGCAGTTGCTGTGATATTAAGGGCTTTAACATATCGTGTTATTGCATGCATGATGCTTTAGTAGAAGGTACCGTATGCGCTCATTTTCTCTTATTTTGTTACTGCTGTACAGTAAATTGTGATACTTCCATTTATTGTTTGCTAAGTACTTAATTTATTGTTCGTGATGCGTTAATTAAGATCATTAATTCTCGATGAGAGATGTTGCTTCTATGAAATTATCGTTATGTAAATGAACTATGATTAAGCTATTGGATTAGATTAGTATCATCGTCTCATAATATTCTTGATTTATATGAGGCGTGTTTGGTGACACGGATGGCTAGTGAGAGGTAAGGATGAGTTTGACTGGCAGGAGACGCTTGCTGCAGCCTGCCGGGTGTTTCTGACCTTGCGTCTTGGACGTTTCTCGTGCATTTTCAAGCGAGTCAAATTATGTCGACTTAATTATTCAAAACGTGACTCATTTAAAGTTTTACTAAGTTGAAATTCAAGCAATTAAAAAAGAAACATGACGTCGTCTCACACAATGTTTCCTCCTTTTAAAGTAAGGTAGTCTGGGAGAATGAGAATACCGTCATATGTTCGTTTATTTGAATTTTTGACTACCAATTAATGTGTTATGCTTTCGTTGATGGTAATTATGTTTCTGTTGTTGATTTATGAGCGTCTTGTCGGAGCATTAATTCACTGAATTTTTTAAGAGCGATGACTTCGAATTGACATTGAACTCCTGTTGTGGTATTCATTGTCTGATTAGTTTGTTAGCCTTTCCTCAGAGTATTAAGAACTCGTGCTGATTGTATGGTGTAATTTTGTTTCATTCTTATATGAGTTTCATTCGACATTCAAAGTTTTAATATTCATTCTGAATAACCAAATTTGTTCGACTTGAGCAAGAATCTACTGGTGGAGGTTCTTCGGTCGCTAGTCAGTTTCTGCATCCTTGAAACTGCACCTGTCTCTCTTTGTCTCTTTATTTATTGTGCCTAGTTTTCTGACTTTGCCTACGTAGATCAGGTCTCTCAAATGTTAAAAACTCTCACAAGTTTTAATTTCAGCTCTGTGGTGGTTATAACTGTCAATAGATAATTATCATTGGTGCATTCCTCTGTTCCCGATACATACAACAAAGAAATTAGTCTCACCATTATTCTCAGTGCACCCTAATTTGTTGGGATTTCTGTGCGTACTCCCCTCATGTTAACATGTGGCCCAATGCTTTACATCCATAAGGATGTTAACAAAAGTGAGAGTTGTCCGTTCGAGCGTCTCTAAGTGCATTAATCATGATTATGATGATATTTTAGCGTTTGACCTGAATTTTTAGTCACTCTTGTTATAGAGTAATGAGATTCGTAATCGTAAAGTAAGAATATTTTCGCAAAATATCGTTGCAGTTGTAAGTCTTGCCTTGCGTGATGGTAGATTGTTTCGAGCGATGGTAGATTGTTCTGTTCTAGGTATTGAACAGAAACTGCTACTAAACTAAAAATTTGGTTCCACCACTACGGTATCTTATCGTGAAAGTCTTGGACACATATACGATTAGAGTACCTCAGCTTAGCAAGCTTTGAAGCATTGCAAGGATGGTCGACACTTATACGTTATTTAGGTTGTGCAAGTTGAGAAGACTTGCTCTCACCTAGTAATCTGTGCAGCATCTGCCTACAACTTCCTCTCATTGCAGCAAAGGGTCTCCTTGCATTACATGTGCTGCAGCTGTGATCAGTGGCCTAGCAACGCACTGGTTCCCCTCTAATTTCTTGCTTATTTCAGTTCCCTTTACTAATCACAGCTTTTGATATTCGATGAACTATGTTAGAGGGCAGTGTCCGTTTAGTCGTGTGTCTGCATGATGGCTGCGCCTTCCAAATAGAGGTGAAATGCCCTGATATTTCAGTTTATTATTACTTTGCAGCGACGGTGGTCTAATGACATCGATTTACAAGACGAAAAATACTCGCGTATAACTGTGTGCTAATTCAATGGTTAACTTTAAGATGTTAATGTACATGTTTCTCAAGTCCTGGCGTCCTGTGATTGCTGGGGCTATCCTACTGAGCAGCGTCTCAACTTCCTTGATGTAACCTTAGCAGCAACTAACGGAACGCCCGTTTATAGTCTTTCTTCGTCGACAATTTTTAAAAGCATGTGTTGTTGGGATTTGCCTAACAAGGCGACCCAAATAGAAATCGCTTGTTGTGGGTATTTAATATGGATTTAGTTTCAACTAAGTATGCCTAATTACATATTATTTCCCCATCACTTTTGAATTGTAGTGCTGGTGCCCAACAGGGTTAATTAATGCCACAGTGGTCACATCCCATATTAGTTGCGTAATTCATGTGCTAGAAATACTGCATCACGGATTGCGCTCATTATAATAGGAATGTGGTCTGCTAGAAAAAATTGTGAAATGAAGGTATTCTTACTCGTTATCAAAAGTATTATTGCTTGACTTAGGATCAATCGTCCCAATGTTGTAAACCGCGTGTACTTTAAATAAAATTGTTTCATCTTTGAATTAAGATTTGTGGTAAGATTTAATCGATTCAATTGTTTTCAGATTGAGAGAAGGCTGGGTTTGGGGCTCTCGCTAAGCACACGGAATTCTTCTTTGTTTGTTATCTTGGTGAATTACATGGAGTTCACGTTTTAAAATGAGCACAAATGATCGTGCAAAAATCCTGTTCGTGAATGAGTTCAAAGTTGCGAATTTTTTAGTCGTGCAAGTTTTTCTGGGGGTATTGTTTCATATATTTTATTGCGTATTTTCATTCGGCGAAAATATAATATTTAGACCGATTTTCTCTCATTTCGAAAAGCATGATTTTTTCTGCCCCTCTAGTGTCGAAGATATCAACCCAGAATTTAAAAAGACTAGCGTTAAACGCCCAATCGCTGTTGCTGTGCCCGCTGTCACTGTATGTGCCCAGTGTTCTAGTAAGATAATTACTGAATAGATTTGTTTTTTCACTGCCCTCATGTATTTGAAAAGCATCTGTGTTAATTCTGTTTCCTAGAAGACCTTCCATTGAAACACTAGGCTTGGCATGACAATGCACGTAATAGAAAGCCTGTTGTACTTCAGCAAGACTGCACCATAACATGATGCGCAAGTGCAGGCTGCAGCGCATTAATAACGCGCTTGTGCTTGTCAGGTCTCAATAAAAATGATCTTATTCAAAGAAAAGTTCTTCACTAAAAAAATCATATCGTCTTTGTAGACCCTCTGGCCATTTCTTACTTAATAAAACCGCTCTCTGTCTCAATTCGCTCTCGGAATCTACTGCAGTTCTTCTTGGCAACCTCTCCAAAGATTTGCGAAAACCACCTTGATATGCTCGATCAATTCGTCCGTGGTTGTGCATGGGGTTCGTTTTTTTTCTTTCGACTGCGACCCGTTACAAAAATTCCACTGAATCGAGGTTGGATGAGTTGATAAGCCAGATTTCAATAAAAGCCGTATCGTTTGTGCAGTCAGGCCTAGAATTATTCTGCCAGGCAGGTTTTGATTCAAAGTTGTAGTTGAAAGCTCTCACCAGCTTGGTTGACTGGTGAGCGAGTTTGCTTTCGAGCGGGAAGACCCAAGTTCGAATCCCGCTGCCGACATGGTTGACGCGGCTAGAAATACGGCATGGGACTTGGGTAAACAACCGAATAATTATCGAAGTAATTATCCGACCCAAGAATGGGCCAGAAGGTTTGTTCCTATGGCCTCATTCTATTCTATTCTAACTAACTCGCGTCGAACCCTTCCGACAACGCTGTTGTCTACTCTAAGCCACTTTACAATATCGGAATTATGGCGTCCAGCGTGAATTGACATCAATACTGCAAGACTTTTCCATAGATCTGGAGACTTGAACTTCACTGCTGATGTCATAATTGCATGTGCTGACATTACAGACACTGCTGGTGGCCTGGATTAATTTTTCTCGGCTGGAAAGTGATGACTTGTTCACGGAATATTCTAAATAAAACGGGTTATTTATCCACCGCTTCTTGTTGGTTAGGAAAAAATGGCTGAAATTTCTCATGATTTCATGATAAAGAGCATTTAAGTGGGGGCCTTGCGCCCATGTCCACCTTCTTTAGGGACCTCGGTTCTCATTGTGCGATGGATTTCAGTAGAACTACGTCTCTGTTTGCAAGAAATGGTTCTCATTCGCCATAAAGTTAACTTCCATTGGTTTGCCAGAGGCTTGTTTTAAAAGTCAAAGGCACACTTTTTTGCAACAGAATGTTCAGATTTTTTACTGTGTTATAATTTCAAATATAAATTTGTCGTGCAAAAATACATAAAACAACAAACAAAATACACGAAGTTTGAAAATTTGATTTATTTTTGAGTTGTTCAAGTATACTTACCAAAACTTTTGGCAATGTATTGAATATTTATTACACATACTTCGGTAAATGTTAAAATTCATATTTTTCAAGACAATACTTTCGAACTTTCTCCACTTTTTAAATCTCGCTAGATTTGAAGACCAATTCTAATCTTTAACAGAGGTTTTGAACTACTGCGTGCCATAGCTGTGGAAACACTCTACAATGCGCGCGCTGGTCGCATGGAGTTGATGTATTTTAAATAAGTACTTTTCCTATTATTTGAACCATATTAATGACCAGTGATGTTGCGTTCAAAAAAAGATGTTGATAGGCATGTGCGTGACGTTTTCACCAAAGTAAGAAATGAGGCTGAGGTAAGTAAATTAAAGTTTAAACATCTTAGTAAACGTTTAGTAATTGCTGTAACCGGCATTAATCATCTTAAATATATATCCTTTATTCCCAATTTTTTTCTTAAAGAAGTGTATTTTTTAAAACCGGAGTAGTTCAGGCTTAACTATGCTTTAAATATTAGAGTATAGGTGAGTGTGACTTTTGCAGTGCTTGTTCTAAATTTTGGTGTGATGCATGCAAGTAATTCCATTTGGTGGTATATTGTAGCAGTGACACAATGTCCATTACCTCACCTACGTTGTATTTGCACTGCTCAGCTATCACTAATAATAATAATGCACTCAATAATAAACCAATTGGTACAATGTTTCTACTCTATTTATTGGTCATAAATAATGTTTGTATTTCAACCCATGGAGTAGTAAATAAATGCTTGCATTAATTTAGTTTTGACAAGTTCAATTGCTTCTTCCCAGTGTATTAATTGAAGGAAATATCTAGTAAAATGTGGTACCATATATATATATATATATATATATATATTTGTACTGTTGATTGAATATTGTAATTGTGAACTATCTTTGTGACAAGTTCTGAAGCAAAACTTTGTAGGGGCTGAAGTGACAATGCCAGCAATGAGCATCACAGGGTGATCCAACAACTCGTGTCAAACCCGAACTTGTATGAACCATTGTTGTTCAAGTATGTTGGTAATTATTTAGTTTAGTCTTATGCTCCAAATGTTACATTTTAAAATTGTACTGAATTGCAGGAAAGATCTATGAATAGCACTGGTAATTTAAAAGATATTTTACTCCATTAAAAAAGATTTTGGGTCTTGTGGGGGTTCAGGTCATGCAATTCAATACTCATTGTAGTTAGTTTAACTGTGTGGTGATCCATGTCAACATTTGTGGTGACCCAGCTGAACTTTAGTGATGATTCAACTCACCCTCAGTTGAATGTTATCTCACCTAGGGATATATTATTTAATATGAAAGTCAAGTAATATTTTATTTTCAGTCAGTGTTATGTTTGAGGTTTCATTATGGTGACTTTCATAGTTTATATATAAAAATAAGTGTAAATTTTTTCCTAGAATGTGTTACATTGGTATTTTTCCACATTGAATTATTCACTATTGAATTTTGGTATCCAATTCAAAAATTGCTGAGATTTTGAGATAATGACAAAACACTAAAAAAGAGACCACCATTGCCACATTTTGGAAATTGTGGCAATGTTGCAAGCAGCAACAATTGTGGACATAAACAGTAGTGTTGAATAAATTGAAGTGTACAATTTTTTCATAAAAATAGACTAAAGCTACTGATTAGAACTGCTCTGAAAATGTTTTCTTTTTCAGAGGAAACTGAGAGGCTACAACATTGCTCGCTTCTACCACAATGTGGGAGAGCATGAAATTGCTAGAGGTTACCTCAGCCAGTTCCTCTCTGTGAGACCCAAGGCAATTGATGCTCATCGACTCATGGGCCAGATTCATGAAGCTAGTGGCAATGCAGAAAAAGCTGTTCTTGCTTACAAAACTGCATATGAACTGGGAGATGGTCAGAAGGATTTGGTGATAAAAAGTGAGTATGCTAGTATGTTCATTATGTAATAGTAGACATCAAAAGAATTAATAAGTTGAAGTTTTTTGATTCTTAAATATAGGGTGTCCCATAAAGATGTACTCATTCTCTGACAGATAATTACTAATGTATTTTTTATGTAATGTAATGTATCCTAACAAATGAATTTGGAGGGAAGGTATCATTGAATTTTTTCCATGTTCTCTGGACTCTATCCCAATGGATTTCTTTTGAGGGGGATATGTCAAAGATGAGGTTTATGCTCCAAAACCAGTGACAATCCATGATTTGCAAAAAAAAATTAAATGTCTTACAATTCCAAATGAAATGTTTGGTAATGTTGTTGAATCCATTGTTGTATATCATCAGCTTTGTGTGGAAAATGAAGAAAGGCAGTTTGAACGTTTGCTAATACGCAGGAAAGGGAGAACATTAAATAATTCTAAAAGACAATAAATAACCATTTATACAAAAATTTATTTTCCTGAATTTAACTTAACTTTTTAGGATTGTGTGTATATCAGTAAACATCTATTTGAACACAAAAGGCCTGAGTACTGGGAAGTCAAAGAGTAAGTACAGTATCACCCCACTATTCGCGAGGGTTACGTTCCTTTCCCTCCCGTGAATCCCAAAAATCCGCAAGTTATTGATGCAGTTTTAAAATGCCTATGTATGATATTGTATATGCTAAAATATGCTTCTTAAACACATTCTAAAGTCAGTCATACTTGATTATGGTGACACTGATGTATGGCACAGTTTAACTGCTGCTTTACAGCAGTTAAGGCCATTCCTCCTCTTCAGGCACTTCAAGAGGAGGTGTTGTTTCTTCAGGAAAATCAGGAGGTGTTGTGGTATTTTCTTTGGGTTTGGCTTGGTTACTTTTCTTGACCTTCATTAGGAACATGGTTATTGGCAGCTGGCTTTGTTTTTTCATAGTGGTGAAGAGTTTTGTATGCTGACATGGATGAATCAATTGCAATTGAGAACTGTAGTGAACAATCCATTTAAGGGTCCCATGATTTAGCTTTCTCTTGCAGTTCCTTTGCTGTTCGCATGAGTTCAGCCTACCGTTCTCGAGTCTAGGAGAAAAAAAAGCTCGTAACTGACATTGTTATTTTAAAATTGTTTACCAGTTATACTGTATCATCTTTTTTTTAATTTTTTATTTTATATGAACTGACATTATTAATTTAAAGTTATTTACCAGTTATGCTTTATCATCTCTTTTATAATTTTTTTATCAACTGACATTGTAATCTTGAAATCATTTAGCAGTCAGGGGAAGTGAATGTGAGCGTTTTAATGCTAAAAAATGGCATAAATAATTCACGAATTTATGGAAATAAAACTTTGAGGGCAAAATGCGCGAGTATGTGGGGGCTGCGAACGGTGAACTACGATAGGTGAGGGCTTACTGTATATCTTTTTAGGGTGTATACATATGTGTAGGAGATACTATATATTGTTCTTAGATATGATTACATGTTTTATTTAAGCAGGGTTTGTTTTATTTCAAGTGTTCAAAGAGTAAACACATGTTTTTGAACAGTTTGTGAGCTGTATTGTGATGTGCCGTGTGATGTCTCGGTGCTGATGCACTGGGCAGAGGAAGGCCAGCGATTGTGCCCCCATCATGAGACCATCACCAAGCTGCGCTCCACCATCATCTCCAACTCCTCAGACTCTAACTCAAGAGCTAACCTACAGGAGCTTTATTTGGGTTTGTTTTATAGAAGTTCTACATTTTTAGTTCAGACATGTTTATATCAACTTAAAGTGCATACATGAAATAATCTATTTTTTATGCTATTTTCAGCAAATCACATTTTTTGGTTGTCCCTGACCAAGCATTTAGTTAAGACTGACATGTTATTATTTTTGAATTGTAAAAGAAGTTTAGACAATTTGTATGTGTTGCCACAGATCAGATTAAGGTGAACCCCACATCTGCTGACCTACAAAGCAGCTTAGTGCGGCTGTACCTGGACTGGTCCAGTGAGGACCCACGGAAGCTAGACGAAGCCTACAACTATGTCTGTGAGGTCGAGGCTAGGCGGCCCTTCACACACTCGCTCCTCTGGTATCAAACTCTGCTCGAAGTTGCTGATGTAAGAGTTTCTAAGATTATTTTTTTTACTTATATGGCGGTTAATTGAGCATTTGATCATTGCTCATTCTTGTATGTGACTTGGTTGTGGGAATTTTATTGGCAGAACATTTAAGCAAGCTTGATTATTAAGGCCTCAGTGGTCAGTTATTGACAACTCAAATGTGTGTGTGTACTCATTTTGTGGTAGTAAAGAAGAGTATGAGTATCTGAAAAGACAAATTTGTCTTGGAGTTATGAAACATTTGATATAAAAAACATGGTAAGCCATGAATTGCACCAAATTGCCTTGTGTGGCTATCTTTTCTCCCATTGCGTTTAATCTATCATTGCCTTTCACTCCATTTCATTAGATAAACCTGGAATGTATTCACTTTTTTCATGTCAATGAAATACATCATGAGTTCTCAGTTCTGTTTCTTTGTATGTAAATGTTTTTCATGAGGAATTCTCCTTTTATAATAGCCTATGAGGATGATAAATGTATAAGGATGTGGTATGTGGCAGAGGTACGAGCAGCAGGGAGGCAGGGCACAGGGAGTTGAGTTCCACTCGTGGGTGGTGACTGCTCTTGACAGGCTGGTACACCTGACGCTTACAGCTGCCAGTGCATCAGCCGTGTCCTTCAACTCGGACTCCAACAGGGAATCCTACCTCACTGATGCTGCTAACATCCTACAGAGGTGAGGTGTTATGCAGGTGCTCTCAACTCTGCCGCTAGGAGTATTCATGTCGATTTTTAAAGGTAGAAAAACTTTCTGAAGGTGAATGTTTGAGCTATTGTAAGCACTCGATTCAGTGGGTGAATGAGACTCCACCCAAATTAGAGGGTAGTTTTATTCATTGGGTAAAGACTAGTTGGTACTAAATCTAGTTCTTTGAACGTTCCATTGGGCTAGCAGCATCATTGTAGCATAGAGCCGACTAGATGAAATATTGCATATCACCTTCGTTTTTGACATGGACAAAACAGCATTAAAAGTACCAGGCGAGCTCGTGGTTACATGGCACGAAACTTCTGCAGTGATATGGAAGATATAATTGAGCCACAAGCAAAGCTCCTCTTGTCCTGCCATATCTTGATGTGCATGGCAATTTTGATAACAGTATATAGGGAAACACATTAAACAAACGGAAAGAATTAGAGCATTAGACCAGCGTAATGATTCAAAGAATTGAAGCAACTGTATACGTGTTGCAAATAAAACTGAGCATTCCCCCATCAAATTGCGTGCTTTGGCATGAAAATTTTGGGTCTAGGAGTGAATGATTGTTATTTTACAAGTTATTAATTAGTGAGTGAAGTGGGGTAGTTTGATGCCGTCAGTGAGCAGTACTAGCACATTTTCGCTGATGACTTCATTAAACTTTTGAATAAGGCTTCAATGATCTTCTTAGTGACTCCACCGTGACCTCGATATTACTTTACTTTATTTGAATAGAAAATGCATAAATCCTATTGTGCAACAGTGTACGTAGTATTTATTTATGCTCTATCAAACTCGAGGCATGGCGAGCACTAGTTATTAACTTCCTCGAATTATGTCTCAATACTGAAGTTTTAAAATTGCCGCGCAGGTTTGACAAGAAGCTCACAGCTGTGAAGAAGATGAATTGCAAGCGTGAGCTGGAGGAGGCGATGTCTGGGCAGCTGGTGTTCCACCTGGCGCAGTATGTGATGATCAGCGGCAAGCGGGTGAGACAGAGTTCTCTTGGCTGTGATGTGTGACTCAGTTTTGTGCCTCATTAGTTGTAGTACGAAACGCCAATGTTTCAGTGTCAGCTGAAGTAAAATTCCACGTACACTCTGCATAGTGTTGTTTGTTAAATTACTCCTTCAGTAGATATTTTTGAGTAGTCACTTTCAGTAAGAAAGCAGAGGTTTAAAAAATCGGATAACTTTGCTTTTTTAACGTTAGGGGTTTGGGATATTAATTGAGAGAGTTGAAATATTGCAGTAAAGTAAAGGTTCATAATACTTTTATTTACGCTAAAATAATATGATACGAGTTATATCGTAACAGCTGGCACTAGTAATAGAATTTTCAGTAAATTTGCCAGCTACGAGTCATCTCGTGTCAGTGCAAAATGCTGATTTTTCTGCCATGGAGGGCTTGAGGATATTTTATTAATTATTTAACTGTGTCTCTTCATTATATGATATTTTCTTTATTTTTTCAGATTATGAACAATTATTATAAATTGGATTTGTAGTATGTTAAATGCTCAAAAGGCTTTTCATTGAAAAAATTGCTGAAATACTTGAGGAACTTGCGGAAAATGAACTATCGGAGGATGTATCAGAGTCAGAATGGGAATACACGGATGATTTAAATAATAATTCAAATTACAGTTGTACATTCATTTCAATTAATAGTACAATGTCCGAAAATGTAACACATTATAGGATGTGTTTTAGCATTTTGCTTTCCACTCGTAGTGAACTTTAGAGTGATGAACGTTGTTGTTATATCCTGCTTTAGGTTCTTCATTCATGCCGAATTAGAGAAGTTATCCAAGGATGCAAAACTTACATCCAAAAAACTTGCTGTGCAGACGAATTTAATTCGGAACCCTAACATGCTGTCGTGCTTGCTGCTGCATGCTTGCATCGGACCTCCACCTGACGCCACCAGCCACCCTTACTTCCACAAGCTTGCTTGCTACAGGATGTCTCAGAGCTACCACATTCTCCACAGCGTGGCTAGGGACAGCAACGTCTCGCCCTCCACGCTCATCAACAAGGTTACTCTCCTCACATATCAATAGCCAAAGTTTCTAATGTTCAAATCTCTGCGTCTCAGTATTTAAATTCCTGAATATCAATGTTTAAATCTCTGGTTTTATTGTTGAATTACCACCATGAGTGTTGGGCACACGTGTGCAAGCGTCTCAGGTTTAAACTATGTTAATTCTGTACGACACCGTCTATATTCTTCTGGATCATTTCATGGATTCTGTAAACAGTCTTGCTTTGCAGCCTGAAATACATGCTGTTGGCTCATTTATTGAGGTTAAAGTACAAATTAATACACTCTTTACCTTATGAGTAATTGTGTGTATAAAATACGGATGTTTCATTTGCTAATGATCCTGATAGTTTCCATGGTTGATGTGGAACTCTTAGTTCAACATCGGGATGTATCTACTTCTATGTGTGAGCTACAGCTGCTGAGACTACGGGTTCATACACATGTGGTCTCATGTCTCGTGTAGCCTACTTTTTATGTAGTTGCATTGTCCTAAAGGAGCATCATACGGGGACAATTTCTGAATTTTGGCCTATTACACTTCAAGCTTGAGACAAGGTCGTGTTACTTGTATAAAGCTGTGATAGATATTATGGGAAACAAAGAGATATAAAGGTGAAAAGCTGCGTGGTACTGCTGCTCTTAAATCATAACTTGCGCAATATCATCACCCCGCTGTCTTTCCCTTCTTAAGTATCGAGATATCTGCGTTATTTCTTGACCTTGTTACGACACCACCGTCTCCTCACATGCATTCAGAAACAAATGTTTGAAGCACAATCATTACTGAATAATTTAGATCGGATGGCCAGCACTGAATTGACGCAACGAAGCTTGCGAGTCAAATCATATTGTTAACAAATCAGAGGCTGTAGCAACAGTTAATACAGCACCAAGGAGTTTCATTCAAAGGGATGTGCGCTTCATCGGGGATTTCTGGATAGTGCTGAATGCAAACCTGCTTCATATAGTACTGTTCACAGACCTGTACGACCGTCCGTGGCTTCTCCTGGATGGGTTTTCTGGCAGAAAAGTGCTTGCTTAACAATACGAACACAGTTATAATTCGCTTGTTCCCCCTGATGTGCAGGTGCGGCAGCAGTGCAGCAACCGTGAGAGCAAGGAAGAGGCATTTAAGGCTGTGTTCGGCAGCCGCGTGGCGTCCGACCAGAGCTATTTTCTTCACCACTCCGGTTACGGAGAACAGGAACTGTCGATCCCTTCCTCCGAAGATGCTAAAGTCTTTGACCAGGGTGAGGAGCAGACTCGGTTTCATCTAGATTATATATCAATCAGGATATGGTACTTTGATGCATCTCTTGTGAATATTTTTACAGTGCATTCATATCTTTGTCTAGATTTAAATTGTCACACCGGGTATTACGAATTTTTGGAGCTCGTAGGGTTATGGATTTAAATCTTTATCTTATCTGCCTGATAAGGTTCGCATTTAGCATAGCTAACTCTGAAAACAAGCATTCAACGCTCTTGTAATAGTCACTACGTTATTTTTTACGGTTATGTTTCAGTTGTGAGCACGAGCGAGAGCAGTCAGCTGCGTGAAATAGTTTGGCTGTATCTGCAGGGCATCTTGCGCAGCGCGGGAGCCTCCTCTCCGAGCACCGCCAGAAATGCTTCGCTCAATCTCAGCAACCTTAACACGAGTCACAACTCCAGTGCAGTAGGATCAGGCAGCAACAATGCTAACTTGAACTCGCTGGTTAACAGTGCCCTACATAAGAACCAACCCTACTATCCCTACAAACTGTTTGATGGGATGCAATTCGCAACTTCTCATTTAAATAGCGCCGTTGCGGACTCGCTCTGCCATTTGGATTGTCTGGCATTCTTAGCTGCTACAATCTTTTGTGAATTGGAAAATGGAGTGTGCAGCGGCAGTGTGCGTAGCGCCGTATGCAAGACAAGTGTGTGTAGCGGGTGGCTGCTGCACACACCACAGCAGGAGGAGTGGTGGACTTCTGCTCACGATCTCTTTCTCAGCTCGTCCCGCCGCTCTGCTCTTGCAAAAGGAGTTGGCAAATGTCGGCAAATTGTACAAAAAGGATTGGAAGCCGTACGTATACTGGGTACTGGGGGAGTATCAGTTCCTCTGGCAGTGCACATCGCTCGATGCTTCACTCACTGGGCTTCCTCTGCGACTGATGACGCTGATGTGAGCATCAGTGAAGTGACAGCTCTGGAGGAGCGAGCAGAACACTGCTGGCAGCGGGTGCTCTCCATGTGTGGCTCGGGGAAGATGAGCACGCCATCCTCTGTTCATACGCCTAGAAATCTGCTCTTTTCAACCACACGCTATGATTTAGGTGCCTTAAAGCTGGAAGAAGTTGAAGAGGAAGGTCGATTATTTTTGGCCAAGCGTCTCATTAAAACTGGACTTCGGCAAGAGGCGCTGCAGGCCTTAGGGCAGCTCAAATCCCCAGAAGCGTCATTCCAACGGGCCATGGTGTACAAGCAGCAGGCAAATGAGATGGCCAGTGCTGTCAGTGGTGATTTCAAGCTATTTACAAATGAGCAACGAGGTCAGCACACCTTATACTTGACACAGGCTAGAGATACACTCTACCTCACCCTGGACAGACTCCGGATGCCGGGTGTGGATCGAAATCATCCCCTCAATGCTGCCCTCAGCGCTGAGATGACGAATGTAGAACGTGCACTCACTGCCATCACGGCGGACGCCATCAATGCCTCGTATCTTGAAGCAGACGGTGAATCTGAACCTGAGCCGCTCTCACCCATTCGTCATAACGTGCACGACACAAGTGTTGGTGGCGAGAGTTTTCTGAATGGTAGTAACTACAACACGACTCCTGCTCGCAGCCACAGAGTTACTTCTACCCTCAGACTCGAAGCTCGTCCAAGTCCTGAGCGACTGGATGCTCAAGTACGTCACCTCACAAGTGTGCAAGAACAAACTCTCCAAAATTTGTGTGAGCAAAATGCAGCTCTACGGAATCAAAACTCAGCTTTGAGGGACACTTGTAATGCCGTATCATCTCAGGTCAAGGAGAATGCGCAACTTTTCAGAACCATCTTGGAGAACAACAAATCCATGTCTTTGGACTGTTACTACAACATCCTGACTGAGATCAAAACTGTCAGTTCATCAGTGAAGGACCTGCAGGACGAAGTCCAGAAACTCAAACTAGAAGTGTCAGAAATAAAAGCTGTCTCAAACAAACGCCCTGACGAAACTGATGGTCGCCTTGAGGGACTGCCTGCTCATCCTACACCTCCTTCCCACCAAAGTAAGTGTCGGTCTCTGTTATCGGATTTACATAAGTTACCAAATGGTTATAATATTTTATTTCTTAACTTAGGGTATTATCAAGAGTTGATTGCTTAGTTGGAAAATTTAAGGTAAATATTGACTTACGAATACAATAAAATGGTAGACGTGAACGTGACTTACGTAGCTGTAAATCCTGCTCACTGAAGCAATTCCGATTTTTTGCGGTTAACTCAATCATGTAAGCCTCCATAATATTGCTGTTGGCCGAATGACGGATATTGCTGACGAATGCACATGCTCTGCGTGATCTGTAGATGGAAGTGTAAAAGAATTTTAAATTAATTGTCGAAGGAATTCAAAGTTTTTGTTGACGTTAAAATAACAGTAGAATTTGATCAGACCTCTTTTACAAATATTACTTAGTATGAAAGTTGCTAGCATTGACTTGGAGAAAAGTTGATTTCGAAAAATGTGCCTTTGTGTCGTCATAGTTGGACAATCCATGAGTCACCTCTTTTAATATTTTGTGCAGTTTATTATTTTGATTCTGTCGTGCAAAAAGCAACAAAACGTACTTTCATGTAGGAATACTTGTGCGTGATGCATGCATTAAATATTTGAATAAACTGGGGCGTATCAGTGATAATCTTTAGCGAGCTTTTGATATGATCACAGCCAGGGAGAGACTTGCTACTTTAAAAGTAGCGCTAACTAATATGTTCCACCTACAGGTATGTTGTCGAATTTGTACATGGGATGTTTTGCGGGACAAGTGGGTGCTGGTGGAGTACCTCATCCCCTTCTCCCCCCTCAGTCATCTATGCTGCCTGGCCATGCTCCCCATGGTTCGCCCTTCCTGCCTCCAGCTACGTTAGCAGAATCCGCTTACATGTGGGTGGTGTGTGCATGACTTGTTAGACATCGTGACCCCTTAATTCAACCTACAGTTAATCAGTGCAGTGCTTCTGCCAAGCTCGACAGTCTACTGCAACGTACTGTTAGCGGACATCACTTTAATTAGAGCAGTGAATGCATTCAAACAGAGATAGCAGCCAGTAGCGAGTGTGTCATGGTTTTTCTTTATTCATTAACTTTCCTAAATAATAGAAAGTTGTAGATATCACGATTGAGTCCGATATCTTGTACTTGTGTCGACGCTCTATAGGATCATAAATGTGTATTTATCATAAGTAAATTCAAATGAACCGGTATCTTGTAATTCTTTGTACCGATACGAAAATGTAATAGTACAAGTAGTGACATTAGAAAGTCCTGTGGTAAATGGCATCGATACAGATCAAAGATGAAGTATCTGTTTCGACCATGAGATCGGTATCAGTAAACCTTTTCGGCTAACTAGAAAGACTAGGCAAGAGGTTTAAGTGGCAGATAGTTAAGGTTATCCCAAGATGCACGTTGTCCAACATATTTTGCAAAATTGTCAGGACTTACAATGCTCTAAAGGATATTGTGGCTAACTTGAGAATTCTATATTAAAGATTTGAAGCAACAGCCTTATATTGGATGATTCTAATAGTGAATTGCGTGATTAAGGGCTAAATTTAGTTTTCCACGATAGTCATTAGGTTAAACTAAAATGTGCGTCAATATCTCGCTGAGACACCTAATCTAAAAATTTTTCTTTGCCGCGTTTTATTTTTGTTTTGAGGACTCCTTTGATTGTAGAAACGCATTGCGATTTCCTTTCTTTCGTCAGGAGTGGCTCTAACGCAGCAGGTCTGCACGTGAATCGCATCATGAGTGGCATGAGCACAATGAGTAGCGCCTCGGACACGTGTACAGCTTCTCCTTCTGTTACTAGAGTGCACTTCCAGGAGCTACCGAGCCTCACTGCTCCACAGGCGCCTGCTGTCGTCGACAGCGCTCCGACTGGCCTGCTGCCTGCTCCGTACGGAGCTTCCACAGCCGTGTCAGTGGCGAGTGGTACTTTGTCTGGCATACTTTCCACTCCGTACGGCACTCCGACCTCAAGTAGTGCCCTGCCTGGACTGCTCGCTCCTACATACGCCTCAACGAGCAGCAGCTCCACCGCTACTGCCACTGCACCTCACAACTACCAGATCCCCTTGCCTGTCTCGTCCCTCAGTGGCACTGCTCCGTTCCCTCGACAATCTTCAGGTTAATACAAAGTGTAAAACCTGTGCTAAATAATCCTTTGCCATTAGCAAATATTTTCTTTTGTCTGGGAGGTTGCGACGATGGAAGTTGAATCGTTCTCTATAGTTTTATAATTAATGTAGTTCGGTCTCGCTTGCTTGTTTTTTGCTACAAAGTTAATTATACATCATTATTATATTTAAACTCCATTACGCTCCCTCCTCGTTCTGTGAACGAAAAGGCAGAGTGCTAAGTACGCATAAAATTTATTTGAACCACTGTGACTCCGGTCGATACTCATCTTCGTCTTCAATTTAATAATTCTGTATTATTTGCCTGAGTAATAGTGAATGAGTAGTTATCGAGTATTCTATCTCGGTAGGAATGCCTATATTTTTGGGTGGTAGCTAAGTGTTGACTGATGAGTTCTTTGGCTGACGTGAGCGTAGCTGGTAGTTAGACTGATTGGTTACTTATGGTTGAGGAATAGAATACGTCTGTTCGTTGGTCTCATCATGTTGTTCAGAAGATAATTCCTCAATACTGGCTCTACGCTGACTAAATTAATGTAGCTGAGATCGCATTTATTGTGGCGTCGGTAGTTAAACCAGGAATTTAATAATAATAATAATACAATTAATGTAGCTGTTTTCCTTTCAATTGCGCAAAATTGAAATCTGCATTTTGTTCGTTGCAGATCGACCTTCAAGTATGATTCCTACAGCAGGGTTGCTGGCGAGTGTGCCTCCTCCGATCTACTCTGCCGTCACGCCTGACAACTCTGCCTTACCTGTAGGCCTGCACGGTGCCACTACGTCCACGTCGCTGCCAACCACTGCCCCTGGTGTGTCCTTGCAGACCATGGTCTTGGGAGGCACTGGCCTCACACCAGTCTCGACACCTTTGCCGGCTACGCCTCTAGCTCTCACAGGCAAAGTCAAGACCATTCCTCAGCGAGATCTGAGGCAAGACGTCTCTGAACCGGCTTCAGGAGCTGCTGGAGCCTCTGGTGACTTGTCAACCTTGAGTAATACGAGCAATGAGTACTACCACGACGACGGTCATGACCCTTGTCCTGACTTCGTACCTGTTGTGCCACTGCCAGCTAAAGTTGAAGTGTGCACAGGAGAGGAAGATGAACAAGTGCTCTTTGAAGACCGCGCCAGACTGTACCGTATGTCTTCTAAGGAATGGAAGGAGCGTGGGACTGGCGTCATTAAGGTACTTCATAATAGTCCTAAAAAAACTGTCAGAGTGCTCATGAGGCGAGATCAGACCTATAAGATTTGTGCCAACCACTTCGTGACGCCGGCCTTACAGCTCATGAAACTACAGAAACAGGACGACGTTTGGCTTTGGGCAGCTCAAGATTTTGCCGATGAAGAGCTCACATCTGAGACTTTCTGCTGTAGATTCAAGACCGTAGAAGTTGCTTCACGCTTTAATCGTGCCATTACTGAGGCTAAGATGCTTGCTAGTGACTATTTGAAGGAATCATCATCTGCATCAGCTGAGACTCCTGTCAAGAGTACCCCATCGACAGCTAAACCTTTGTCAGAACTCTTCAAAAAACCCTTAGGGTCTTGGACCTGCTCGACGTGCTGTGTGGTCAACACTGCAAGTGCAGCGTCTTGCATTGCTTGTTCGTCGTCAAACCCGAAGGCTCCTACTCTCGTAGAAGGGTGTGCGACTACTAGTAATGGTGCTTTAGATTTATCAGGTAATTCTGGAGGCTTCAAGTTTGGATTGCAGACTACAACTTCTGTTGCTCCTCCCGTGTTTTCTTCTGTCCTCCCTGCCAAGGGCTCTGGTAGCATCACCTTCGGGATCAGTGGCCAAACTAGCGTTTCCAAAGCTAGTCCTTTCTCAACCCCAACTCCTACTCTGTTCTCTACGCCTGTTAGTAAGACTGGCTTTTCTATTGGTTTTTCTAAGGATGACACGCCCAGCACTCTTTTCGTCACTCCTAATAGCACCAAATCTGAACTAAATAATACTGTTACTACTGTTGTCCCTGTTAGTTCTTTTAACACACCAAGTCAGACGTCTCTATTCTCAACTCCTTTCGCGTCTGTTACTACTGCTCAACTCACTCCTTCGTCTCCCTTCAGTGCTGCTACTACCAATACTACCGCTGCTACCAGTCTTTTTGGTACACCTGTCACTTCTACTAAATTCTCGGTAGCTCCTCCGGCTTCTGGTATTTTTGCTCCTGCATCTTCTGTTCCGGAAGCGAGCTCAGCCACTGCCACTGCAACAACGGCCCAAAGCAAGACTGTATTTGGTGGATTTTCATTTACCTCTACTCCTAGCATTGCTACTCCCAAGGAAGAAAAAGAAGTCAAGAAAGAAGAAGCACCCAAGAAACCCAGTATCTTCTCATCTTTCACCTTCGCTGCAAATGCCGCGGAGAGTGGTATTTCATCATCTCCATTTACTTTCAAGAAGGAGGATGCATCTGGTAGCACAGTCAGTACAGGAGGACTTTTCTCGAACTTTAAAGCGAGTGATACTCTCACGTTCGGTGCTTTGGCCGGGGATAGCTCGGCCTTAGGAGCTTCTGACGTCTTTAAAACGAAAGATGCAGACGCATTCAAACCCAAGCCTTTGTTTGCTGGCAACACGTCGAGGAACAACGTGTCTGCGAATGCCAATGAGAGTTCAGAGAAAGTGGAAGAGTTTGAGCCCGAGATACACTTTGAACCCGTCATCCCTCTGCCTGAGCTCGTGCAGGTCAAAACAGGTGAGTTCTGGTTAAGTTTGAGCAATAATATTCACTGTTTTTGATCACGTGCTTTTGTGCCTTGACTTCGTACAGGACTTCCAGGAGAAATTAGTGTGCGATGTAAACGGCATTGAGAATGAAAAGTGTATGAATTTTATTTTTCAGTGACAATTAATTTATGTATAATTTTTAGTCAGTTTTCACAAAACGAGACAATGAGCAGTCGTTTTTCTGAAAAAATGATACGGTGAGTCATTTGTTACATGTGGTAAAGCAATGATAGTTTTCGTTAATAATCAAGCATAACGCACGTTGTTTTCGATGTTGCAGGGGAGGAAGACGAGGAGGAAATGTTTTGCGAGAGAGCTAAACTTTTCCGTTGGGCCGACGCTACCAAGGAATGGAAAGAGCGCGGCTTGGGTGATATCAAAATTCTCTCGAACACAGCCACGGGAAAGATCCGCGTGCTGATGAGGCGGGAGAAGACTCTCAAGATCTGTGCAAATCATTACATTACTCCTGACCTCAGCCTCAGTTTGTGGAACGACTCAGACAAAGCCCTAATGTGGGTGGCAAATGACTTTGCTGATGGCGAGATGGTCCGGGAATTGTTCGTCGTCAAATTCAAGTCGCCCGAGTTCGCTAGTGCGTTCAAGGGGAAATTTGAAAAAGCCCAACAGCTGTTCCGGGACAGGTCGGCTGAACCCTCAACTGAAGAAACTAATACTCTCACCAAGCATACGGAACCCAAGGACACAAAGACTTTGTCTTTAATGGACAAGTTCAGACCAGCGGCTGGTTCTTGGGAGTGCGACACTTGTCTCCTTAGGAACAAACCAGATTCGGTGGCATGTGCTTCGTGCCAGACTTTGAAGCCCGGTGCTTCTGCTTCTGATGTAGCCCCAACTGCTAACACAACTTCTTTCTCCTTCGGCATTAACTCCAGTGCTCCTGCTGTCTCTTCGACTGCAACAGGATTCTCTGCATCTGCATTCACGTTTGGGAGCACGAGTGGTTCAACGCCCTCTTTTTCCTTTGGGTTACCTGCTTCTAAAGCAGCGACGAGCGTGGCTTCCTCCACTACTGCCTTGACGTCAATTGCTAACGCTAGTTTTACATTCAAACCCTCGACTCTAGCTTCTAAAGACACCAATCTTACAGATGTTGCTAAAGGCCAGTCTGGTTTCAAGTTCGGAAGTCCTGAAAAGTTTGAATTTTCGTTCAAGCCGCGACCACCTCGATCTCGGGACACGAGCCACTGCGAGTCTGAAGATGGAGTGGTCGAGGAAGACGAAGGAGATCATTTATACTTCGAGGTAAATTTCTTCTTGGCAATTGTGCTGACGCTTAAATTACGATCACAAAATCCTCGTCAAGTAGAATAGATCTAAGAAGAGTGATAACACACGCAAACAGATTAATATCCTGAAATTAAACAGCTTCAGTATAGTGAAGTACGTTAGTGTACTTGAATGACGCTATTAAATTAGTTCTTAAAAGGTATTTTCCGGGGTTACTGTGGCTGAGAAAACGTGTATTACTCACGATGTAATGCTAATGCATGTGTGCGATACAGCTCATCTTAGCTTAAGTTTTAAGAATGTAAAAGGTTCGAAGTTTCAAGAATGCAACCATAAGCTGTGTGTTGGCACTCTGTGTCAAGAAAGTACACGAGGACTGACGTAGGGCCGTAGTTGCTTGTTATCTGGAGCAAGCTGCGGAGATTTTAGAACAATGTCATAGTATGGACTCATTTTCTACGATGTAAAAAGTACAATTACTTCTACTAGAGGCGAATATAACTAATGCGGTATGTTATTGGCCGTCTTACTATTTTACTGCAGTTATTTGCTGTACAATTTATTGTACATTTTAGAAAACTGATAAAGATTCTTGAATCGAATCTTTTCTCATAACATTTCCAGGGTGTAGATAGGTGTTGCCATGATTTCGTTTGTAACTAATATAGTTCATGAAACTCGCTTGTCCGTTGAAGTAAGATTATTTTAAAGTTCGTGTACGCTTCACAGCCCGTAGTGCCGCTTCCTGACAAGGTGGATGTAGTGACTGGAGAAGAGGAGGAGGTGGAAGTGTACTGCCACCGTGCTAAACTCTTCAGGAAGGCAGGACCTGAGTGGAAGGAGCGCGGCCTTGGTGATGTTAAAATTCTCCGCCACCGTGACACAGGGCGCGTCCGCCTCCTCATGAGGCGTGAGCAGGTTCACAAAATCTGCCTCAACCACTACCTCACGGAGGTACGCCCAGTATTCTTACAATCACTAATGAAATATTCTAATCTTTTATGAAGATTCGTAATGATAGTGACAGAAGAGGTAAATCCTATGCCTGAGAGGTGAATGAGTGTGAGAATTTGCAAGTATGATTTTAGATAGGTTACTTTAATCAAGAATGAAAAGGCGCTGGGCTGTAAATGTGAAGGTAGCTGAAACCCCAGGGGCTTTTCTGGTCTCTGCTTATGAACGTGACATGACCTTTGGCAAAGTTTTGGGAGAGCGATGGATTGAGTGTTCTGTTACCTATTTTTACCTAAATGACAGGCTCAAATAAATGAGAAATACCTTTTAATATTGTTGAGACCACTTCTATTTGTGGCTACTGTTTATAAACTAGAAATTTTGTCATAAAAGTGGTATTACATTGTTGTTATAATGACATAAGAAATGAACTGTTCTTTGAATTGCGTGACCTTCGGTGCGATGTTGTCGGAGTCACTGAAGTGCTAGCTAACTTCATCACTACTTTAACTACTACTCAAAGGAGGAAAAATATTGCTTATGGATAATTCATTCAATACTTCCTGGGTCATTGTACTTAGTTAAATATTGAAGTAGTGTTGCGGGAACAGCAAAAGTAATCTGACTGAGTTTTGGTACAAAACGAAATTTTCTAATGTGTAATTTTCACTTATAAAGTGACCATCCCATCTTTTGTACAAGGGTTGGTGCTGAGATGAACAAACTCGTGTGTGTTGAGTTGGGGGAAGTTATGCTGCTAGAGTAACATTGTGTGCTTCTCATGACAGAACATAAAGTTCAACGACAAGGATGAGAAGTCCTTCTACTGGGTGGCTCAAGATTACTCAGAAGACACTCCGTCTCTTGAGACTTTCGCCATTCGTTTCAAAACTCCCGAGGTCGCTCAGAAGTTCAAAAAGGCGGCTGCTGATGCGCTCAGCCAGGCTTCTGCTGGCGTTCCTACAACTGAAGAGGCAGCGTCTAGTAAGGATCAAACGAACGGTTAGTGAGAGATATTTTGTCCTTTTAGGCTCCTAATTTTCCATAAGGCAGTGGTGTTTCATTCATTCATTTGATCTATTTTTAATTAGCCTATGCTTTTGAAAATGCTCGTTTTTTAAGATTACTTTTAGAGTGTAGGATTTTTCCTTTTGTTGTAATCATACATTTCATTTTTTTATTTTGATTTATATTATTACTTTACTTAACTACTGCATTTTGCTGCTAAATTGCCTTGGTTGGCTTCACAGCTAGTACCCATACTCTTAATTATAATGATTGTTTTATCTTATTGTCTGCAATAATACAATTATAGTAATAACTTCGTTTGTAATTTTTTAAGATAAAGAGAAAAAGGCCTATTCATTTTCCTAATATATTTTTCGACATTCTTCTGCGTTGCTCTATTTTTGTACCTCTTTTAAAGAGATACTAAATTTAATGTGACATCCGTGTACCGGTCAATCAGTTGCATAATGAAATTTCTTCGAAACTAGGCACTGATGCTGCAACAACAGAGGCTTCTGGAGTGGTTCGGGCCCGTAAACTTTTGCTCCCGGACGAGTTCTTCGCGTTTGAAAATTCTGAAGAACGCTGCAGTGGGTGCATCGGTTGTAAAGTGGACACTTTGCAGCCTTTCCTTCAGCCCGTAAGTTGTGTTTCACTAAAGCTTAGTGCATTCCACTGCGTTTCTAAGAGCTCTAGGTACTGAAGTTTTCAAAGCTTCACGTGTGGAGTACATTGTGCAGTACGAAGGAACAATAGTTCTTTACCAGGGCGCTCATCTTATTTACTGGACGCAAGGAGCCCATGGAAACTATTTATCGCCATGGACTTATGGTAATTCAGGGGTTGTTTTAAACCATATAATATAATTTATCGAACATTTAACTGTACCTGAAAAACATCATAAACTTTGAGTAGTTCAGCCAACACTGAAGCTGGCTGTTGGAGAATACTATTTGTAGCAAAAGGGTCTAAATCTTTGAGCGATTTACTGTGTGAGTAATGGAACACTGGCCTGACTAATTGCCTCTGAGGGTTGCTGTGCTAGAAACTCCTAATTTTTCCAACGTCCACTTACAAGAGAAAAATAGATGAATGAATGAATGAATGAATGACTAAAGACTAACGTTTTCTTGAATTTGCATCATGAAGTTCATTGATATGAACAATTCCATGCGATAATAAATTTTTAACACTGGATAAATATATTAAGAAGGGAATTGATATTACTGAAAGTTTCTGGCCTAAATAGGGGATTACGGCTACTGATATTTCTCATAAAGTAACAGAATTGTACGTTTCTAAATTAGTATTATTGATTACGTATTTACTTGTACGTACGCTGCCGACATGGTTGACGCGGCTAGAAATACGGCATGGGACTTGGGTAAACAACCGAATAATTATCGAAGTAATTATCCGACCCAAGAATGGGCCAGAAGGTTCGTTCCTATAGCCTCATTCTATTCTATTCTATTCGTT
>VCRD01000614.1:138803-194978 GCA_006783055.1 Trinorchestia longiramus | reverse complement strand
CCTTTGAAAGAGGCTCCTGATAGAGCACAAAACAAGAATCTGAGACCTTGGACGCGACTCTTTTACGAAGCAATCATAGAACTGATCAACTACTTATTGCAGCGTTCGCACCTTGAGGAACTCTCATCGGGTACTGAATATAGTTGTTGGAAGTTTTTATGTTTGTTGTTGAAATTTTTTGGATGTAGAATTTCTCATTCAAAGTTCAGTGAACTGTCCATAATATGACAGTACACCAGGGTTCATTCTCAGACATATAAGTTCCCTGGCCAATTGAGACTCAAAATTTTCAGGACAACTGCCATTCATCCCGCATGTCAGTAAAGGTCCCTAGATCTTGCTTTCCTCAATCCTGCACAGCCCAGCACCACAAGGGCACTTCCTGTTCATCATGCACTACTTAAAAATTTTCCAGTTAGTTGTTTATTGCAATAGCATATTTAATTTCCCTTGCAATCGGTAGACAGATATCAGGAGTGATGCATGACAATGCATCTTTGTGTGTGTCAGTGCAAGTTGTTCGTTTTCAAGTTTCAGAACTAAGGGAAGGAAGGCCGCGAGAACGTTGTACTTATAATCAAGTACTGAATAATCCAAGTTGCTAAGTCCCCACAATGTATCTTTGCTCCATTTTTACTGTAATGGGATTAATTACATCAATGGCTCACGCCTTCCTGACGTGAGCCTTCCTTATTGGGTAAGAGCTGCCCGTATTATGAGCTCTACTCAAAAAAGACCAATTAAGTAATATTTCTTCAGTGCTCAGTAAGTTCCTACCCACGAATGGATGTAGTTGTCTGAGCTGTCACTGAAGGAGATTCATGGCGGAGTTGCCAATGAAGGAGAAAGTTTGTGGTGAATGAGGAAGAGTTACCAGTTGCTTTGGTAAACAGAAAGAGAATTATGTTGTCTCATAATTTCGGCTGCGTGACAGGAATTCTCCCATTAGATGAAGTATACATGATAACATGTTAACAGTTTCTTCGCTTTGGTAGGAAGAACTGAGGCATGCAGGGTATATCAGTGATATCTATGAACACCAGTCGAGTTCTTACCAGTAGAATAACCGGCCAACAGAAAATAATGACGACATTATTGTTGTGGAAAGGACATCCAAAAATATGAAAAATTCCTCTGATTCTTTTAGGCCCCTGCAGCCTGTTCCATCTCAGACGTATAATATATCAATTCAGTTAATTTTCCTAAAACTAGAAGTTTAAAGGGTGTCTATTTGTACATTAAAGTCAACATGCCCCGTGTGCTATGTAATTCATTATACTTGACTAGAATTTAAAGTTAGATACATTCTATAGCTGAAGACTCTACTCCTGATTTTAAGTTATTGTTATACTAAGAATAGGAAGTACTCGTTCTGAGCCGCGCTTTTTTAATAAAGATCACCTCGTCACAAACTGCACAGAAAATACAGAGAAATTGACGGAGAGGATGAGAAGAAATTAACGTTGATGAAGTTTCCAGGAGAAGAAGAAAAAGTGAAAAGTAAGACCAACTTAACTCCAAAACTAAAGCCCACAACAGGTTGTTATGCTTAGTGTTCCTGAGTCCGCTGCAAGCAATATATCATATAAAACACATTTTTTTAAGTTAAGGGTCCTAGGTGCGCTAACTACGACAGATCATACTGACATATTTTCTACGAGGGGAGTTCAGGAATCCTACTCATTCTTTGAAGATTGGAAAGCACACAAGACACTCATCTAGCATAACGAGATACTCGAAAAGCCATTCAAACATATAATAAGAGAAAACCGTCACGACATAAGAAGGACTCGCAGTGACGAACAGCAAGGCACAACGTCGGGCCACAATTTAAGTACACAGTTTCGAACATTATAGTACAATAGCAGGGCAAGACGTATTATGGGCAAGACATAGTACGGGCAAGGCGTATTATGAGCAAGACGTAGTATAGGTGAAGTAGCATGAGATAAAACGCCGTGATATTCTATGCGTTTTTACATGAACGGGTAAACGCTGTTATCAGCACCAGCCACTAGCTGCATTTTATCTTTTTCAGCGACGCATTCAGCTTTCATAAGCAATTGACCTACATCATTATCGGCTTTATGACAGTGTGTGATAAAGCATCATCAAACTGAATTCTACCAGAACGTTATTTTTCTCAGCAGGCATAAAAACAAAAAGTTCATTTCATTTATTATACACACTTACTGTAGCTCACAAAAGGTGAAGAATGGTCTAAGATGATCTAACACGTTAAACTTTTTTCAACCACTCTTTCATTTCTCCTAGCTCCTCTTAAGAAACATTTCTGCGGATTCATGTGACTTGATTCCAATTAGGATCAAAAACTGCTTACTCCTAGACATCCAGTAGCTCAATGAGTGAGTCCATGATGTAGGTCTTTGCATGTGGTGGGGGTTCTCGTCACTTGCATCAAAGCATGTCTCACGTTAAAACAAAACCAAATAAAGCAAAGCAAAATACTGAGTGACCCTAAAAAACGGATACAAATGTTATTATTTATTGGTATCTAGAATAACATTTGCGTGCATTAGATAGAATTATGTTAGCAATAACAAACAGAACATCTACTTTATGCAAGCTATTGGTATTTTAGGTACTAATTAATATTAATAAAATTTCGGTTCACTTTTTTCGAGAGACCTTGTAACTTAATTAACCATCATTAATTAAATAATGAGATTGTTCAAAAACTGCGCAAGATGATTCTAATCACGACGCATATTCACAACGCTAAAGCTCATGTTTACACTTTATTGTAACAGTAGTCTACTATCTCAGTGTGTTTTATTTAGGCGTTTTTTTACAGTACTATTCTATCACAATTCTCAGCAGTCTTAGAAAATTTTAATATCTGTTTCTCCCATAGAATCGGCTGTTTATCATATGCCGCAAAAGTGTAATTCATCATGCTTACAAATATCAAAGAACGGATTCTGGAACATTCATTTTTATTAATGATTACTGCATGAAGAGATTTTTTCAGGTGTAAAAATTAGCTCGCACTTATAAATTTCCCTACCATTACGTTACCTCTTGAAGGAACATTGGTTGTTTTTGAGGGAAGCTTTGCTTCTTCATATAGGTACTGTATTTTCATTATTTTTCATCAATGGGTCTGTGTATATTTCTAGAGATCATGTATCACAAATACGACGCAAATATAATTCCTTCAAATTTTTACAGCGAATTTTTATAGCGACAAATTTTCTTTCGATTTCATTATGGCATGAAAAAATGATCAGTCCACCCAATAGACTCCAACGAAGTATTCAACTATATTTACATATACCGTATGTCCCACAAAAATCCGAACCGAGTATTTATTTCACCGTATCAGTAATACAATCATAAGAATATCATAAGCATTTAATTGCAAGCATTTGATTTCATAGGGTTCCCGTATTAGTAATACCATCATTCTTATGATGGTATCACTGATACGGGAAAATAAATACTCGGTTCGGGTTTTCGTGGAACGTACGGTATATAGGTACGTTCTATTCCGTACGGTATAGAACGTACGGAACGTACAATGTATCTCCATCTCTCTCTGCATCTGTGTGTGTCCGCCCTATTACTTCCTATCTATTACTGAAGAATAAACTATTAAACTGAAATCAGAAGAGGCATGCATGTATTACAAGCATTGCACTGTGAATATCAAAGGCGCCGGATCACTATAAAATACTCAATTTTTACCGTTATTAGTTTTCTTCTCTTACATGGCCATCTTATCGGTAGATGAGATACAGACTAGAAGTTCTGTATATATTAATGAAAAATATTCAGCTTCTGATAGTACCACCGGTAAAACTGAAAATGTATTTATTTCATAGATCCTTAATTTTATCACTTTTAAATCAAGGAATTTTAACGGGCACTATCTGAGCCATGTTATCGGTAGATAAGATACAGAATGGAAGTTCTGTATGCATTAATGAAAAATATTAATTTAAAACACAATAATTCGTCTAATCTGAATCTAATCTGAATCGTGGAATTTCCATGGGAACTGGCTAGTTTTTAAATAAATCTCTAGATTTATTGCCACCGTGAGTGTAGTGGATATCATGCCTGTATCATCCGACGCAATCTTTCTCTTGACTGACGTAGCATGTCTCAAGATGTTCTATTTTTACATTGCAAATACGCTTGTTCTTGTGTCGGGTTTCACGTTTTGACTGATCAGATAAAGTATCGTACGAGTAGCCATGATACGGAGCTGTGCGTTGGGTAAGCAAGACAGTTTGCCTCATCACGCACTTTATGAATGACATGCACGCTTTTAAGAACACATTGAGCCCTTTTGCACGTGTTCACTCGGCTCTCAGGAAATACTAATATGAGGTATGAAGAGCTCTTGAACTTCAAAATATATTTGAAGATATGTAGGTAGGTTGGCAGATAGGTAGGTAGGTTAGCTGACAGGCAGGTAGGTTAATTGATAGGTAGTTGAGCTGACAGGGAGGTACAGTGACATGGATATAAAGGTTCTTATCTACGATATCATATAATTTTTTATGTCAGATTTATTGGAAAAATATTTACACAATTACGATCTGGTAATGAAATAGCCTTGTTATAGTTCTAGCGTCACAATTGCTGATTTTAGACCGTGAAATCAGTACGGCATTTAGAACATATTATTGTACACTCGCTTTCATATGAGTCATGTCACTAAAAAAGGTGGCCTTCAAATGTAAACCAGCAATTTAGTACGCGTACTTTTTTAAGCATAGAAAATATTTGACGTCTATCAGAGCGTTGTTTTTTCTATGATAAAGAACAATTTGTTTGAACATTCTCTTTAAAGAACGTGCTGCCTAAAGTATTTTTCTGAGTGTTATGTGCAGAAACCGCTCTAGATTTTTGGTGTGTATTCATCGAGACAGCAATACTTGTGTTTATTCATTAATTTCATGAATTATGGTTTCATGTCTACCTGGCATTCATACAGCCAATATGTAAACTATGCGAGTAAATTCTATTTGCATTCAACTTTCAATTGATATATATGAAGTCCGTTTTCCATTATGTTTACAGCAGCAACGCGGCATTGTCGCTGGTTACAGAGCCTGTATTATAAGGAGAACTTCTCTCATTTTCTCGAAGTCGCTTTCGTGCAACTGCTCCTCCCTTTGTTCGGGATCTAGATCTCACAAGACCTCATTGTGCCTCGGAAATAAGCACACTCTCACAGTAAAGTAGTTGATGCAATCATTAACTTCGATGTACTAAGTTTCAACGCAGCAGGTTGAGGTGATCTCACAACTGAGCACCATACAGCTGCTTTATATTTTTGTCAGAGTTTGGCTCAACAGTTCTGAAGGTTATGACGAAGTCCGAATACCTTAGTTGATCGTTTACTTAGTATACAGTTAACTTAATATCTTTTAAAATTACTTACTTGATCTCTTACTTATAAATAATTCTGAACTTTACACTGATTGCACGACCCACGCCTATAACTAAAAAATCAATTGATTACAATGAGACTATCTTGATGATCGTACTAAATATGTGAAAGGCACATAGTTTACCTTAACTAATGACATAAATATACTTAAACTCTGCTCCAACTATCTCTATTGTTTCCGTACCACGTCATTTGAAAATGTAAATGCAAGTTTGAATATGAAAACAGTTCAAATACCTTTTACTTTTTGTAATGATGAATACGTACAAGAGCAAAAATTCATTGCTTTGTTTATTTTATCAAAATCAAATAAACAAGGCAATGAATTTTTGCTCTTGTACATATTCATCATTACAATAATAATACTAGCTCAGTGTAATTCAAACCTCGAAACTATTCAAATTCAATTGACCTATTTTCCCTACATGAATAATATTGATCACAAGAGAAAATAAGCTGTTTACTTAATTTGTGTCACACTAAAATTTGTTAAAGTTAACAAAAAATAACCCTCTGAAAAGATTGTGCCGGCGCCACAGGCCGAGATGAGGTGGTGGTCAGCAGCAGGCAACATAAGGCAGTGTCCTCTAGACGATGATGAAGAGGTGAGAGATACACCTGCATACAACGTGACTCACGAGTCACTGAGAATTTCATGATTTTAGCAGCATGAGATGCAGTAAATGTTATCCTGCACCTAGTCAGATTTATTTACCCTAAAAAGCCAAACTATTCGCAGAATGGAGAAGTTGTTTTGATCAAAGATTTTTAAATAAAGGGTCATTTACGACTCTATATTGACATGAGTGTGCTTCACATTTAGGGAAGCTTCAAAAACTGAGTATAACTGAATAAGTTTACTGACCCAGAAGTCAGGACATATTCCACTGTGCAAACCTTTCCTATTACTGTTTAAAACCAATGACTTTAGAGGATTGCAGACTAAATTCTCTCCCTAATTTCATCTTTTTTGATAGGGACCCTTCGATAAAAATGTGTGAAAGTTGCGTAATTCACCCCCTGTACAGGCTTCTACTGGCATTCAAATAAGAGAATCGTAAATCACAGTTCGAATAAAAAGAGAGAATGAGTAGGAAAAGCGGGAGTTTCTGAGTGAGGACATGAGAGGTGACTCAGAATAATGATCACTGGAAGACTCAAGTGTTCACACAGCTGTCGGCACACTTGTAGCGGCACCAGCGGTCAACTCCACTTGCTGTCTGGTGAACGCTTGTTGCCAGATTGAAATCTTGCTCAAAACCAAGTATATCATTCAAACTGCAGTACTGTTTATATTTTTCTGAGAAGGTGGAAGGGATTAAACCTCGTCAAAATGAAGATAATTGTTACACCTCGTAATAAAATTACAAAGTTTTGAAGCATGCGAGCAAAGCTCGTGTTTATCTTAAGGAAGGCAGCGTCATAGAGTTGCATCAGTAACTTAAGGCCCCAATCACAACAACCTTCCCCTCCTTCTTCTGCCTGAATAAACTCGTGAAAATGACTCACCCTCAGCTCACATTTTTATTCCACGTACATACTCCAGCAACTAAATACGAAGAAACTACGCCCTAACTTCTTGTCTAGTGGTTAATTACAGTCGTATTTTGGATACCTGAAACGAATAATGGTAGCAAGCGATTGGTAGAGCTAATGTATATTTAAATTAATGCATTATTCCTTAATTGAAAACTTTTTGAATCTGCACATTCTTGTGATGTGTGTGAACTAGATCTTCGTTTAAGTGCAAAAAATATTCAATTAACAATATATTTATGTCCTTCAGTATTCAACAGATGGTACATATTTTGCTCCTAATACGTTTCATTGTTCATATATAATAATTTTCGAAGATGTTTTTGACCCACAATATGTATGAGAATATGCTTTCTTAACATAAAATCATGTTTCAAGTGTACATGTCGTTATAAAATTACTCATCCCACTATATAAAAATGTATATGCAGTTTGTTGCTTGCAAAGGTTGCAGCCACCGTAGTCGAGTGGTATGCGGCCCGTGTTCTGTATCGGGTCTCTGCTTGTGCAGAAAGACTGCGTGCGGGTTCGAAACCCGGCTATGAATACGAGCTGTTTCTCGTTTCACGCCGTGAGCTCGCACTTATCGGTAAGACCTCAACTCATCGCCCATGGACACATCCCAGGATCGTCGCATGGAGCTCACCATCATCCTTACTCTAAGAATGTTAACCTTAAGAATTTAAAAACCAATGTACTAAATGTCTATGTACTGTGTACTTGATTGGAAATAAAGATTGTTTGTTTGTTTGTTTGGTCCGTTTCTCTGTCACGCTCCTAAGGATTTAGATAGGAGAGAATTCGGTAGGGTACACATGTATTGTGAGCATTGCATAGCCGATACCAAAGGTACATCCTTCAATGTGGAAACTCATTCGTAAAGCCCGCGTCCACTGGCAAATCAAACGAAAAAATTCAGTAAAAACCACGTGAATTTTCCCGTTTATGTCTACTAGTTATGAATAGATTTTCATGTTGCACAGATTACCAGAGCAGCTGATCTTTGTCTTAATTTGTAATGTGAACAGCGAAGATGTCTCTGGTGCAGACTGCGCCAGGGTGCAGTGTTTGAGAGAGAGATACAGTTAACGCAACTCGAAAATTTTGTTTTCGGATTATTTGTATGAATTTTTTAGAATTACTACTCTATCTCTGTTGATAGTTCCATTGAGGCATGTTAACACTTGAATTTATAATTTGTTTGGTGTAGGACATTTTGAAATTGATGTAAATTAAAATGTTAATAATAAGAAAATAAATCATATTCGGATTTTCGATTATTGAATAGTATAAAAAATCTCCGGGCGAAGAAGTCGCAATTGTTAATGGAACTTGCTAAACCATTAACTTGTTAATTTCTGGATAAAATTCGAAATAAACTCAAATGGTACAGAGATGCATAATTATCACGAATTGAAATGAAATGGAATATTTTTCCCATGCTAGCAGCTTGATAAAAATGTTATGGTCTTTCAAGGTTAATAAAAGCCAAGTTGGTATGCAAGAGGAGAAAAAATTAAAATTTTCCATGACAGCAAACATGTCGGACATAAATTAAGCTTTATTTTATCGTTACCAACGTTTGTCTTTGAAACAATAGTTCATTTACTTCTAGTTCATTTCATTTAATGGACAAATTAATCAGTAGACGAAAAATTGATCGTGCCACCAATCATATGTACAGAAAATAAACCTTAAATATAGAAGATGACCTGTAGTAGATAAGAAAAAGAATAACACTGTGGTACCGTTTCTTGTAAATTAATGCTCAGATGAGAAATTTTGAAATCCAATGCGGAAAAAACTTATTTGTGTCAAGCTGGTTTCCACACCCCCTTGTTCTAGAGTTAAAGACTATATAAGAATTTTTTTTCAAATTCGAGCATTACCTAGAGGAAAATAATTCTTACTCTCACCTTGGTTGTTTCTTTAAGTAATGATTCATGATATTATCATACAAACAAATATTCAACGACACTTAGCTGACCTGAATAATTCAGTGTTTAATCTACTCAAGGTATGACTGTAGTCTGGACGCTTAAATATTCCTCTGTACGATGATGCAGTGACGATGCAGTAAAACTTATTCATGGACCAGCATTTTGTGCATGTATTAGTAATAATATTTAATATATTCACCCAATCAGAGTTTCCTGAACTTGTCCTTCGCACTATCCATGAGGAGCTTAACATTAAGCTAATTTTTTTATGAAACACTCAGCCACACTAGGCAAATAAAGAAGGGAGATTTAACCGCAATTTCCGTATCAATATCCCTGTCATAACACGAATAATCATCAATTTCTTATAGGAATCTATTTTACAGGATTACAAGACATTTTCATTTTTTGTATTTAGGATAGTCTACGCCTATACTAAAGAAAAAAGTACTTCACCGGAATTTTTCGGTTTGAACTCACTTTCTTTGTTGAGGTGAAAACGTTCATCTTTTGGTTCCACTCAAGGTCTGATGATTTAACGAATATATCATCCTAGCCGTGTACAGCTCAGCTCTGTCGTGTCGAACACATAAACTCTATTTGAATTTGGACACATGACAGTTCTTCACAGATTGTTCTGTGAATATTATACTGCGCACTATTACATGTGTACACACATGTCTCGTGAGTCACTTGCCCCGCTTCACAAATGCTGCCTGAACACTTGTTTAGTGAATGAATAAGACTAATATTCATGATGGAACCAACTGCGCATGAGTCCAGCTTAGTCATGCTAGCAGCCAACTGTTGTTCCATAACCTTTCCTAGTAACGTAAAATTTAAAACCATTTCCAATTGAAAATCTACACAAAATTTTACATGTCACAGAACTGCTCTGTTACCAGCTGCAGGAGTTTTGTCTCAGTCAAAGGGACTGAAAATACGTACAGTTCTTTTATGTAGCGAATATTTTGTGCGTAGTAAAACGTTTTTTTGAGTACGCAAAACTCATTTCATAAATACTCTCAAAGACTGAAATAACTCATATTTTTTATACGTTTAAAATGACTTTATTCTTCAGTTCAGACTCATCGAAATAATTCTCGATGCATTTTGTTACAGCGAACAGTGAGACTCGTATTCGACATGAATTTCATTTAAAAGGAAAAAGTAACGCAATTTTAGTAGTAATCCATATTTTGAATAAATATCATGCGAGCGTTCAAAGAAAGTTCACTGTAAGATTTCACACCAGACACATTTTTTATCATTTCAAATCTCAGCGAGATATTTTTTGCGGCGTTTAATAAAGAACGCAAATAAGGTTTCATATATGTAATTTTCTTGACCAAATATTAACGATAAATAGTTTTTAAGTGATATTTGACTAATGAGAAGAAAAAACAGTGTTTCTCATGCATTACTTGCGTTGTTTTTGTACAAATATTAGGAAAAATAATCTTTAAATGACATTAGAAGCTATAGACAAAATGTTGCAAATACACATGACCACCAATTAAATGAAGATGCTTGACGCATCTCTGAATTCAACTTTCATTTCATTCAACATTTCAGACACTTTGACATGTAGTTTTTTCTTGAGTTCCGCCTAATTCCAGCACCATGTGAGGTAGTCCCATACGTGTTACGACACTTTTGGGATTTCAAATTATAGGTTATAATATTAATGTTCTTGTTCAGTTGAGTGATGTTCGTGAGAAACTAACGAATGAATATTAAAGAAACAAGTGAAGCCCCACATAAATTCATGAAAGCAACCTTAAATTAATTTCCCAGTGGTTAATGAATATACAACGGTATGATTAGGCCTGATGCATAGAAAAATAGTTATGGATTGTAACTGAATTGATGACTTCTGCACGCTCAATATTGTTGAAGCGCTGGTGTGCTTCTGAATCCATGACGCCACAATGTCACGACTCTGAAATCGATGGAACCTACAGAGGAAATAACTATTGATGCATAAACATTCTTTCTTAATTGTTTTATATGATTTAATAATAGATGCAGAAGTAAATAATTCACTTTCATGTCATTTCGTTGTCAGCAAGGAAAGAATTACTCATTTCTGTGAGGAATTGCTCATCATTTTGTACATTGATATGAACTTATTTTTGCTTTTTGTTTCTTACTTTTATTAGATTCTTTTTCCATTTTCAATTTTACATTTTTTGAACGCTTCTTACTTTTGCTTGAAATTGTTTTAGATTTTTATTCTAAAAATAAAGAATCATCTACAAAGGTAGCATATGTAGATGATGCATTAAAAAATAAACTTGAAGAGGCAAAAAAACAGATAGGAGAGGAAGAAAATTGATCTGGCTGCAACAGACACACAATAGATATCGAATAGGATTAAAATATCTATAAGAAGGGAAGAGGGTATCCACAAATGAAAATAGAGTAGGAACATAATGAATAATAGTATCGAAGATGAATAACAA
This sequence comes from Trinorchestia longiramus, assembly GCA_006783055.1. Classification (NCBI taxonomy): domain Eukaryota; kingdom Metazoa; phylum Arthropoda; class Malacostraca; order Amphipoda; family Talitridae; genus Trinorchestia; species Trinorchestia longiramus. The sequence goes on along the minus strand of VCRD01000614.1, from coordinate 183,612 downwards.
TTGAACAACAGAGAACTAGCGAGAGATCATTAAAAATTTTAGTAAGATGGAACAGCAATGAAATAAAAGTCAAATAATAACATAATTGAAGTGTCGAACATCGATCCGACTTCAACAACTGACAAGTGAGGGAGATTGTAAAAGTTGGCTGACTAAAAGCGTTACATAACGCTGCAAAATTCTTTAGGTACAGAAATTATCTTAAAACACGTGCATGTAATTGTGATAGTTTCCAGCGATAGAGGGGGTATCCCAATACTTGACTGGTGGTGATCGTGGCTATATGACTGAAGCTACTACGAGTATTTTTCTGTTCCACGTTCACACAGTCAACAAGTTCCATCCTATTACCACTATTTATGTTAAAAAAATTCTTTACTAATGAGAAGTGCAGGTGATAGTGAGCTGATCAGATATGAGTTAATGCAATGGCTCCTTCTCCATCTTCGCAAGGCTTTACCACGTGGAAGTGTAAACGAGGTCATCATCCACGAGCTGCTCCCACCGATCTGCATTACTACCCTTAGCTGCTGCCAACAACTTGACTAATTCGTGAACTCATCCAACAACATCCTGTTCAAATGTTTCATGATGCTGCGCAGCCTCATACGTCGAGGATGGCCTGTAAACTGCACTACACTTAGAGCTTCTCAACTGCATCGACGTCCTGTTTTAAATTAACTTGACTGTGCGGTATAAGAATTCAACCGATGAAAATAAGATAATTCATACAGTAGCATGCTCTGAAATAAAAAGAATATACACGGAGTCACGTGATGTTCTAAACGATTATATGTATAAGACAATCATTAAGCAAATATTGGTGATTATTTTGACTTATAAAATTTATTCATGAACAACGCCTTAGAAAGAAATTGTCCAAAAACTGCAATAATCTCCTAATACGTAGACCGAATAGAAACCTCAAATGCAATGCAATGAAATGATATTATGCAGATGTAATCCGCTCAAAACGTGCACTTTAATTTGCACGGAACTGCAGTCCCACCTCATTTTCCTTGCCGAATGTTCAATTTTCGTTGAGGGTTTGCATTTTGCAGCTCTCTTTTCCCTAAAACACATTTTCATACGCACAAGTTCCGATACTCAAGAAATAATTAACGTGCACGGCTTCTTAATTTTTAGAACAAGAAATAATTGGAAAATTTATACCCTTTAGATCACTATTAAAAATGTACTTTAGTTCGTAAATGTATGTGTTATAGTTAATAAAATTCAAATTTAATTTGAAGAAGCAATGACAGAAAAAATTCACTGGAAATAACTCATATCTTAGAACTAAAAATTAATGTAAAAAACAGGAAATGATACTAGACTGTTTTTATTTCATCTTGAACAACTTGGAGTTCCGTAAAAATTATGAAATTAGCTCGTGATTTTAACTTCAACCAACTGACGACTCCCAAACACTTTGAAACTAGCAAGTAATCTCGACTTCTACTAATTATTGATGAAACGCGTCAGGGTCTGCAAAACTGTGTCATGACAGCTGGGTGGTATTATTTTTAACTTTACGTCAAGGTCTTAACTGAAAACACTGAAATAACATCGCAAACCAAGCCACGTGTATTCACGGTACTGCCGAGCTTGACCTGGAGTTCCGGTCATCGTTTTCACACATTGTTTAGTACAGAAATACGCGGTAAAGCATACCTTGGTGTACAGTGAAAAGCTAAAATAATTTTTTAAATATTTAAAAAATTATGCTTTAACTTTGACGCGTTGTAATAAGACACAGAACAGCTTGGTAAAGTTTGACTTAATGTACTGATTTCTAACTAGTCATCTTTTAGAAAAGTCTTGGTTGATAGCCTAGCATGTAATTTCCATGGGTACTTAATTTCAGTTTCATACTTTTTTCAATTTTCCTTCATTTGAATAATATTGCAAATAGGAACTTCACTTTTATGAACTGACTTAGAAGAATGATCACAAACATTGTGATCTTATCTTAAGAAAAGTCATTTTACTCAACTCTTGAATGCAAGACGCTTGTCACCATGCAGCCGTTGTGTCACACGAACAGTGGGACTCGTCGTTTCATCCTGCTGAGGAGTGCAGATGTCATCACCAGTAGTTAAATTACACAATGGCATCAGTGCGCTATTCTAAATATTCTTCCCAAATCAGTTCTTTACTGAGTTTTTCTCCATGAAGCACAAATAAAAATGAACTTCTTTATTCATACGATAGCTGCTTTAGCGAAAACTGAATCTAAATTTAGGGTTTTGCAGGCCTCTCCGCACATAGAAAAGATTGATTCGTGACTTGTTGAAAAAAATCTTCCTTTTCATGATTGATGATCTTCCAAATAATGAATAGTTTCTCAATTCCAATAAAGATGTTCAGTACTCTGCCATAGTCGATTTAATTCAGTTAAAGTTTATTTATGGCAAATTAAATTCAATATGTCGCTATAGGAAGAATGCTGTCCCATTCAATTTTATAGAGTATCCTCCAATAGTCTCAGTATTTTATCTTCCACAGGGTTCTAGCTTATGTTTCGGCCTCGCTGGTAGTTTTTAATAAACCTTCCTAGGTTTTAATTTCCTTTTCCATCCGCACTTTAAACGAGCTTTGATGCGGCGGAGGTGAGGTGGTAAACTCGAGGAAGTCTTCTCACAGCCATTATGTATCCTTTTCATCATTATTTCATTACCTTGAACTATTTTTCAGCTTTAAAAATTTCAGATAGAGTCTGGTTGTTTTCCTCTGGCTTGATGTCCAATTTTTTCTTTACCACAGACAATGCGAACGTTAATCAAGAATTACTCTAAAGTGAAATTATTATTATATTTTATTGACCTATATTTGATATACAAACTTGAATTATGTTTTCCTGAGCTGCGTGATAGTACTGAAATTGATTTGATATCCTTTAACGTTATGCATACCTCACAGTGCAGTATATTTTCGCTAGCAGAAATCTTTTAAATAACATAGAGACGTAAGCAAAAATATGTAGGCGTCATTCAATATTGAGGTGGAGATAAGGCTCATTTGATAACAATGCACTTAATGATGCCAATCAATATTGAGGCGGAGATAAGTATTATTCAATACTCAGGCACCGATAGGTGTGTCAGTATCAGGGCAGAGACGATGCTATGTAATATTTGTTCTAGGGAATGCCATATGTCGGCGTTACATCATAGAAGCTCGAGCGTTGACCTCATATTTCAGGCTGCCAAGAATTATGCAGAGCACCGTGCAGGGAAGCAAAAGCATGCACGTACATGAATTTATTCTTTTTTCACTTATATTATTGAGTAGTGCAGTAAACTTGGCTAATAAGAGTTATAAATCGAAATGAGACATATTATTTCTTTATATTTATCTATGATACTTAGCGCTCTGATAGATGTATGTTGATGTGTGCCATGCGTATTGAAATGCAATGATAATTTATTAATTTATCGGAAATTTGAAGATGATGCTCATTGATTTTACAAAATATTAGTGTTGCTGTATAATGGTGGAACGCAATCATTGTGGATGTACACAGTTTTTCTCCATGTGAAGCTACGCTTAAAAATGAAAGAACATGAAATTTATATTAGAACTGAGGGGCACAAATACGAAGCGATAAATAGTGTAATTTATTACAACCTTTATCTCTTTTTAATTATGAGTGACGTGGGCTAATGAGAAAAGTTTTTTCTATTTTTCGATCTCTGCAAAACATTAGTGTTGGTATTTTAAGACTGCTGGTTACATTAAATGAAAGTCCTATTTTAGTTTTTTATTATAATTGCACACTCACAACGTGACTGTCACATAAAGAAATTTATATTGCATGATACACAATGTATACACACATGTATGACAGTTGTCATAGATTCTGTAATGCAGATAAGATACTGAAACTCCTGGAATTGGAGTAAGAGCATAGCTACCAAATCATAATTAAATTCGTGTATTTGCAAGGAAATAATCACTAGGAAAAAAATGTATGAATCCGACTATCGTGTGAATACTGAACTGAACTTAAAAATTCAACCACTTAGGTGAAAATAAAAACAATTTTTTACAATCCTCTGCTGTACACAGTAGTCAATGTACATAGATTTGAGGAATCGGAACTATGACTTACCAGCAGCACGCGACGCTGGTGGAAAAACAAGAATCTTCAGTTGAATCTTCATTGCATCATACCTGAGGAAAATGAAAATTGAAATTTTCAATTAGAATGACGCACCTCAAACGTATAAAGACAATTTAGTAAACTAAGAAATCATGCATCAGATGGCATTATATTTTCAATGAAATACGAGAATTTCGACCGTGATGAGTCGTAAAAATATCCCTAATAATAAGGAATCACATTTTCTGCTGGTGTGCACCATTTGAAGTAGGTGTCAGGCCTTCCTCAGCGGCAGTGATTGATTTTGCTTAGTCATGGTGAGATTAGTCGTGCTCTACTTCAGAGTAGGAAATTAATCAACTATTATTATGTATTTGCACGAGCTTTGAATAGATAAAAGAAGAAGAAAACGGTACTTCGCCGTGTGCAGCAAGCCTCCCAGCTACGGCACGTACAACAAAGCTCGTACAATCTTTAGAATCTGTTCAGAACTTCCCATACGAAGAAACAGCTCAAGCAGGATAACGAAGTCATGGGCCTAGTTATAGGGACTTATTTCATAATATTTTGTTTTAATTAAGATTGCAGTGCCACTTCTGGGTATGATCCTGCATCTTATGTGATTTACTTGCTTTAATTTTTAGTATTTTGAAAAAGTTTTTTGCAACTACTACCAATGCGCTTCTCAATTGTTAATTAATCGTTGACGAATTCCTTTTCTACGCCATAATGTCATTTCTTTCAAATGTTATTGGAAAATCATACAAAGTTGTACTAGCTTGGGCACGCGCAGCGACAGCGTGTCTGCAGCGACCAGCATGTTCTTTTTCGTCATTTCTATAAAAAGATTTCTTAGTGAACGCAGCTTCTGTTTTCTTGAGCGAAGCCGGCAGAGCGTAAAAAATAGAACGTCTCTGCCGGAAAGAGAAACATTATAAGGCAATGATTTAAATAAAATACTGCAAACTTCAAAGAAGTGATTAAAATATTGCACACTTAAATGATTTTAACAGAGCAGTGCATATACCAATACAAATTTTCAGTCAACTGCTTCGCCATTCATGAGGGAACTAATATATGTATGCATATTTGAATTTTTAGTCATGTAAGTGTGTAGAAGTAAGTCTATATTTTTAAGCGTTTGTAAATAAAATGCAACTGTATGCTTATGCTCCAGAATATCAGTCATTCATAAAGCAGGATAAAAAATTTATATATTCAATAAAATTGCTCTCAATATGTCTCACAAGTTCCGCTATCACCTGTCCTCGCTGCTTATCAGACGTGCGCTTTAATTTCTCAAGGCATGAAACTGGCGGAGGAAGCCTCGACGTGTCGGCTGCTTTTGCACCTCTTCTTTTGTGCAGAGAAGAAAACTTCACAGGTACAGAGCGTATAAAAATTCTACTACGAGTATTCAATTTCAAGGAAATTCCACAGTTCTAAAACTAGATGGCTCTTCTCGTGTGAGTACTCTAGAGTAGACAGTTACTGTCTACTCTAGAGTAGAGAGAACAACTGTTGTTCCTCTACAGCGTTGCGGTGTTCTGGAGTGTTGTTCGTTGTTCTACACCCAGGATTCCCAAACTTGCTCTGACCTTGTACCCCTTCAGTATCTCGACAGATGAGCATGTACCCCTGAATTTTTATGACAGAAAGGTGAGTAGCAAAATAGAATTCCACTCAATTTTTAATACAACTTTTAGGTTTTGGGAACTATAAACTAACATTAAGTGTACCCCTTTAGATAAGCAAATATACCCCAAGGGGTACACGTACCCCAGGTTCGGAACCCCTGTTCTAGAGGGTTCTAGAGCTTTTTACCTTGTTCTATGGCGTTCTAGAGTGTTCTACAGCATTAAAGCGTCGTTGCTCAGACAGCACAGCACAGCCTGGAGCTAGTCCATACTGGAGGGCGTTGTCTGTTCGGCCGCCTTATACACAGGCGAGCGTTTAGTCTTCCAATGATTTGATGTGCGTTTATGCATGCAAGAAAGGCTTTGAGAAGTCGGCTATGACGAGTTTAGAAAGCTCGATGTATGTGGTAGATAGTTGAAGCGAAGAACTTTGTTGACCGTGAATGATATCTTCCATTTCTTAGACATTATAGTGGAAAAATATTTATTTTACTATGAAAATATTATTTGTGCTATTGTGTTCATCCCTGATTTAATTTTCGTGACCACAGATAAAAATCGACCAGCAGACTTCGCATTGCAATAGCCTGTCAACAAACTCAAACTTAAATTAAAAGTGATGATGCAAAAATTATTTTGAAACATACTGTAAAAATAGAAGCATACGTCACAATAACATTTATAGAACTATGGTAATAAATGAAAGCGACATCAGAGCGCTGAGGAAATCCTTTAACAAGAAGATATTTCGAGTTTAATTGCTTTCTATTGGGAGTAAAAATGGTCGAAAACGTAAACTTTATATCATACAAACGAATACAAAATCTGTAAAGGTTTAAATCTAAGAAACTTTAGTGATTATGACCAAGAAAGTTTCATTAAGTAGTACCTTAGAAGAGGTATTTTCTGACGGATTCCGTGCCAAATTTACCTGGTCAGTTGATAGTGACGACTCTTAGCAAGGAAGAGTAATGAGAACACTTGTATCTTAATGCCTTGAATTAGAGTCATTGTTTATTGTTGAAGTTTCATTCAATTTGAAAAAAATGAAATTTATTGAAAAATGATCCATGTAGAATGAAGCAACACTGGCTTCAAGTCGTTCTCATGATGAAGAGGATTTTTAATTCGAACAATACAAGGAAATTCATGTATTAGTACAACTAGTTTAGCGGAAATCTTTAGTTGTTAATGCTGAATACTGAACACCGTATTACAATATCGAAAAACTCATCGTTTAACTGATTTTCAAAGCTAGAAAAATTGCGTAGCCTACTTGTCATCTCTATTTTTCACGAGAACATTAACTGATGGACCTTGGACTGTGGTGTATTCGCCTTTTTTATGATTTACTCTCTTTAAATTTTCCTTCATTACATATTCCATTTTATATACAGCACGTGTAGTTTTATGTCTATGTTTGATCAAGAATTGCAACTTAACTATCAGCAATGATGGGCACTAAATACATTAAACACATTTAAATACTAAATACATCGTTCAAATGTATTTAAATACTAAATACTAAAGACATGAAAAGTATTTTAATACTTTAGTAAATACTTCTTTCTTGAAACAAAATTTACATATGGAAGAACCATGATACTCGTAGATTGAGTATACTTAATAGAAATTAAGACATAATTCATTTATAGTTATAATCTTTGCGTCACTTTAAAGTGTACGTGCGCTGTACTGCCGTAAGAGAAACTAGCTTCACGATGATTGAAACGCGACTAGAATTTCAAGCAGCAGAACTAACAATTATTATTGTTTAAAAATTTACCCCGACCCTTGCAGCGTATAAATCACTTGGAAAACGAGTGAAAAAAGGGTAGAAAGTACCATTTAACTCACGAACTATTTTTTATTAAATTTTAAAAACAAACATCACTGCAGTTCCATAACATCCTGATTATACTGTCGTGTATTATTTTTATAAATAGCTGATATATGACGATATGCCTAAGAATTTTATCATATATAGTATATATATATATATATATATATATATATATATATATATATATATATATATATATATATATATATATATGCAGACATAATTTCCATTGAGATGCATTCCATGAGAAGCCTCCGGGGGCGTATGATCAAGGGAATTGTCTTTCACGTATTTTTGAGACTTAGCATTTTTCGGGGAGATAGATAGGATATCCGAGCTACACCCAAATAGGCACGCCAATACTGTCTGCCCTCGTCAACACGCCTTAGAAATTTAGTATTCCGCGACGGAAATTCGATCGAGCTACCTACCTCAGCGTAACCGATGTTGGTTGCACGAGTCTGTTGTAGGTTTAGTTTTTGTATGCAAGTACGTAGACCTTATTCATCCGTCTCCCACGCGGAGGAGGCATCGGACCTGACTTCCTTCACAAATGTCTTCGATTCGTAATCTATAGTCTTCAATATTTCATTTTTGTTTCTCTGAACTGCTCTCTGCCCTTGTGGCAACATCTTTGCAACGGCTGCGGTTGTACACCACTGTTGACTTTCATCTATAATAGTAATCTGAAAAAGTTATAAACCTAAACATTCAGTGTATTACCTAAATCAAACAAAATATAATTTCTCGAATTCGTATCAGTGAAAGTAGGAGGCTTTCACTGATACACTGATAATTTTTAACTGGAGTAACATTATATTAGTCAAAGCTTTCACATTCCTAAATAAAGTGCGTTATGCGCTCTTGATGACATATTTTATCAAAGAGTATAAAAGTCGTGTATAAATTTTACTCCTCCTTAGCGTTAAATTCTCATAAGGAACTCACACAATGAAAATACTGTTCAAAAACCCAGAACTTGGACCGAACTATTAAAATTTTTTATTAGAACGCAAAAATATAAACTGTTCAACAGTTTTGTCGATTAAGTTTAATTCCATGTGGGGATTAACGTTGGGCCAACATGAGAGAATAACCTCTCGACCGAGGCAGAAGACAGCAAAGTTGTGTCAAAACGGAGAAAGATTTTTAGAATAACAGGATACCGTTTCAAGCTTTCAATATGTTTGTCATTGGTGTTGAGATACGTCATAACCTGCATGTTCACCGAGGATTCGCTGAATGACCTTTTCTTTTCGAAGCCAAAATACTCATCTTCGGACGACGTCGAGTTTGCCTTCTATGAAGCATCGGCAGGACTTGCAGACTGGAATATCGAGGCAGAAAATGTGAGATAATTTTTCGGTGAAATCATTTTGCTCTTGCACTCCCACGCTTTGTTGATACCTTGATATCCACCCATTGCAACTTTAAGGATTAGTGGTTGCAGCCAATGTACCGTCATGGACGTCTGGTTCATCAACTAGCTGAGAGTATTTTTGAAACATTTTCTAAAAGCCCTGAAAAACTGCCTGTAACAGTGGGACACAATGTTTCAACTACTTGAACTTCAGTTCATTGATTTTATTTTGCAACAATAAAAAGGGTGGATAGGAAGTGTCCACAGAAAGTAGGCTCTTCTCCTTGCACGTGATCGATTGTGGTAGGGACAGGTTACAAAACACAAATCTATCTATAAATAAATTCTATTTCTGAGGTTTTCAGGGTTGGGAACTCCAGTACGGTAAAAAGTTCATTGAGCTTATCTCTGTGTTTCAGCAACAGAGTTAAGGCGTCATGGAGAGAATTCCATCTCACAATAGAGCTATTTTTAACCTCGCGAAACGCTTTCACTGTCAATATTGATAAAAATGATTCTCAGGATTTTCAAAATTCAAAGCGTACAATGCGAATATTGTTTTTTGATAAATAAATTTAGCTGAAAAAGACAAAAATTTTCCCCACACAATAAATTGTGGGTGAAATATCAGCCACATAGAAAAAAAGAACAAAGGGAACTTAATTATTGTAAAAAATTTAAATAAGTGACAGAGAAATCATAACTCATGAAATAAAAGTAAATAGTTTTATAATTGTTAATTATTATTTGTTATACAGCATGGACCCTTGGCTTACATTAAAATACTTGACATGAATTCTTCCTGGGACCATTAGAAAAAAGTCGTCATGGAAGAAGAAATAAAAACCTTTTGTGAAATAAAAAGATGCATACATACAAAGTTCCTAACTTATCAAAGAATTGTAGAATTAAGAATAGTAAAATAAAAGATCTTGCTTACCTTAATATGAGTGTGAATTTTCGCTGGACTGATCATAGCGGCTGAGATCCGTTAACCACACAGCATGCTCTCACACTTGAGTTTAACCCTAGATTGTTCTTTTATTTTAAAATATTTTCAATCCAAAATAGGGTGTACTGGCATCCTTCATTTATGGTTGGCACTTGAAAAGGGTGAAAAACATTATATAAAACTTTAGGAGGCCATCTGAACAATAGCTAACCCGCACAACGAGCAACAAAAGTTTTAGAGCAGTTCCGACCAGGGTAGCCAGGTCTTCATGGATAGAAACAACTTCGGATCTCAAAAATTACTAAATTAAACGCAAACCTAACAAAATTTTTATTATACTTAATAATTGTGATACTTTTATGTTTATACCTTTATATGTGTTTATGCAACGTATTTCTGAAATCATATTATGCGCTCGTTGAATGTATTACGTCTACATCATACCACTTCTATAATTTTTTGGAGTAGAACTTACATTATATAATTTTATGTGAACATTCTTCAAGCATAAGCAATGTTTTTACTGTTATTTCAATATATTCGAACACATATAAAAATCGTGTTCTATTACTAATTTCATTTTCTCTGTTTTTATAGATAAAAAAATAAAAATGTTTATTGTCCCTTCAAAAAATTTTTTTTCAGTGTTGCTGTCGTATAAATTCTATCCTGCTAATAATTATGTAAATTGTTGGAAGGACTTCCAGCGTGTACAGCAAGTGTCAGCAAGTAGACATTTCGAATACAAAATATGATAGTACAAGGCAGGTAATATATTGCAGCTGCAGTATTTTTTTAAAATGATATTTAGCAGAGAAAGTAAATCCTCAAAACACGTAAAAAATGAAGTAATAAGAGTAGGCTCAGCATTAGTTTGAACAGTAATGTTTAACGAAGACCATCAACGCTTGTTTCTTTTGAAACATCATTCCAAAATATTGTAGGTTTTTTTCTCTAATGCGTATGTCTCTTTTAAAATGAGTTTTCTTTCGGTGTTTAATTGTTTATACTCTGTTTTTAATACAATATTGAGAAGTTTCTAGGGAAGAGGAAACGTTATATTAACGTTATCAGGATCAATTGCCTGAAACAATTCTAAGTTTTTAAATGTATCATTCGCAAAAAAAATAGGTCAAATATTTACTTCATTAATAATTCATAGAAGTTCAAGATGCATAAGTTCTCAATCTGTTTGTCAGATTGTAATTTTCCGGCAGTTGTCTAAAATTAAACAAGTTCATGCTGTTACTTACCACTGTCACACTACTCTCGAACTGCACAGCGGCGGAGTGCAGCAGAACAAAATGTGTTTGGAATACATACTTTTTACATGCGTTTGAAACGATTATCGGAAATTCTATTGATCCAAACATCAATTAGTATGTGAACTAACATTGAATATTAAACTAGTAACAACTTCTGATGAAGTTGTAACAAAATTAGGGTTTGTAAGCAATAAGTAGCACTGTTGTTACGAACGTAACAATTCTGGCAACCCTGATTTCGACTACTCTTCACGAAAACTCTCCGGCAACTGCTTGTCATTTGTCACGATTTGGACTTGACACAAAAGCCATTGCGTTACAACGACGTTCAAACGCGTTTCAAGTGTCATCCTTGGACGTTCAAACTCGTTTCAAGCGTCGTTCTTAGACGAAAAATTATTTCAATGTATTTAAATACATTGTCTTTAAATACACGAATAATACAGTATTTAAATGCACGTTTTGGAATGTATATGAAAATACATTTTCCAATACACATAAGTATTTAAGTACTGTCCAACACTGACTCTCAGTGATAATGGATCACCGAGCATGGGTGACTAATTTCATCCAAATTCAAGTCGTCAATTGCTTTAAAATTCCAACCAATTAAAGACATTCAGATACAAGAGAACAATACGATACGTAACAAGAAAATCGCTTGTCTATTTTGTTATTCAAGCGAAAAAGAACAAAACTTGTGTGAAAGCCTTTTCCATATTTGGCAGCAATTAAAACCTCTGCATTTTAGTTCGGAGTGTTCCCACCTCAATTATGACATATTTATCAAGTGGAAGGAAAGTGAAGTGGAAGTTTACACGCAATTCAAACAATGCAGGTTTCCACCAGCTTAAAAAATTTGTAGAAGGTTTTGGTTTCTGATTATACAGTTTTCTCCCCAAACAACAGTGTTGAATTGAAGTCTTTTTTTAAAGAAAATAGGGGTGATCAATTTTAAATGAACTCATTACTTGACAAATTACTTAGGAAACAAATTATCTCAATGATATGTCATGTTTCGAACGAAATCTAAAACTACTTCGAAACTGAAAAGCACGTGTTCATAATTGCAAAGCCCGTGTTGTGTATTAGCACTAAGCTGCTCAGTGAAGGATAGTGGTCCACAGACAAGTTTTTTAAGCGACTCCTAAAGAACAATGATTTGCGTGCTCACAAGGAGAGGGCAGGCTGTGAGGCCTCCTCATCACTCGCTCTGTCCATATAAGACCTGCCCGGCACTGCTCACATGTGTTGTTGTCTCTAGCACATTCTCACAGAATTTTACTCAGCAAAACACACCACAGAATATAAACAGCGTAGCAGGAAAACACTCCTAAAATCTATACATATTGCGTTAAGCTCTGGGTAGGATTTTACTTTCAGTTTTGTGATAATTAAAGTTGCTGTAAGTGGGATACGATATTTTTCTCTGTTACTTGCGAGCTATTTATTAAATCGGTGACTTAAATTGTTAAAACTACTAGATGAGACCCTATAGAAGGAGATATAATTACATTGACATCAGTTATGTAACAATTCTTAAATACATATTTTCTTCCTATTACGGGGAATAAATGCTTCAGAGTCTGGATAGTTTTGCATGTTCTTTGTTACTACTCAACACAACACTAGCAAGACATCTACTCTAACTTTGAAAACGTAGGTTGTGACCGACGTCCGTCAATTAAATGAAGTTATTTATCTACACGAGGTACGTGAAACATAGCGTGTACACTGTACCTGTCCTAGACTTTTGCTTGTCCAGAAATATTGACAGCCTAGGATTTGTTGTTTTAGTCCTAGCACACTGCCAGAGTAAAAATATTTAATGATACGAAAATAATTTGTAATCATACACTTGTTCATTAGGTTTCTTCCCATCTCAAGTGTCAATCACCATTTTTGATAGGGATTTCAAGTTAAAATTCTTAGCAAAGGATGTTCTTTAATTTTCTAGACAGACTGCTCTCCATTTATCTCTCTCATTTTGGTGTGTTCAAGGACTAGCCAGTTGAGCAGAACGGACTCGTGTTGTTTCCTGCACAGTGTGTCACAATCTAAGATCAAATGTCGTCCAGTGAATGCGAGCTCAAATGATTTTGAATAAACAGAATGATTCAAGATGCATATTAACCTTACAAGAAGGTAAACTTTCGTTCTTATTTCTCAAAATAGCTACGTAATTGTCATAGACTATGAAAATATCTTCTTTCGGATAAGTAGATTTTATAAGCATGATTTTAATAGATATTTGAGCATGATCGTTTCGTTTACTCCGTTAGTGCTGGGCTACAAAATCATGTGATATTATGGCGGTCGCTCCTCAAATTTGAGCGATGAACCACAAGTATAAAAAAAGGCAGTCTCACTAAAAAGCTATGCTTCTCACTGAGACTGCAGAATTCAACATTGAGGAAGGTTAAGATTTTTACGATCGACACGACTATCACCTTAAGTTTAGTTTTGAGCCAGCACCTCAAAAAGTAAACGCAAATCCCACAAAAATTAACCAAACATAACACACACAAAAATCGTTTACCATGTTTAAGACATGAGTCATGGGTACCTGGAGTTGAGATTGATTACGTCGGAGTCCTTGGAGTAAAAGTGAGAATATGCGCATAATTTTCGTGCACTAATTTGAAGTAGAGGAAATTGCGTCGAGGCTCTTGGTTTATGGACCTAACCTTCAGTTTTATTTTGCAGTTAGAACTGTGACAGAGTATCCAGACAGCGTTGCCGTCTGCCTCATTCCATCCTTACCAGGTAGAATAGAATTAAATTAAAAAGAGTAACCTCTATTCAAACTTTCAGTGTCACATTACTACTAACTATATCTTTCAAATATTTCAGTTCCGATTCAGTACGCAAGTTGATGGTGTAATATGATTAGTGGAGGTACTTCTGAAATTGATGTAAATATTCTTGCAATAGATTGTTTCACAAACTTGAGATTGTATCGCAATTTCATACTCATACTGTGTGAATACAATTTATAAGTAAATTACAAGTGAATATAAGTTTCATTTATAAATGAATATCGTCAATAAAAACAACAAATTGAAAAATTATTGCTTTACTAGATTATGTTTACAATCAGAAACAATTGATCTCACGAAGGACCTTCTACATTCATGTTTTCAGTAGTTAGGCCTTGTATTTCTTACATGCCTTACATTTCGAGGCGTGATTGCGCTTTGAGTCACGTTACCTCGTGAACGACAGACAAACATTAATTGAATAATATTCAATGCGTTATTTTCGAATTGATTTAGCGTATATCATTTTATTTCAGACAATGTATGTGCACCATTACAGATTTAACAATTGGCAATGTAATTTTCTGTTTTACAGATATTTTCTAAATACAATTCGCAAAAATGTTTGTATATGCAAGCAAAGAGGTGAGCAAAGGAGAACAAGGCTTTAATTGAAGGTTGTGGTTGTTGCTCAACTCTTAAGTGGGTACTTCATTTACGTCGCCGTTCTGTTCGAGATGCGCGACGTGACACAAATTCGCCGCAAGTGTGAACATTGCTTCTTAAAATCTCCCTAAATATGTCTCTAAGCACTAGATGTACCTCTACTGTCGATAAATAATGATATATTTACATGAAAGCAATTTTAAATATAAATGTACGACATATTATGGTCAGATTGAGCTGTTTAAATGTCATTTAAACGCCTATTATCATAATTATTTACCTTCACTGGCGTACCTGACTTTCACGCTGGACTCCTAGTAGAGGATAAACGTGCATTAAATGTTTTTTTCAGATTTTGTGTTTAGCTTCATTTCATTATTAACTGAAAGTGTATGAAAAATTTACCAATGGTAAAATCAGATCAAATTAGTAAAATCAAATAGAAAATTTAACATCTAAATGGCAGTTTCAAAGCTAACATGTTGCGTAGTAGAAGACAGGTTATCATCCTCTTTTTATGTCATGTATCTATACAAAACTGTGAGCATGACATATTTTGTATATGCAATTGAAAAATAAATAAAAACAATTCAATAATAAAAAGAAAAACAAATAAACGAAGTAATTTCTGGAAATAAATTAATATACATCCGAAGCCGAGGCAACCGCATTACTTGCATACAGCAGTTGGTTGCACGTATACGTAGGTACAAATTTGGCGATGAACATCGTTTTACTTGGATGTTTCGTTTTTAGATCAATTTAATGGATAGGCGTCGTAACCTCGAAACTCCGTGCGTCGGAACAGCCATAAACCGAGGACATACTGTACTTGTTTTCTGCTAGCCAGAAGACTACACTGAACAAGCTTTTCTGATTCGACTCTGCCGTAACCCTAGTACGTTTGGAGTCAACTGCAACGTTCCATCATGATGATACCCTTAGTCGTTCCGATCCCTGGCCCAATAATTTCCGAAATTCTGCTTTTCTTTCCTGGTAAACAATTTTGAAATGTTCGAGGCCGATTCCATGAGTCCTAACCCACACTATGGTCAGACACGTCGTCGTCACTGAGACAAGGACCAGCAGCGGTTAACCTTGGTTCAACGGGACATGGCCAGGAAGCTCATGGGAGATCAGACAGATTGACGCGTAGACACGAGAATCCACGTAGCAAACATTCAAAATTGTTGTAAGCATTAGATACAATTTATTTTACAATTAAAAATATGAATGAGCAGACAAAGCGCTGCAAATAGTACAATGAAATTACATATTATTCCATGGTGCTAGAATAAAATAGAAAATACAATGCATGGTTGTAATACGGAAAATATGTCCCCAAAGAATAACTGCAGGCCTCTTGTTAGATCGAGTGAGCTTGCATATTTTCTTTTTATCGGAATATGCTCATTAATTGGACTGTGTGAAGCTCACTACTATGTGGTGCGCGAACTTTGCATCCACTCATTGCAGCGGAAATCTGGATCAATCTGGTGTAAGGTGAGACTGAGATGGTCACGTCGGCTGTAACGTCATATGAAAGGTCCACAGAGTTGTTGAACAGGATGTATCCGGTATTTAATAAACATAAATAGGAAAGAAAACTCGTGTAACCTAGAGATAAATATGAACCAGCTTCAGGGAAATATTTTCATTATCCCTCCTAGTATTAAAGTATTGACTACGGGCGCTTGTAATATCGAATAGTATTCGTACATCGGTGACTTTCACTAAAGAAAAACCCCGGTAGACTTCAAAAAACGTCATGGATTTTGTCAATTTGAAAATGGAAGGAGTTTTTTCTTCTTTTCATCCTGCGACATAATGCAGCCACAAACTTGCTGTGGTCTGGCGGAAACAAGAATTTATCAATTCAGTTTTATAGGGCTCAGATTTATAGTATTCGTGTCTATCCATTAAATTAAAAATGACTTATTTTTTCAAATTTAAATTTTTCAAACATTCAGAGGTATTTCCTGAGGAGTGATTACCAGTAAGTTTTAACATATTCTGCTTTAACACCAAGAGACTAAACTTGGTGATAGTATTGAGTACGATTCAGAATCTTGGTCATTTAGATGAATAGATAGGATGTCCTGAAATCAGAATTTCTGGGGTAAAGTGGGGATAATGGTTCAGTTAGTACAGCCAAGGTATGCTTTTATTATAATAGAAGGATCCATAGCCACATGCTGCAGAATCGGCAATGCTTGTTGCACAAATCTTTCATAAGTTCTTTTGTAGTTACCAGTTTGGTCTTTGATATCGAAATGTAACCTGCAGGAGCCACGTTATCTAGTTTTGTTCATGCATGGTTTTGAAATCTTATCCTCTACACAAACTTTGACAAAGTTCCATTAAACAGTGATAGAATTCTTCCATAGTTTCTGAAATAATTATCCTAGTTATTGCTTTGTTCCTGAATATCAAAGCTTAATAATATTTTTCTAGGCTAGTAATCAATGCATTATGTATTGAATACAGCATTGGTTACTTAATAAGTTTTGTGGTTATTTTTGGCATCGTGATCTTGCTTCTTTCCAGGTTATAGTGCAGAAAATGGAAAACATCAGCAAGGATTTCATTTGCCACGATGGCAAGGATAAGCCCATTGAGAAAATGCCTGTGGAGTAGATGACAAGCAAAGATTATTACTTTGAGTCATAAGCTTACTTTTACATCTATGACGTAAGTTCATTTTTAATTTATTTTTCTGCATTTACTCTTGAACAAGCATTTTATGAATACGCAACTAATATTACATAGTAAGACGTTATTAGAGGAGGTAAGACATAACTAACAAGTTTAATTTTCACGAAGTTTAAATTTACTCCAGAGTACAACCGATAGAAATATTTCTATGAGACCTCACATTAATTGTTGTCATACCTACTTTTTTAGGGTAAGTTTACCATGCAAACAGTTACCTCGATGCAAGCGTATGTGTTGATGTAGTCTATTATGTTATATTCTATATCACATATATATTGCTGAAAAGCAAGTTTTCTATGCTGAGGGTTGAAACAGTTAGTTGAATAAATAGTTGACTAAATTGTATGTGATCACGTGTAGGAGATGCTGGAGAATGAATTGCACACGTTCACTCACCGGAGTGCCGTGTTCCACTCCAGACACCTTTACGATCATAAGGTGAAATAAGTTCACCGCCAGCACACACATTTGTGTTTTCTGTCTGATCGTTTTCTCAACTGAATCTCAACAAGAAATGTAATACTGTAACTAAAAAGGGAGTCATGATGTAATATTCTTGTCAATGCAAGAGATGATGTTAAAACCATACAGATCAAATATGATAAACTCAAAAACTCATACCTCACGTTCTTCAAGTCCACGCACGTAGAATTGCAATGAAGTTTCGCAATTCCCTATAAAGTTAGAATCAGAAAATTTTGTGTAACATACAAATTTCCTCATTTTATTTAAATGCATGCTTTCATACGAAACACAGCATGTATTTGCTGTAGGATAGTCGAGCATTCATTAGAAACAAACTACACATGTGGTGCTGATTGTATGCGGGGAACATTTTTTACGATTGTGTGCTCAGTCTGTGAGTGTTGATTTTACGTTATGTGTTTCAAACTTTGTATGCTGCTAAACTTCATTCAATACTGATGCAGGTTAGGTTATGTTGTATAAATTTTATTGTAAATGTGTATGTCACTTGACAGGCCAATAATGCACCAACAACTGATTTGCCAAAAATAATTATTCATTGATTCCCATTTGCCCGTCCAATATTTAAATTAGCTCAATTATTAGATTTTTAATTTAGTTGTTGAACATATGGGTTAATGATTAGAGCGTGCTTATCCGTTTGTAAACTGGCCTAGTCAAACGATGCCCAGCGACACCTGGGTATGTCTTAAAGCACTGAAAGACATACTGTCATAGTGAAAAACAAAGACATAGAGCCATAAATTGCGTATTTGACATTTTTAAGTTACATAACAACACACAACTTTGACATAAATTGCGTACCTGACACAACCTGATGTATCCTTAAATTACATAACCGTACATGACTAAGTCATAAATTATGTTCTGACACCATTCGACTTATCCTTAAATTACATAACGACACACCACTGCCCTAAAGTACGTACCTGACACCACCTGACTAATCCTCAAATTACCATGTGACATCTCACCAAAAGAATTGCTTTCAACTTGAGAAAATATTTGGTGCTTACAAAACGGTTGCCCTCATTCATGTACAGGGTGTTTCAGAATTAAAACAACCAGTTTTACGTATTGAATAAATCATTTAAAATCAATGTTTGGTGATTTAAATCTTATATTATTTTGAAGGTATTAAAATAATATTTCTATTTCTAGTGTCTAAATTTTAAATTCATTTATTATATAATGGCTGTGGACCGAAATATCGTTATCGAACTCCACCAAGAAAGCGAGAGTAACGTATCAATTGCAAAAAGAGTCAAAAATAAAAAGTTCAACTGATTGGAAAATTGTTTGAAAGGTTAAGGAGGCTGGTACAACCTCTGATAAATCAGGACGAATCCAGAAACAAAGTGTTCGGACCAAAAGACTTGGCAAAAACGCGCGGGAGAAGTTTCGTCAAAAGAATGAGGACTGAAAGAAGTCGTCACATCGTTGATGAGATAGCTAAAGGCACGCTCCTAAACTTGGTGTTCACAGATGAGAAAAAATTGACATTCAGCGAATTGTGAACCATCAGAATGATCGAGTTTGGAGTTCCTCAAGTTCAGTCGAGGGTTGGAGTGTTCCGAGGCGTCAAAATACACAGTCTGTCATGGTTTGGGCAGCTGTGACAGTCACGGG
Source organism: Trinorchestia longiramus (assembly GCA_006783055.1). Classification (NCBI taxonomy): domain Eukaryota; kingdom Metazoa; phylum Arthropoda; class Malacostraca; order Amphipoda; family Talitridae; genus Trinorchestia; species Trinorchestia longiramus. The sequence goes on along the minus strand of VCRD01000614.1, from coordinate 164,195 downwards.
AAGATCTCCGCTTGTTTTTGAACCTTGTGGGGTCAAACTGAACTCAGAACGGTACATTTCTCGTATTTTGAAATCAAAGTTGCTACCATGGGTTACAGAACATTTTCAGGGTTCACCATGGAATATCCAACAGGATTCAGCACCATCACATTGCTCCAACGTAACCTAAACCTGGATTCAGAGGAACATTCCATCTTTCATAAGCAAAGATGTATGGCCAGCAAGGAGCCCCGACCTCAATCTGTTGGACTTTTTTATCCGTTCCATTTTGAAGACAAGGGTCTTGCTACCCCTCACACTTCTCCCGAGTCCCTCAAAACAAAACTGCAAAGGTAATGGGAAGCAATTTCACAAGAACAGATACGTACTGCTTGCGATGCATTTGTAAATAGACTTAAGCTGTAGTTTATAAGAGTGGTTACATTGAATAAATGTAACACTGTATCGTTTGCTTATTATTTACCTTTGAGTTTCAGCCCTTACAATCAAAATCGTGCATTTGAATTTTCAAAAACATACTAAAAAGTTCGTCGCTTTAATTCTGAAACACTCTGTATTATACAGCGATCTACTGTACTGTCTGGGCTCAGGTTGTCTCTTATCAGGAGTCTTGCATCGTTTGTGATATTTGAACACTAAAATGAGTATCATCGGTTTCCCCATACGATCTGTCACTAGAGTAGACCCTTATGATGTAATCTTGATGAAAATATCCTGAACCAGATTAGGATTTTAAATCATTCAAATGTTACCAATTTCCCTGCAATAATCATTTCAATTATTTTAAACGTGAAGTTTGGCTTATGGGTCGTGGCTTTCAGTCTATAGAAAACAACCTTTAAGTATATGAACGGGAAAACAAGTTACAGAATGACGTGGAAATACGATGTTGACGTCTATCCCCAATTTAGTAATTGTGTGATGAAACATTGCACACGTTGCACACAACATATTTTGTTTACCTAGTCTGTTAAAGTAATCTGGACATTCCAGTTTTATGATTTTCTTTTCTTGAGCGTGTAAAATGAACTATGATCTTTTGACTTTTTGAAGAGTATATATTTACCACTTGCAAGCAATACAATATACTTGCTATTATTCATTTTCTGTTGCCAAGGATTTTGCAGGCCGCTTCTAAATTATTAAGCCAATTTTACCTCGTCGTGTTGGAACACCTTCAGCCCCGAACAAATTTGTTTGTTTCCTCATCATACATCATGAGCGAGGGAAAACTGATGATTTCATCATTATTTTCCCTATTTTCATGTGTATTTACCGAAAAATATTTTGGGCTTGATTAATTTGTTTATATATCATTTACTATCAGAGTAATCTAAAAGCTCAATGAGTATACAAACCTTACAGAAGAAAAATCTAGAAAACAGATCTTTCCCTCCCTAAGAATTTCTTGCCTTCTTCTTCACTGAGGATGAATAACGAGGCAGTCAAGGAAGAAGGAGTTGTTGGGGATGAGGTTGAGTTTAAGCAAGTGTGTGCATATCGTACATCATATGAAGCGATCAGAGGTAGGAAAATATTGAATACGAAAGCACAGTCGAGCGAGCAACCTTTGTTAAGAGAATTGATTTCTAGTTTTAGAAGCGTCACATCAATGATCCACAGACTGCACGTCTTGAGAGCGCAATTATGCTTAATTCCGTGCTGCACTGCATTAATAAATTGAGCCAAATGATAGTAGCTGTATGCTAGACGACTACTTCACACATGCATTAAATGTCACTAAAGATAATTAGTGTATTAGTGTATTCGACGTAAAGCTGAGGTTGTAATTAACCGCGAGCGCAATCAAGTATCGTGATCCCGTAATCGCCCTTACTGACTTGTGTGGATGGTAATGAAGTGCACAGTTCAATTTTATTACTTAACATTATCTTCATTCATTGCATGTTGCCAAACGCACGACCTAACAGAGCGATTGTTCTTCAAAGATTAAAGCTTTTGTTTAGCATTATTAACACGTTTGTTGCGATGCGACCCACCGGTGGGTCACTCAGGTTAGGTTCTGTAATTTTTTCAAAGCTTTCTAGTGACTGCATGTACAAAGTAAAGATTTGCACCAGCTAGGCAATCGCAACAAACGTGTTAAAGTGTTGAACATAACACACATGTCGCATGCAGCCAGGCGTAGACTTGCGCTCTCCAGGTTGCGGCAAATCGATCTGACACATTTGTCTGGATGAACTAAATACTGTTCTGAGAAATTTGTCGCATACGAGTTTACGCCTGCTGCCTTGCCACGGAGATATAAAACCGTAATAACAATTTCCTGAAACTTAGTAACACTAAGCTTTAAGAAATGATGAAAAACATTTTAACCATGAGAAAACGGTGTCTCAAAATCAGGTCTAAGTTACAAAAATGGTAGATGAGGAAGATATACTCTGAAAATTCAAACCTAATTTCTAAGAGTGCATTTCCAAATAGAAGACTGATAGTAGTGTTCATAGTGACATGGATTAACGCTTAACAAAATGTTTATTGAGCAAACTGGTATGCTTCTGCGAAGCTAATTGTACTGCCATACGCTCAATTTGAAAAGTATCATGAACGCAACTGGCCATGATTCAGAAAACACGTTCTAGTCGGCGTTGCTGTAGCTCCTGTCTGCGTTCCAGTAGTCCAGGGTCGCTGGAATAACATCTATTTCTGACCAGGTCTCCATAGCAACAAGCCTCCTTTGCCTTCCTCTGTAGGATACACGATGTTTACCTTCCCGTCGTGATGAATGTCGTTCTTCTGAATAAAACTCATCGGAATGGTGAACTCATACGCCTGCTTTAGGAAACCTTCGTGAATAAATAGCGTATTCGCAATGCTTTGAGGATCAGTTAGAATGGGCACTTTAAAAACGGGCTGAATAAACCTTCGCTCTAATCATGCGGATCATTGAACACCGAAAGCATACATGTGAAGCCGGTGAAAGGACCTGCAGAGTTTTTGAAACCGCTTCAGAATGTCTGGGCACGATTAATCTCTATGGTATTGTACCTTATCAATTCTTATTTTCTTCACACACGCAGGGAAACAAGTGTAGAGCATTGGAAAATGTTCGTAAGCTTGTAAAGAATGAATCTAACGCAAAAATAAAAAGTGTTGCAACATTGTTTTATCAGTAGAAACAATTTATTCCTTGTAAAAAGTGAACCTTTTTTTTGCACCTGGGACTTTTATTAAAGGCAAAACCATGAATGATGCTCCGTGTTTTGTACTGCGTTTCAAGCAATTTGAAATTAATTGCTACTGATTGTCATCAGTATGCTGGTCCTACACAGGCGTACTATTCACAGCTCGTTATTAAAGGCGTAAAAAGCACGATTGGAACTCGCAAGTTTTGTAAAAACATTTAAACAATCTCAAAATGAGTTTTTTTCCTCTCAACAGTCATTCAGATCTCAGGACTGTACAGCCACCTCAATATTCATTGCTTATTTTAGAATTTGAAATGAATTATAACGCACTATAGCAAATTCTGAGAAAAAATCTTTATAGTAAACTTTAAAATGTAAACTTTCCATTGCATTTTTAATTTTGTCTTGTACTTACACTATCAATGGAATGTTAAGTATGATAACTTGTTGCATATAAAGTCAGAAAATCCTGTCGTAGAGATCATGTGTAGTGAAAATTGTGCTCGAAAGCCCAATTACATTGTACAGTATTTTACTTGTCATTATGCAGTGGTTTCTTAGTCATTCTGCAGTGTTGAAATTTAAATGCATGCCGATTACTAACGAGTGTTCTCAACAGAAAGGTAAAGAGTTTTGATTCTCGCTCGGGATTGTAATGACACATTACCGAGAAGAATTGTTAAGTTGATGCTCTAACCTGAGTCTACTCCCCCCCTCCCCTCTCAATGATCTGTAATGATGCATGCATCTGAAATGCCAAATTATTGTAATCGTGGTGAAATGACTCTAAAAGAATAATAAGTTTGTAACATTAGTCACCGCCAACCAATTATTAATGTCTAGCAATATCAAGCTAACTTTTTTCCGCAAGTCGATAGTCCAAATCCTCGTAGGGTGCTGTGTTTACGCGAGCCCACCTGCTGTCGCTCTCACGTGAACAACTGAAGTCTGTAGTCCAGCAGCACAGACGGGTTCCCTAGTTGAGTCTTGACAGGGTGGTTACATCATGTTACATTCTCACGCTATATTTATGCATGCAAATAAACACATTCGATTATGAACGTTCTTTGGGACCATGACACAAGCGTCCTTCGAAACAGAATTGAGTTAGTCGAGCTCGGATGCACTCCGAGTTTTAGGACACATGCTGTTTACCTATGAAATAAATCATATCAGACCCCTAGGCTGCGATGCAATCTTCTTTCCAGAAACGAACATGATGACCATAATTCCTAACAAATTTATGAGATTTACGTGCGTAGCTGGCGTTGAAAATGGCTGAATAATTTTTATAATTTATTGAAAGGGAATTTAGCTCGTGTTCAGTAGTAGTATAAATAATGTTATAAGTGCTTTGTACATTAAAAAGCAAGCACTGCTTAATGAATGTTTTTCTACAATTCGAAAAAACTTGAAAATTGATTATTTTACTTATACACAGCATATCTACTGTAGATTCATACATGACTTCCTAGTTATACGTACGATATGATATACGAATGAACACAATGCAGTCTGCGTTCAAAAGGTGCAGAGATGGCAGACAAGATGTGCATATATATAGGCCGTAGGCAAGGCTGGTGCCGGGGTGAAAGTTGATGGGGCCAATGACCGGAGACTCAGAGTGTTTCGGCCGTCGCTGATTAATTTTCTTAAACCTCAATGTTTAACTTTGCTCAGTTGTGATAGCGGACTCAGTTTATCTGCAGCTTCAATTGTACCTTGCTCTCTAAGCTCAAATTTCTTAGTTAGTCTTTCCGTAGCACAAATTTTCTTTAAAACTCGAGACCTAAACGATGAATTTGTTAAGCAGTGTGTATCCTGGTCATTTTGAGGATATCTCCACCCGGCTTTTCATGAAAATATAATGTAGAAATAGAAAGAAAGTAATACAACAGAGGTGATAGCTATTATTCTTTCTGATTAAGGTAGGTTAATAAATGAAAGCCCAGCGTATACAAAATTGTAAATGGTATTCCTAAAATACGTACACAGTGCTTACGAGAATCGACAAAGAAAAGCATAATGAAAACACAATATAAATGCTGTTCACGTGCTAAAAAATCCTTTTATGGAAGCACTTTAATTTTGAAGACCTAATGACACTGATAAATGAAGTGAGGACATTTTTCACATAAACATGCCTTAAAATATACGAGGCATATCAACTGTTCATGCTGCCTATTTTATTTCCTTAGAAAGACTTCTAAACGTATGAACACTTCACACGAGCGATGTTTCAGTTCTGAGCCCGCACTTCCCAGTGTCATACGAGTGTCATGTCGTATTTTTATTCAAAGTACTTTTTCTTATTGATGCTCGACGCTGATTTCCGAGTCGACAAATATGCCATGAGTCGGAAAAGAGTTGCACAAGACTTGCAAGACGGGAGAGGGAAAAGTTCGGGCACTTATCGGGGGATTTAAACGTCATACTGGTCCGTGGTACGAACATGCACGACAATTCTAACACACATGGAGACCAATTTTCTAGTACTTACACAAGGTGACCAAACACATTGCGATCAATGCCCGAATAAGGAGGTATATCGAATTGAATTTTTCGCAGTTACTTGAATTTGTTGAATATGCCAAGTAGTTAAATTCTATTCTTATGACTTCAACAACTGTGAAATTCTTTTTCAAGTTTCCCCGTGCCAGATACCACTGTGCCTTGATGTTTCATGATGTTTCTCACCTTCATGGTCGATCTAGCATACAGAATAGTTAATATATATCTTGGGTGGACTTTAATATTTGCAGGACTTACTTCCATACTATATGTCAATGAATATTCATGAATAAGGTTCTGATAATAGGAGAATAAACAATGTACCCAGACATGACAAATGACGCTCCCCTTTAATTGGTGGACGTTGATCCTCTGCCTTAACCGACTCAGTTGGGAAAGCAAAGCTTAAAAATCTGCAAAAACATGGGTGGTGACTCATCGAAGCCCTCTCAGCGAGCGTATTGACGGCCATCATACAAGAAGAGGACATTATTCCGTCCTCAACATGCACATATAACGTATTTATCTACGGTCATGCCTGTAATTACAGTGTGGATGACCGAAGACTTCGATAAATGGCACGACGACAATTCTCGAACGAACTCCTCAGAGTAGAAAAGTAAAGAGCAAGAATGTGTCTTGTTCAGTTTCAGCTAGCTTTATTAGGGCGGTAGGCCTTTTGAATAGGAAAACCTTATTTCAATCAGATATCTTTACAGAAGTATACAAAATTCTACTTGTTAAAACACCAAAGAGAAAAATATATCTTATAAATGTACACTACTGTACTAGGCTTTCATCAAATAAATATGCTTTACTGAAACATCCTTTGAAATTTGTTTCATCTTTCTTACTGCTAATTTTCTCCTTTTATATTTGTTTTAAATACTATATATGTATAAGATATCTTATATATATAAGAATTTCAAACAGTGATCCAAATAATTTTCGGTGTATTTGCCCTGCTGAATACTCAGTAGTACGTTCAGTGGCGCCACTTGTGTGACAGAGAAGCTTGTGAAGGAAAAACGCGGAGGAATATTCGTGTCTTCCATCCAGATATTCCGCACCACTCGCACGACTCAGTGGAGGTCATGTTTAAATGAAGTTATGGAGGTAAGGGCATCAAGATCGTGGTACTCCACCCATATATTAAATACTGCATGGTCTTCGAGATCGACTTCATGTGGAGAGCGACCGAATAATTTCCAATCAAATTGAAATTGCATTCTCCAGAAATTCAATCTAGGAAAATAGATTCCCGAGAATCTTGATTCGATGAGACACATTTAAATTTTTATAAATGCGATTGTCGCTGTCGATCTTGCAAGTGGGCAGTTAATCATTTTATTTTAAAGAACATGAATTCCGTTCCATATCTGTTAGGAACTATTTTTAGGCGTTTAATTGTAAATCAGAATATAAATGAGATGTTAAAGTTAAGAGTTTTTTACGTTCAATCATAAACAGTATTTAAAATTTGATATTTTTTGTCATAGCTTCTGCAGCCCTTTGCTATCATTGCATTTGAAGAGCTCGTAACTAACACACAATGTATTTTTACTCAGACAATTTAAGTGAGGGACTGAGTAACTCCAGTGTTGTAAATTATTGTGCAGTCGTTTCATTCTCTGGATCAGGGTTGGAATGCATGTTGTTAACCCTCGCTAATTTGTGCCCGATGCTGCAATGGTAGTGAAGGAATATTCTGTAACTGCCATAGTCAGACGATATACATTATTCAGAGAGAGTGTGAAGCTCAAAATAAAGTATATGTATCATTGGACGTGTACCCAACATTAAGAAGAGAATGTTTACTGCCGATTGAGAGTACTAGATTCAAAATTGAAAACGAATTCATTTATGAAATTACAAAACGGAAATACTAACTCCAAAATAAGCAGTGTTTGAATGGATGGCTTTACTAAATTGTATTTTTATTAAAGTATATAGCATGGTCTCTGTGCGGGCGTACACGCGTAAGAAATTTTAAAAATTAACCTTGTAACTATTCATGCATTTAAGTTTTACCTAGTCTGGACAGGGGTAAACGTTTGACAGTTGTGGTTTTTGCTTTGATGAAGTCGAAAAGCGCTTTTTTACGAGGCCAGACTCCATAACCATTGGTTATGAGTCAGTACTGATTGCGCTGAGCATCACATCGGACAATCGGATGTGCGAATTAGGAGAGAATGTCAAAGATCGACGACCTCAGAAGCCCTCGTTAGCACTTGCCCACACGCACTTCATTCACCAGTAAGAGGGCAGGGCTTGCTTCGTCTCTTTGGTTCATAGAAAAAAGTTTTAGAAACGGCAATGCTTGCATCTATGTCCTGATAAGCCTGGACAAAAAATCGAAATTTAAATTATCCGTGCTCAAACAAATACTGTTGCTAACTTTTATTGAAATATAAATGGTATCGTGGTCGAGTGAGTTAAGAGAGCGATAGTAGATTTGAGTTTTGATTCAGACAATTTACGAACAACTGTGTGAAGGAGGCAGTGTTTTCAGCGCTTTTTTACTACAATAAAATTTACGTGATTCGAACCTTAAAAATACTCCTTCGACCTCGTGCGCAAACTATATACATATTAACAAGGAAGCCATTAATGTACAAATGTTTGGGGAAATACGAAGTAATAGATTTAGGTAATATAATGCAAGCTGGCTTGAAAGTTATTCAGGGAGTCCTTCTGAGTTCAGATATTTTGCTGTTGCAGATTTTTTTTTATGATTTTCAATGGTTTCCTAGTTCATTAAAATTGTTTTGTTGCAAGTCCCCCGGTTAAGTAAATCCCTACCTAAAAGAAATTATTTTAGAGTTATATGCTTGCAAACGACCGTAACGAATATTAACTTATGTATTCATGTTTTTGATATGTATATTCTGTACATCATTTCAAGCTCTGTTGCTGCAAGTTACTTACTTACCTCTCCTTGAGAGACACTACAAACTCAATTTCTCACGAGCATCTTTCGTTCAAGCATGCAAACAAATTTTGAACCCAGACTCAACAACTCTCGCCTTGCTCCTTAACCAGAACACTTTCTCAAAACACCCGCGACCCAAATGACACGTAGGGATCAAAGCCTTAGAATATCGCACGTGCAACGTGTGTGTGAATACTGGATGCAGTTATAGACAAATTTCACATGCGTACAATACTCGCAAATCTATATCAGAGCACTGTGCCCCTAAGGCCTAGGGTATGCTGTATTTGTTGTAGTTGAAGGGTGCTAGAATTTTTTTTCATCACCGTACTCTCAATAAAGTATAACTTTTAGATGCTGGTTTGTATTGTCGCTGTGTAGCGAGCTGAGGTACCTACATCAATCCATAGACTATAATTATGTATCTCAGGACACTCGTAGTACAAGTACAGAATCATCAATGTTCTTACTTTTTACCGTCTTGTGACACGAATAACAATAAAAATAATAATGAAATTAAAATTACTGAGCTTTGTTGAAAAATAATGATTAATTCATTTGTGTTTTTAGTCAAATACGTAATTTATATTTAAGTTGTATAGGACACCAAAATGTATGAAATTATTAGAGCCTCGCCAATGACTTGGGCAGACTGTCGGAAAGGCGTTGTTTCGAGACGCTCGTTGCACGTCCAGGGAATTAATTATACGATAAATCATTCGGGTAAATCGTTTGAAGAAATTTTTACACAGACAGAGACACTTTCAATAGGATATTTAATATGATAGGGAACAGGGCGACGACTTGTGAGCAAAGTTAGCCTGTTCTCCGCGAGCACCAGAGCTCACTTCAGTTAGCCCACTTGTATGGACTCGTTGTCCTTCATGAACTATATCAGAATCAATTCATTTTGGTCACATAGTGTGAATGTTTCGTTGAAAAGTTGAATGAAGATACATCAAAGCCACCCTATTGCATTTTACATGATTAATAGTTTACGTAATATTTCGTTAAGTCTAAAAACAACTTGTCTTCAAGGACTGGATAACCAAATATCACAGACAATCTGTCAATTTGGATATTTTAACTACTCGTATATACTAACCTATGTCTTTTTGAACTGCAATACAAATAATTTGTACTAGTGCTGTATTCTAAATATTTATTAGATGAGATTTTCTTATTTTATAACTGATAATTCATGTAAAATTTCGTTCAGTCAAAAATTAACTCCGCTCTTATACAGTTGAAGCAAACACCTTGTGTAGACAATAATGTTCGCAGGAATAAACTGAACAAAAATTATGCATAGAAATGCTGGCGGCTGAGAAAGCTGTCAGATAATGCATCCACGAGCGTATTTGAGATATACATTTAACAGGCATGGAAGCATCATGACTCGTGAGAGGACTGTGGCGAAACTCACGTGCTTGTTTTGAACATGTAATTTAAACGTACAAATACTCTGCTTCTATACTCATTTAGTGTAGTCGTTTAGTGTAATTGAAATAGCTATGTTGGTGATTTATTTTAAAAATTACTGAATTCCCTCTAGTTTAAAACTTGAACGATAGCTACAATTTTACGTGCGGAACGATTTCAATAACTTGAACAACTATGAAATAGTGGCAAATCTCTTCCATGTACATATATTGAATAAGAAATTTCCAGATAGTCTCATGCGGATGAAAATTTTATTATGTACGCTTCCAATGGGCGGCACGTGATGTGGCTCGAAAAAATAACAAAAAGATATCCATTTATGTCGATTTCAGTGTGAAATTTTCCCTATACAATCACACATTTTATACTTGCAGACTGCCCTTCGGCCTCAAGACCGAACATCTTGTAATCCAAATTAACATGTCGAGAAAGGTGGTGGGAAAATGTAGTTTTTTTTGCAGTGTGTTCAAGAAACGAGATGAGAACTCTCATGTGAAATGGATGTCAATAAAATTATGGAATTTGATAATTGCAGGGATTGAGCAAGGAGCTCAGACGTTGAACAAACTCCACCTAGCTGTGTTAAATAAACTGTAAACGAGTATTCAGCTGAAATACAACCTGAGAAACGCGTGCGATAGTTCCCGAGTAGTACAGAGTGGTTTGATTGGCTTTTGGTAGTACACTTGACGGTGAGCATCGCTGGGATATTTTTTGTACAGAAGCAGGGGATGCAAAATGAGACATGGGGAGGGAAGGCAGAGTTACACAAGCCACTGCAGTCATTACAGCGATCATGTGCACGCTTTATCAGCACCACGCTCCTCGCTGCACGCATCCCTCGTGTTCAGCAACAGCAGTCGAGCCCTTGAATGACGTCAGCACTTTGCAGTCCTTAATTGTGCCTAGTAGTAATTCGTACTCGCTACTAGCAATAGTGATGAGCTACGTGTGATAAACTGTTTTATTTATTATCCGCCATAATATTCCTTATAGGTCTAGTAAGATGTTCGATAATAGTGAATACAGAGCGCAATCAGTTTCCCACTGACTATGCTACTAGACTACTATGTTGGAAAACTGTCATGTGTCTCAAAATCTATAAAGTTTTCGCTTTTAGAAGACATCTATGCTTAAATATCTCATGTGTGCATTCATGCTGAAGTTCTCGGAACTTATTTAATTTATCATTATTGTAAAGTTGAACGCACTGCTAACCTTGTTATGTTTACCAGAACTTTTGTCTTGCATGGTGAGAGTTGGAGCTGCAATCAGTTGGCCTTCAAGTGGACTTCTGGGTTCGACGAACTGCTTGCAAGCGCCCTATATGCAGCACCAAGTTGCCGTTCTTCAATAACTTGTTTCGAGATTGAAATGATCTATCAATAACGGCATATTTAACACAGCGGCAGCAGGTACCTTCTGCTACCTACGCTTCATTTATTGAAGATTGTTAAAACCGAATTTATTTAAAAAAAGTCGAGTCAGTAACCCAAGAGTAACATATTTCTTTGTTACAAGGCACGTCGAGGTTTGATACTCCATATATCTGAAAGGTTTCATAAGTTAAACCTTTTGTTTATTAACACTAGCTCTTTCAACTGTCGTGTTCACAACACACAAAATTACCTTTATTTACCGTGAATACGACAGTTGGTAGCGGTACCGAGAGTTACCGTCAGCATACAAAGAATTAAAACAAGGATGCTTTCATCCTTTTACACAGCATGCAACTGAAATTGTCCACGACAAACCCGTGTCATTAGCTCAATTAGCTGTGTTGGAGCACGAGTGACTCAACGGTGCAGGCAGATAAATAGCCCTGAAATGAGGTCATGGTTGCTGTATCCTGGATTCAAGTTTTTGAGCTCATTAGCCTTTATTTCCACTGTATCATATCGCCTTTCAGTGGAGGAATATTGTGTTAGTCGCAGATTAGATAAATTTTCTTTCAAGCCTAGTTTTTTGTCAAGTTTTTTACAGCATGAGACTTGTCTCGGCTTAGTCAAAGATAGCTCCAGAATTATAATATGAAACGTTTTATTTGAACATTTGCAAATAATGAAATAAATCACTCGCTAATCATAATAGTCTACCAATTTTAAATAAATAAAAGTTTGAGTCACCCATCATGAATCATACTACTCATTTTGCGGCCTGAAGCAAACTTAATTCAGTTGCTTCAAGCTCATTGCTAACTTCTATTTAAATTTTGCGTCAGTGATCAGATTCAATGGGAGGTGTGTGTGTGTGTGTCACCGTTACTTAGATTCTACTATGCATATACATATATAAAGAACACGTGACTATCCTCTCGTTGAGCTGTTTCAATTTACAGGTTTTGGAATTCAGTTTTTTGTTCCAGCACGATGCAGCCACTCTAGTCATTAATATATCGCGCAACTTATTGACAGGGGTTTCAGGTGTGACATTTTTCATCAAAAATTGTTCGCACGTTACATAAGAAGTTAGTATAATTAAAAAAAACACCTACACTTTACATCGACAGTGTCAAAACTTGCTCTAACTTCTGAGGGTTTTCAATGTCACAGAATTACGACGACGAGTTCAAACTGCCACGAATTTCTCAAAAACTTGAATATAATTGAATTTCAATACTAGGTTTGAAACTCAGATGATACTGGATTGCGGATGAGGAGGGAGGAAGGGGGGAAGGTTATGAGGAAATGTTGTACTTCTCCTTGGAAGAGGTCACCGACCTCACTGTCACTCTCACTCTCTCCCATGCTCTCACTGACTGTTGCTGACTTACCCACACCTGCATTCATCCAACTCGTGCAATCGTGACATTAAGAAAAGGAGATCGTGTTGCGTTTGTGGTAATTTTAAGTGAGTTTGTCATTGCTGTGCTGTAATGAAGCGTGTCGGTATCAAAAGCAGGCTCCGCATTTGCATTGAATCTCATCATTGTTTGAACACTGGGCCTGCTGAGTCTTTGTATTCATAACTATGCAATATTGCTGCTAGCTTATCATGGCTTTCTGCAAGCGCTGAAAAAACTGTCAAAATAGAAGTCTTCAAATTTGTTAAAAGATACTCCAAGATATAATTTTAATGTGAGTAAATGTCAGTGACTTCTCGTTCATGATACTCGTATTTGTGAACTGAAATATATGTAATTTTTAGTAGTGTTGTTATTGGTACAGGAGAGACGAGGACTTTCATATCACGAAGAGGAAGTCAAGCGGCCCATGTCTGCATGGCGTCACTGCACCTAAAACAACATGGAGGAATGCTCTCCCCTAAGTCACAAATTTCACGTTGTAAGTGATCAAAAAAAAGTAAGTGGTGTTGGGAATAAATTAAAAAATTCAAATGGTGAAATTTTATGCATTATGACTGCAGTTAATTCCATGATTTTCGTACATTGTCAGGCCTGGACTCTACTATGAGAAGTTTGTGTATCGTCTCGAGAAACTACATTCTATTTACATTTAGGAAAACATATACTCATTGAGTCCAAATACTGAAAAAAAATTTTGGTGGCTTCAAGAAAGTCTAAACTGAGATGCTTAGTCACCTACCAAAGCCTAGCTGCATATAAAAAAGTAATGAATTATGTTGAATGTTTAATTGATTACTACTGAAGTATTCACGAAATTGAACAACTATTAAACGTAGGAACCATAAGGAAACATTTAAATTCTGTCATGGACAAACAGAAGAAAAGCCTTCGAGGCAACGGCGTGGGAAAATCCAAGCAGTTGAGTGATTCTTTACTTAGTTGTATGTTAAAAAGTTTACTGTTGACCGCAGAAGTGTAGTCTTGATTGAAGAAAAAAATGAAAGCTTTTGTCACTAAAGAAGGGATGCTCTTGAAATTCAGAGAGGCGGGTTAGGTTTGGGAAGTCTCAGATGTAAAGATACCACGTTAAATACTTAAGGAAGTACCAGGTGTAGAAATACCAGGGTAGGTATGATTATAGTTCAAGGAAGCACTAGATATTAAAATACTAAGCTATGTAAGAATCATATAAAATAATACCAGGTAATGTATTTCTCGATTTCAGGAAAGTACCTGATAAAATAATGCCAGGCTAGGTGCTTTCCTAGGTCCGTAGAAGAAGAGAGATGAAGGTAAATTATGCATTGTATAACTAACGTCACGGATGGAAGGATTGACAAGCTATCGCAGCTTGAAGTTCACTGCCTAAGTAAAAATTTATATTGAAGACATGGATATTTATAATAGTATTGCGTCTGGCTCGCCGTACTGTGAATTTGGATGAAGATGGCATGAATGGCTATTAACTTAGACCATTTGGGCTACTGGAAATGTTATCAAGTTCTTGCTTATTAATAAACTCAAGCTTTTGTACGTTAATGGCATTCTATTTCTTCATGCTAGTGAGACAAAGTTTATTCCTCTCTCAAGACTGCTGCCACATAACAAGAATACACTAAAGGAATTTTTATTCACGGAATATGGTAGATAAAATTGAGTTCATCCTTCTAAAATGCAACTTTTATAAGAAAAAAATTATAAAGGGTCTCAAATCAGATCATTTTAAACTTTCAAGCCGACTCCTAGTTCCAAAAAAGTATTCGGAATTGTTTTCGAAATATTTTAAAACATCTAAGATCATGATGACTGCCGACATGTTAAGGCCTACTGGTATTCATGATAAGTTAAGAGTGATTAACATCATTTGCTCCTTTGACTTGCTGAGGTCATTGTCGAAATATTTATTGAAAATTTTCAACGTGCGTTGCGTCAACATTATTGATACTTGGTAGAAAACGTTTACAAGATAGGAAATAGCTTAATTTAAAATTTCCCACTTGTGTATATGATCACAAAGATCTTGCAGGCGTCAACGTAGGTTTCCCACACACGAGGCAAGTATCACAAACTGACCCAGCCTTCACCATTGAGTGCCGTGTGTCAAAATTGAACTGTCCTAATTGCTCTACTTATCTTAGCCATTTGTAGTACAAGCATCTGTATTCCACCTAATATCTTCAATAAATCCGACTCATGTCATTTACCTACAAGCATAAGTCAGCACTACTCGTCAATTAAGCCTTCATATTGATAAGGATTAAGTTTTTTCTACACGTCTAGAACTCTCTCCTAAACCCTGAAAAAATTTCGCTTGGAAACTCGTTTCGCTTGTAAAGGAAGTTATGGAATTGAGGAACCCTGATATGGCGTTACGAGCGGAAAATAAATCTGTTTTTTTTCTATAATTAATTTTTTGTTTGATTGAAATCATGATTGTAAGTTCTAAAGTTTGCCTTTGCAATATCTTACTTGCAAATAGAAAAACACTGGAACAATTTTAATGATCTCATACTGTAAGAGGCTTTTGAACTGAACATAATAAAAGTGTACTGATTGTTTTGGATATTCGTGCAACGTTCAGTTTTCTGAACGTCCAATGTTGATGAAAACTTTGGCTTTGCTGAAACGTCGACCTACTTGCTTGTCTAATTGCTTTTGCTGACTGAGCTCCGCTGTCAGTAAATAGGAGACGAGTTCAGAGTTGCTCAGGAGACGTCAACAAGTTCAGCAGAGGTGCCGTCGCATCATCAAAAAATCTCTGAGATTCTGAAAATTATGTTTGTCAAACTAGATAACAAAATTCACAGTTGAGTTCATGCTTTTTTTTTTGTTGTTGCTGTTAAGATATTCAAGCCAATGAGGTGATAAAGGTCTACAAAAAGTCCATGAAAACTGAAATATGAAAAGTTCGTACGTAGTTAGATGTGTACTTAGGATAAACTGAGCATCATTCATTTGAGTGAAACAACAAATTCGACTTTATTTGTAAAATAACGTTCAAGAATAGTTGTTAGAAAATAAATTAAGCCAACGAATTTGTAGAATAGAATGAGGCTATAGGAACGAACCTTCGGGCCCATTCTTGGGTCGGATATTTACTTCGATAATTATTCGGTTGTTTATATAAACTGGATATAATGTTCTGGATATAATGCGCACGTAATAGTAGATTGAGATTTAAAAATGTTAATTTCATTCTAAGAAAGTGCTCCATAATAAATTATTTAGTAGGTTAATACTAACTCCTTGTCTGTCAACTTCAGCGACTCAATTGGTTGTTGTGTTTTTGACCAAGAGTCTAGATTCAGATGTAATTTTCTGTTCGTGTGACTAGTTCCTTACTTTTCTCTACTTATATCTTAAGACACTTTTGAACGTCAACTTAATTCGAAGTCTCTGCTTAGTGTTTTCACTGTAACTAATTTCAATGATTTTCCAAGAGCACATCAAGTAGAACATCTGACGACTGAATATAATTGGCATTAGCTTCTACTTCTCATGAAAAATTATGTTTGCTCATAAAATGAAATTTTACTGTTTTCTGTAATTTTTCATTGGTATTAGTATTTTATAAAGCTGTTGAATTACATTATTAATCATTTTTTTCACCCTGTACGCTTCATGGGATAATTTGAGCCTAGTCAGAGAAACCTATTTAGTGACATTTTTTTAATGTATGCATTTGTAGAATCAACAATTGACAGAAAAAATACTCGAAAGTACATCACCAGCTTGGTCGCCTGGTGAGCGAATCTGCTTGCGTGCGGAAAGACCCGGGTTCGAATCCCGTTGCCGACATGGTTGACGCGGCTAGAAATACGGCATGGGACTTTGGTAAGCGACCGAATAATTATCGAAGTAATTATCCGACCCAAGAATGGGCCCGAAGGTTCGTTCCTACAGCCTCATTCTATTCTATTCTCTAAACCTGCTAGAGAGCGTCCGATGATGAACGAATCTTTTGACTCTAACTCACTCGAATGTGGTTGCTTTGAATCGAATGTGGTTAGACTAATTCTCTCTGTGATGTGTGTAATTTTATTTTGAATCATACACCGAGAATCTTAGACCAGTGCATTTTATTCTGAAGACCAAGCACACTTTGTGAGCAGCACTGACCCTGTGACGAATCATCAATGAAAGAGTGCCGAATGAATATTCTTGAAACATTGAACGTTTAAATGTATTATTTTCACACATCCTTTTAATGGAAATGAAGAGAACAATGAGACTCTACAATTCTTGTGATTTTGCTTATTTTAAGCAAGGAGAAATTCTTGAATTGAATCTTCGTAGCAGTTCTTCGCTGATAACAGTAATTATACCGTGAAGCATCCAAGTTTTCTTAACATAAAGCGTTCGATGTAAAAAAGGCAAAAGGGATGAGAAATTTTTCATTTCTTAACAAAATATTATTTACATTGAGCATGGACATTGAAAGAGTGTGTGCATACACAATTTCAGCGATATGCCTGCGGCTGTTGAGCCTAAAAATACATTTATGCCAAAATTTTGGAATGAAAAAGTTTGGTTGAATGTTTTTTCATTGCTTGAATTAAAACCCTCGATTCTTCATTTACTTGACATTGCATATTATTTTTCGTCGGTCACTGACATGAATTAAAAGTATTCTTATTGTTTTCAATACGAACACTCAGATTTGTTTTTAATATGCTTGAATTTGTTACCTAAAATGTACGGTCAAAAATAAGTTCAACTGTAAAAGAAACTTCGGTAAATTTCCCACAGTTTTATTGTGCAGGGCAAATTCAGTGACTGCGACATAACGTACCAAATGGATGATGTTCTGCGCCTGTTTCTGAGGGGGGAGCCAGGGGATGGGGAAGTCGATCCTGGTATCAGCACTGCTGACTCATCGCCCCCTGGCTTTCTCACGGGGGGAAGTGTTGAGAGGAGAGGGGAGGTGGTTAACGAGGTGGTATTGAACAGTCCGCCACCAGTGAGTCATCGTTCTCAAACTTCGGGAGGAAATTTATCTTCTTGCTGTCAGATATCATTGCTCAAATTTCTGGAGTTATATGCTTTTGAAATTTATTGATATTCCTGCAATGGAATGGAATTGAAAAAATCACAGCAACGAGGTATTGAGCTGATGTATTGATTGTCTTTATGGAAATTTGCCATTGATTGTAAAAGAATACGCAAGAGAAGTTGAATGGCCCTCACATGATAAAGATGATGAAAGTGGGTGCACAAGTGACTGTTATTTATTTATTTTTTCATTTGTATCAATGCATATCACAATGAAAATAGTTCACATTTCGCTCAGAGACATATTTGAATGTTGCTAATATTAGGAGCAATTTACATCAAACAATTCTTACTTTTTTCATTTTATTCCATTGATATCGTCAAAACAGAAAATATTTACTAAGCAAACAGCTTCTTGATCTTCACAGCTGTGTAATTTCGATTCATAGAATCATTACGCGGCTCTGACAGCCATCGCCGACCCAATTTTGTTTTACAGAATGAGCGTAAGAAAATAATAATTAAAAGAACATCTAGGAATTTGTGAAGTCAGTTCAGACATCACTTTTCGTGACCAACAATTGACAGAATATTGGAGTGCAAAATTGTTCACTGCGCAGCGTCCCAGGGCGAAGTTCTACAGTACCAAGAGAAATGAGCGTCTAGTGTAACTGAGAATGTTGCTGAAAAATTCAAACTCTGATGTGTTTGTTTTTTAAATCCATATGCGTTGCTAAGGTGTTTTTCAAAGTAAATGAGAACAAAGAGAAATTTACCCATTCAAGTGCATATATAAGTCTTCGTTTCAGTTGTTGTTCTATAGGTTTATAAAGTCTTTTACGCAACAAGTCTAGCCATACACGGACACACAATCTAAATACGTTCTTGAGATTGGCTCGATCCATTTATGAAAGGTTACGATCTTGTTTGCCGGTGCTGTTGTTTGTGTAGTTACAATTTTCATTAACCTTTACAAAGACATGCCTTGTACGCTTCGTTTGAGTTGAAATTGTGATACTTGGAACCAGAAGGACGACAATTTGGCTTGAGCCCAAACTAATATTCGAGTCTTGTGTCAGTGGTCTTCTGTGTGGTCTTACATGATATATAGTACTTTTTCAAGTCAGTGCGGTATGCTCCTGCTCATGTGTATAGGACAAAAATTGGATTAGAGCTTGTAAGTTCTTCTCAAGAATTACAATAGACCGCTTTCGTTGACATTGACTCTTGCTCGTGGAAGAAAAAATCACTATTTACTATTATTCTTGTCGGCACTTTACTGAAGCGGCAATATTTTGAGAAAAAGGCAAAACACACTTCTTAAAAAACAAGATTTCTTGTTACTGGTGCACTTTGCGAAGTTTATTTCATAAGACTGGATTACAGCAACGTCAACCTTGACCTTCACAAGCCTTGTATAAAGTTCCTAGCGAGTTGATAGCTTTATTACTGCGTATGGGTCGAAATAACATCGTATGACAGTGTTTCAGTGTCTGGTTGTTAGGGAGCGATGAAAGTTAAATTTGGCTTTTGTTTCTGCAGGAATATTGTCCAAAACATCGATAAATTAAAACAATAAAATTCTATTACATCAACTTAACACATATTGCACGTGCGTTTACTCAAAATGCAACCAGAACAACGGGCCTGATTAATTAGACTAGCAATGACTTAACTTCCCCGGAGGCCGGGGGTACTATTCAACATCTCTGCCACTGCAGGTAACCTTCGTTTGAGGTTTCATGTCGATATTTTGTAAAGCGTTCACGAATATTTTTTGTTATGGAATATTTTTCAGACATGATATCAGGAAAATGAGTTTTGTTAACGAGTTAACTACGTTAAACACAAATGTTCATGTTTAGTTATTTTATCGTGATGGTGTCAGAGGAAGGGCCAATTCCGTTCGAAAAATGAAGAATACTGGTGTCCATACCCTGCCAAACTGAGTGTACGCATGGCAAAACTAAACGTTCCTTCATCCAGGACATTTAGTTACAAAGCTAATGTTGAGAAAACATCATATTTAGATTTCATTCTTCAGTATTGAGTTAAACGAAACATTCCTTCAGCGGAACAGGCTTCTGTTACTACAGTCGACAGTAATTCTGAGGCTGTTTTCATAAAACATAGGACCTGAGTATCAAATTCTCATTTCTAGAATTTCAAAGTGCATCCACCAAAAAAAAAGTTGAGCAGGTTGCACACATCACAGCATGTCCAAGGCGAAAGCATGTGAACGTAAAGTTGTTTGTTCAAATGATTAAAAGCTATCCAGAAACCTCCCACAATGAATGTGTCCACCGAGCGCGTTATTGCGCACATGCTATTGTATGCTCTTTTCTACCTCGGCCTAAATTGCTTGAACAAATAATTTTAATCTCGTAGACGTATATTTTAGTCCAGTTATGTTCAAGTCTTAAAGCGGACTAATAACACTTTAATAATAGGAATGAGCACGTGTGCTATCTTCAATTTTTCGTTGTTGTTTATTTCACACTTTTCAATCGAACAGCACTTTTATCACGAGTATCTTCAAACATCCATGTTCTAAAAAATTTTCATTACCGTCTTTTGTTGAGCGCGTGCGTTGGAGGCCTCCTTCAGGGGCAGGCCTTTGTTTTCACTGAAGATGTTGATCTCCGCAGCATCTAGTGGCTGCGCATGGTCAGCCTTACGGCACATTTCACCTAATAATCTAGAATAACAGTAAACTTGAGCATCAGCACGGATTGCGGTTTAAAAAAGTCCAAAGTGCAATGGAAACGGGAAGTCATTCAAGTAGTTTTCATTCAGGTTGTACGACTTCTCTGCAATGAAATAGTATAAATTACCTGTTTGTTCACTTCAAATTTGGGCAAGTGCTAGATTGAACTAATTTTCGATGACCTAACTCGTAATTTTGACATTACAGCTAGTAATGTCAAACAAGTTTGAAGCAGTTGATAACTCATTTACGAGTGCTCACGTTACATCTACTAACATCAGAATAGTAATTGCAGAGAAAATACACATTTCAGAGGCAGATGCATAATTCATATTGAGTATTACGACATTTTTATTATCATTTCTTTTGTTACAACCACCATTATTTTTATCATAGTTACAATTATTTCAAAATGGAACTATACTTCCTTTCGCCATGCAATTTTTTTTCAGGAAAACAGGTCGATTCAAATATCAACGCAAATGATTTTGAATAAGAGAACTTTTACAGTACATACTGTGAATATTATTGAATGTTTAAATGGCCAGTTGCCTTAGATTCGTTGTATAATTGTTCAAAAACATTGCCTACGAATACAACTACAGCGCGCAGATTGGGAAATATACGAAATATAGGAGAGGTGCTTTGGATGGAGAGGAATACAGTGGATTGATTAGCAACGTGACTATATCGAGACAAGTTCGGTAATTAATACACGTGGGCGCCTTCTGTGAGGGCAATATTCCCTGGACTCTATCAAGGCGCACATGATACCAAGTCTGTGTTAGAGTTTCGCCCAGGTACCGGCGTGAATATAAGAGCCGACATTAAATATCATCGTTTTATATTTCAAGACGACGTAGCCTGCATCCGTACTGTTATTTTCTGATATGAACAGGATACAGCGCTCATTACTTTTGGAATGTTTAGTTTACCCAAGTCTGTGATGGCTGTGCATTTAGCAGCATTACCTATAGAAATGCTTTGTCAATCGCTCATACATGCACACTTCCGTCAGTGCCATGACGCTTCAAGGTACAAAGCCGTTTATATTTTTAAGGCAGCCTGCGTAAGAGAAACTGCGGTTGTTAATGACATTTTATTTTCATAACCTAAGTATCCTTCATTGAACATGAGGCGGTACTCCGTCTTTCATAAAAAATGTGCTAATAAGTGGCAATTCATGGAAATGTTATTTGCATATTTTTATTTCATCGTTCGTTCGAAAAGCGATTACTACAGCTGAGAGGTACGCCTTTTAAATCTGTTAAATTTAGTAGCTCAAGCTTTAGCATTAATGAAGGCTGTCAACTGAGATTTCAAGCCAGCTAGCTTCGCAAATTTCTATTGCGCCACGCTGTAGAAGTCAATTTAACTTAACTATTGTATGTATAATACTAGTGACACGTACGAGTGTGGTGACTCACTCCACAGGTGCTACACCAACTCTGATGTTCGACTATATTATCACAGTGAGTACAAGAGTAAGACTTGCTGGTCATTCTTCTACATCATACCCTCAGTACACATGATGAAGTTTTAAATGCTGATGAAGCTCACTTACATTTACAGATGATCCAGGGATTTTAACTCTCATTAATAAAGTTAATTTAATTCATGCTGTCACCAGGGTTGTTTCATTTGTCATTTTATCATATGCCGGTGATACAGAGGCAAGTAAATGCGATTATCCTGACCGAGTATATTTAGAGACTCGTGATCACTAAATCGAGTGTCCTATAGAAGTCCTGTTTGTAGAACTTGGCCTAGTTCTAAATAGGTGACTACTTGTCAGGTTCCTAGATTCCTTTGAAGTCATACTGCACGCATTCAACTCTGCTACTTACACATCACTCGTTGTTTGTTAGACCCAATCTGCTTCATCAGCGTCTGTCTTCAAATCTCAGCATTTTGATCGATGTGTATTCAAAATTTGAAGTGAAAGTCATCTCTTTTTAGATGTCTGAATCAAATCTGATTTGCATGTGAGTCACAGCTGCCACTATGAAAACAAGCGTTTCAACTATTCATTGACATGTCACTACACGTGTTGCTGTTTACACATTCTCGTTTTTACTTCCTCATTGCTCTTTAAACCAAATTCAAACTGAGTACATGGATGAGTGTGTGTTTTGTTTATGGTATAAAGCGTAGAGGATAAATTATGAAACTAAAAGTGTAGTATAGCTAGGAGAAAACACTCAATTTCAGCCTTATATCATTTTCTGCGTTGCTTCTATGGATGTTAGATTTGTTTGTTCAAATTTGAACTACTGAACTTATCAATAATTTTTCTTAAACAACAGCGTGCTTGAAAATTTCTGGGGTGTGTGTACATCATTACTTGGTGAGTCAACTAGAAATCTTCTAACATGTTCGTGTCCAAATAATGTTTTCATCTGATAATATTATCTAATTTTTAACAAAGAGATTGTACATCAAAAATTTCAAGTGTCATTGCGTTGTATTGAATGGCCTCGCAAACAAATTCATAAAAAATCGCTTACGATAAAAGTTGATAATCTCTGTGCCGGGAATCTAACAAAACTGTAATATACGTGTATTGATATATATATGTATATATATATATATATATATATATATATATATATATGGTATACATATATGCATACATACATTTGTATATATTTTACAAGTATTTTACAGTGTCATGGTCAGGCCACACAGCTCTGCAATTTCAAGTGGTGAGAATGAACGACAATTTCCTCTAGTGCAGATTGTTCAAATCGGGTACATCTTTGTTGACAATTTGAAAAAGTATTTACGCTACGTTATGAAAATTTCCTTGATGATTTATTTTAATACTTCATATTGCTAATATCATAGATATAAATTCCTTGTATGGGGTCAAACAAATAACATTATAAAAGTTCTCTGTTATATATACTTCTCTTCACAAACAAATTTTTACCAATTAAAGTTTTGCATTTGGATCGTTGCGCTTGATATTGATGTAAATTGGATCTACTCGGGCAAAATCGCTAGTTCCTCCATTACATTTCAATACGCGCGCAAAAATTCAGCAACAAGCTAAGGTATGTGCAGGTGTACATGTGTTGACCCCCTCTAGTCCCTCCAGCTGCCACGTGTGGGTTAAACGAGAAAAAAGTTTGTTTAGCTAACCTTCAGTTTATTTGTGTCGCTCGATATATTTAGCTGACTGTTAGCTCTAGTACAGGGAAATGGACCGTTTCATACCAGTATAATTCTCGTCACTGACTGTTCATTCATTCGTGTGACATTGCTAGTCTTGTAGTTGGGTGTGAGGCCTCTGGAACTGTGTGGACCGTTGATGAATGCAACGCAAGAGTCGGGCCAAACTGACTTCTGGTGGTCTAGGCCTAGGGTGTCACTCTCAGCGAGTCACGGTAATCCGTGATGACGGCCAGAATTAGCTCGCCTGTTGCTGAGCAGCGCTCCTTTCGTGAGACAATTCAGTTAATCCTGTCTGTGATTCGTGTACACCCTATCCATCTACATCACTGTCTAAAATAAGAAACTCAAAGGATTTGAGCGAAGGAAAAACACAAAAATGTTTTTCGAAAGTAGGCATTTGCAAATAACGAGCAACACTGGGCTCGTTATAGACGAGATGCGTGACGTAGAGCGTGTGACAGCGACGTGATGGTTCTTCGCCCCCCTTATCCTCATTTCTCGCCTTTCCGTTGCAAGAGCGGGAAGTGTGTTCTTTCGCACCAATTTGAATAATCACTACAGTGAATACAATTCATTTAGCAATCTGAAACACCCTATCTCTGATGATGTAGATATTACGTGGTTTTAAAATGAAATATTTTGAATTGCAATAGAACCAAATTTAGTTTCAAGTTGAGTATGACGTCACGCAGAAACATATTTGGACGTCAATCTATCACTGGCCAGCGTCCTTTTTGAAGGGCGCTTTATTATATAACTAGTATGGTTAAAACCTTATATGAAACATTTTTATGCGACTTAAATAGGACGGTTGTTTTCGAAAACAAACTCCGCAGCGATTATTCTTCAATTCATACATCACAGCTTTGAAGGTTGTGGAAGATGGAAACAATCAGTATTTTTCAGAAAAAAAATCATAGTTCAATTCAAGTCCTTAATGAGTTAAGTTCACGGTGCAGATTGCATCTCAGTTTGGCGTGAAGTCATTGAACTGAAGCGGGAGAATTAGCAGACCCACTCTGAAGTTTTTAATACTTTTATTCTGAAGCCATAATTATTCCCACAAGTTTTTAGATCACAGCAAAGACAAACAGTATCAGCTCTCAAGTTCAACTCAACCCTAAACTTTAACGGGATTCAGAAAACAGTTCCGTGATCTGAGAAAAAACAGAGGTTTGAGGGACAAGTTTGATTCAATTAAAATAAAATTATAACGGAAAAACAATTTTTTCGAACCACAATACTCGTGAAAACTATTCACGATGCAGAGGTAACCTTAAGGATTGTCAGAATGTATATCATGGAGGTCTACGGTTAAATGTGGTAGGGTGATGTGGGGGCAAGTCGTACTACTAGTGGCATTATATTTGCCAAAATTCAGGTTTCGATGTCAGAGCAACTGCAATGGGTACAAAATCAACTTCAAATATTGTGTTAACTATGGCATCCACCCAAGTGGCTTTCCTAGTTAAGATAGTATTTTTTTATATTTCTTAAAAAAAAAGGTTTTTCGTACGGGTCGCCCCCTATACGGGGGCGACCCGTACAGTATATGGGGGCGACCCATACGGGTGCATATTTCCCCCTGAAAAAAGTTATTGAATGCCCATACAATACTTTTGTTTTAGCAGGTAGCATGTAGCTTTAGCATGTAATTACATAAAAATCAATATAT
>VCRD01000614.1:119671-138513 GCA_006783055.1 Trinorchestia longiramus | reverse complement strand
TCGCACGAACAGCGGCGGAGCAGCGCCGTCAACAAATATGGCGGACTGTTTGGATGGATCTTCTTCATCCTCAGCGTGCGTGACGTCATCATACCGCCATTTGTTTTTTGTCAATCGCGACTGTACGGGTCGCCCCCATGTACGACTTGCCCCCACACTACCCTACACATGTCACTTCGAGGTATTTGCATCGTTGCAGTGGTGGTCGCAGTAATGACAGGGTTGTGCATCATGCGTTTCATGAGTTTCCAATTTTACGTGCGAACTTCATAACTTCAGCAGCGTGATTTCATGCGGCCGCCACGTCACATCTTAGCGGACTTCTACAAATACGTTGTTCAGCTCATCAGTTATGTTCAAAATGAATTGTTATATGTGAAATTGTGTATTTTAAAGCAGAAGACACTATTATTGGTCAGAAATGAGCTTACTTTCATTAACCGTGAGAGGTACGGTAAATGACAATCTTTGGCCGATTCCTCCTTTCAGTAATACACGCATTTCAGTCAAAAATACTAATGTGAAATTGGTCAAGTAAAAATTATTGAAATTCTAGAAATGTTCTTGTTGTGTTCTGACATTCTAATATGCACTTGAACAGGTAAGCAAACTCGAATTATCTACCATTAATAGAATATTTCCGCTGCTCTTTAGCACTTACTGTCTACAGAGAATCTTTCTAGTTATATTCCGAGAAGTTTTTCAGTTCACTCGCATACGAGATTCAGCTGTTGATTAGTCAAGGTCATTAGTGATTTTCACAGCATGCAGGGAGATGTGCCTGAAGATACGCCTCATGAGTTTGACAGTGACCTCCATACAATTTTTACTGACCAAATCAACGTAAAATTATTTTCGTACTTACCCGAAATCCGCAAAGACTTAGAACCCAAAAATAGTCGATGAAACAAAAAGATGATACAGCGAAAAGGAATTGTTTCATCTGTGTTATATATCATCGTCAGAATAATATTTTAAAAAACATTCCAGTCTACGTAGAATTCAAAATTTAAGTGTTCAGTGCCAAACAACAGCATTTTAAGGTAGCATTAAGCTCCGAACCTCCTCAGAACGAAATCCCTTTGTGGAGAATGAAGGAGCTGTCACGAACAAGGCAGAGTATGTCTCTGAAAAGTAACAGTGGAGAACAGCTTTGTCAGTTCTATTACCAGTGATTACCTTGCTTTGTGGGATTTGTATCAGTTCTGAGGTAAAAGTGAATGCTTTGTCTAGTATAAGATAGAGACTACTTCTGAAAAGTTTTATTGTGAGGCTTATTATAAAACTTGAGTTACGATACAAAGAGTATTTTGCTGAAATATGGACCGATTTTTCTGAATTATTTTTTTTCCTTCAGAGGCAGTGAGTTTGTTGCTTCAGTGAGGACGGTCCAGGCACTGAAACAACTTTTCGCACCTGGTCTTACTCTGTTCAATTCTAGTTTTCGCTAAACCTTTTATAGAAAAGGGAACCTAAAATGAATAATTTTGTTATTGCATTATTTTTTTTTCGGGAAACGTCATCAGTTGTTCAACACAACTCCTGCGCTCCTATTGTACAACGGAAAGGATCCATGTAAAGGTGATCAAGTATATCATAGTCTCTATTTAATTCCAGTTCAAGAGAGAGCATTCGGCTTGCACAATATTAGTGAAGTAAAGTCAAATTATGATTGTGTAATATGAAGTACGATTTGTAAACAACCTTACTAACCATGAAAGAAAAGAAAATAGATGTACTGCTTTGATATCAACTAGAAAGTAATAATCACTTCCATAGTAAAGCAAGAGGAAGAGAAGACCATTGCTAACATGAAGCTAGACGAAATCAAAAATTAACATTAAAAACGAGAAAAAAAGTGAAGGATTGTTATCTCTAAAAAAGGCTAGCGAATGAACGACCTCATTTCGCGAGTAGCCCAAGAAGGTTGATGACCTTTTCTCTACAAGCAGAGCACATGGAACTTTCGACGTCTCCTTGCTGCTGAAATCGCCGAGTATTGTGGTTCACATGCTTCACGCCTTCTCGATGAGTATTTTATTCACCTTTAATGCGATGATGTACACTTTTTTATTCTTGGCATTAAAATTGAAAGTGTAATAATACTGAAAGAGGAAAGAAGCAATAAATTTATTAGATAAGCTCTTTTTATTGCAATTACTATGTAATAATACCGAATAATAACTTTAAAAAGCTATGGTTAGAAAATAATTAGCTACTATGTTTTTCTAGAGAACGTAGGCTAATTTGGAATCACCTAGTGAGTGTAAGAAGTTGGCAGCAATATATTTCGGTATTGAACTGAAAAGAGAAGCAGTAGTGCTCTGTTGAATGCATCATGGATACCTCGAGCACGACACTTACTAGTAAATATAGCGCACTGATAGACGGCGGCGTTTACCCTACTAACATACAATCAGCGACGAGTTCTTGTATAATAAAATGACCGAGCAATGAGCTGGGATTATAAGCCTTAGAGCAGCATTGTTTCTTTAAGATATGAGGAAAATTGGGTAGTGTGCATAAAGTTCATCTCTGTTGCCTTGGTGAAAATACTGCTTGCGTTTCTCTAATTCGATGTGGTACTTAGTTATGCTTCGCGTTAGTCGAGAGCTTATCTGGGTAAGGTTTCTTAGACAAAGGTGGATGTGAGCCTATTGCTTTAACAAAAACACTTTTTCAGTCTTAGATATACAGGGTGTCCCAAAAAAACGATGCCTAATTTTCAAGGGTTATAATTCAAAAGCTATTAAATTTACGAAAAATTGAAAAGTCACATTTTGTTTCTTAATATTTGTTTCATTTCTGTACAAAATTTCAGAAGAATTGATCCAACCGTTTTCTTTAAGCAGTATTTTTAGTGACCGATACTGAAAACCTGTTTGCACACTTTTGTTAAACTTCGAATATTTTGATATTAAAACCATGTTTTTAATAACTTTCAACCGTTTAATAAATGGAAAATGCCACTAAAATAAAATACAATCGAAATGTTCCTCCTATTGTTCGTTTCCTTCGGTGTGTCCTCCGTTTCTTTCAATACACAGTTGCATACACTCGTTTAACGAGAGCATCATCTCCTTGCAGCAAATTGGCCTCATTTTCAGTTCTTTGCTTGAGTTCGTCGGTATCACGCAGTGGAGAGCTATAAACCTTACTCTTTAGATGTCCCCAAAGGAAGAAATCACACGGTGTCAAATCAGGCGATCAGGGGGGCCCACTCGGTACGATGATTCAAGGCGATAATGCGATTGCCGAATAGCTCATTTAGTTTTTCCTTTACAGCAACAGTTATATGCGCAGGAGCACCGTCCTGAATCCACCAGGTTCGATTGATTCTATTTCCATGTGTTTCTCGAAGTCTTGGAACGATCATGTTATTTATTAGATCAAGGTATCAACTCTATTTAAGTTATTGTTGTAAAAATAAGGACCGATGACATGTCCATTGCCACAAAGTCCCATCCACACAGACACTTTCTCTCTCGAAATTCCTACGCCAAAGTTGAAATTAGGAGGTTGGTTCTTCGGTGCACATGTGCAAACGTTGTGATTATTTACTTTATCATTCAAATGAAAAGCAGCCTCATCGCCAACCATAATATCGTCCACCAACCGAACATTTCTATGCAAAAACCACTGAGTAAAATTCAGCCGTCGAGGAAGATCGTTATTGAGAAGTTGGTTCCGCACATGCATCTTGTAAGGATGCCACTTCAAATCCAAAGTTATAATTCTGTTGAATGTAGATTTAGTAACATGTAATCCACTTTTTCTTGCAGAGATTTGCGAATTTTCTGTAAGTGCTCCTTGAACAATTCGAACATTTTCTTCTGATCGCCCCGTTCTTTTCCGTCCTGATTGAACTTTGTTGAGATTCAGGCTTGTTCCTTCTGTTCTGTACCTAGTAACATTTCTCCAAATAGTCATTTTTGTTGGAGACTGTCTTTCAGGAAAATGCTCTTGAAATGATTGAATGACCTGTTGGAAACTTTTCGCATGAAAATACTTCTCAACGATGAATGTTCTTACTTCTTTTGTGAGTTACATAATAGGGAGGCTCTTCGATCGGTAAAAATCTTGAATAGTTTAAGATCACGCTTTCGTATTCATCCGTAAATCAACTTACGAGTTCAAGTTGTATCAATGATACCAAAGCATAAGAAAACAAAATGTGACTTTCCAATTTTTTGTAAGTTTAATAGTTTCTGAATTACAGCCCTTAAAAATTGGGTATCGTTTTTTTGGGACACCCTGTAGTCGGCCTTCCTCTCACTTCTTAATCCAGCTTATGCAAACCTCTTTATTTTCAAGGGCGAATCTATGATGAGTTAATTTTAAAAACTCGAGACATATATATGTTAGAGCGTATTTTTCCATTATAGCCTCCTTTGGAACTACTCAAAGGTGTGGTACCTAGTGTAGAAACGCTAGTCTACAAACGCTGCAGGTCTATTCGCTAAGTCTTTCCGAGTTTTCTTCCGCTCGTCCTTCGATGTGTTGAAACGTTATCAGAATTTCATAGTTCGAGAACTTGTGATGCATTTCATTACTTGTTAACTTGTACTAAGATAAATGTTTAAGAACGTCACTGAACGAAGCGAAACGTGTTCAAAGGACTCACGAGCGAAATAAAATGTATCATTCAATTTCGTAAGTTAACTGAGGATAGATAACATAAAACCCACTAGCCAAGAGGAATGAATTAGAGCTGCCTTCTCTGAGTTCATGTGTGATAGCAGTCGAGTACGAACTTATAATGTATAGTACGAGACTATTTTTTTCTAAAATGAATAACGCAGTCGTCTCTAAGGTCTACAAAGAAACGGCTTAAATGTTTTTATAAATGTAGATTAAATCCGAACACGCTCAGAAAAAATTAGCTTTAGGCATCTTTTTCTGTAAAACCTCAGTCTTAAAGCAGAGTATGATTTCTCTATGTGATTGATTTGAAATCATATACGAGTACATACAAACAAACAACTTTACTTCCAATCAAGTACACAGTACATAGACATTAGTACATTGGTTTTTCACATTCTTAAGGTTAACATTCTAAGAGTAAGGGTGATGGTGAGCTTCATGCGACGATCCTGGGTGGTTTGATGGGCGTGTCCATGGGTGTGTTGACTGCTTACCCAGTAAGCCTTACCGATATGTGCGAGCTCACGGCGCAAAGAAACGAAAAATAACTCGTGTTCACGGCCGGGTTTCGAACTCGCTGTCTTTCGCACGAGGCAGAGACCTGATACATGAGACAGGCCGTAGACCACTCGACATACATCAAAGCCGCATATCAAACTGTACGCTATCTTACCCAGACATACATTTAATGGAATACTTATAGAAGCATTGTATTCCTAACGCTGAATTCGCATCTCTTTGTATTACCTTTCTATTAATCCATTGTTGTGGATGGTACAACTCATCTGCATTATTGCTAACGGCACGTATTCATTTGTAATTTCGGTAACCTATATTGTCGATTCAGTACATGTGCAAGCTAGTTGTGAGATGCAATGGCCGGTGTGTCATACTTTAAGCCTCCCCTTGTTCGAAGCTTCACCCAGCTACCGAGTGAATGAAGTCTGTAGCGGCTGAATACAGCTACCAGGAAGTTGGGGGAGATAAGAGGGCAGGGAAGGGAAGGGGACAGGTTTAAAGCCGCAGTGTCCTACCCTCTAGCTGTGACCCCTGTTAGGGTACGCGCGCAGGGAAGATGCACAACTGCCTTGTCCTTATCCAGAGCAACCAACCAGGAATACAACATAGATATGATGTGTTTGTACGGAGGAGGATGTACGGCTTTAATGTAATAAAGTGAGAGTGGTACAGCGACTGAAGGTAGCACACTCGAGCTCTTCGATTGCAAAGATAGACGGAAAATTAATATCACTTTTTCATACTACGGCTTAACTTCCACAAAGAGGCTTAACTCCTGAGCTCACGCAGCTTATATCCAATATTCCACCAGGTTTTGGTAACAGAATACTAGAGTAGTTGGTTTTTCTTGTTTCAGCTTGATTACCCACTCATAGGGAAGTAGATATGTAAGTAGAATGTATCATGAACCGTATTTGTTTAAAACTGGAAAATCACTAGGATGTAGGAGATAAAACACAAAACCGTGCATTGTTGAATGTTTAACTTGAGTTTGAAGTAATTCCCTATACTAACGGATAGAAGTTTCTTGTAAAATCCAAAAACCTCATTATATCTGGTAATGCGTTGACCATGCAGTCAAAAATGAGGAATCTTACAGTTAGAAACATATTCACTTATGCTCTTACTTACGCTAAATTTTAACCACGCAAAACGTTTATCGTAACACAAAGAGAATATCCCTTTAAAATCCTAATCTGAGTTTTTTCCCATAAGTTTTGTTCCTCATACCTCTACGAAATTACCATGGCGTTGAAAATACACACTAAATGAAACCACGTTGGTCTGTTTTTAAAAACTTGATCCG
The DNA here is from genome assembly GCA_006783055.1 of Trinorchestia longiramus. NCBI lineage: Eukaryota > Metazoa > Arthropoda > Malacostraca > Amphipoda > Talitridae > Trinorchestia > Trinorchestia longiramus. The sequence goes on along the minus strand of VCRD01000614.1, from coordinate 132,044 downwards.
AAACGCTCAGATAAATTCTGTCACAAAACGGACATGGATCATTCGCCCCCAGCGTAAACTTCCTGCTGAATGTTAGAACGCAACTTCACGAATGGTTGAAGAAAGATTTATCAAAAAAAGCCCTTAATAAAAGTAAATTATTACAAAACAAACAAGCAGAAAGACTTATCGTTCGATTAGAAAAAAGTCAATTGCGAAGCTGACAGAATCTGTCAGACTACCTTAGCTGGCACAACGGCCTGCTGCTTCATTACGTTACTTTTGAATATAAACAGAGATGCACAAAGTGAAATTATGCAGACTTTGTGCTGGTACTATAATCCTATAAGGGAAAAAGTTTATTCTCCGAATAAATTGTAAAATAATGCTGTTCGTGAAATAATATTTCTTTTACATCTTGACAGAATGAGTCCACATGCGTGAATTGGACAAAAGCGCAGATGCAGTCCCATGATTGGAAACCAGGCGTCTAAAATCGTTTATGATACAATTTTTAATTCACCATAGGACCTAAATTTATTTGAAATGTGCATATAATTTTCAAACAGTGTCCAATTGTCTCTGTGAGCACGTGGGTTTAACGCTCTAACGGAGATGTAAAAGTAGAAAGTTTCAGGCTTTTCTCTACTTATGTCAAGCAAAACGCCCCCAGATAAAACCTAATGATTTTCCATGAAGGGTTTCTCCTTGAATATTTTTAGGCTTCAAAATGAAAAGACTGACGACCAATCAACCGACGTCAATTATTTGTTACCTGCAAGGACGCTCGATGCAAATGCTCACCTCCGCTCCACCGGATAGCAGAAATATCTCGAGGAAACATCTCGGGGGCAGGTTGTGTTGTACTCATGAAACATCTCGGGGGCAGGTTGTGTTGTAGCCTACTCATGAAACATCTCGGGGGCAGGCTGTGTTGTACTCATGAAACATCTCGGGGGCAGGCTGTGTTGTACTCATGAAAAGGATTTCTATGATGAACACAGAGCTCATCTTATCGTTCGTGGTAGCTGCTGTCCCGGTCCTCGCCAGCGTTGTGCAGGGAAATTGTCAATTGCAGAGCGTCCTTAGCCTCAAATTGACTCTATGGGATTTTGCTGAGGGTGTTAGGGTTATTTCCTAAATTGATAAAGAAACTAGGGCGCTGAGTGCCAAAAAAGAAATTGCTAACGAATTTTCGAATAGAACAGAAATGGTTCGGGAATTCAAACCTAGAGGGAATGAAAAAGTTTGTGAAAACGAATGTTTGTATCTATTAGTGTGTATTGCTTCATCACCTACATGCTCCCATTTTGCATAACTATTTTATTCTTTGCCATAAAGTAGTATCTTTTTGTCTGAAAAACTTTCTATAAAAAATCCCCAAAAACGTTTCCATCACTCTTAGTTAGAAAACTATTCCTGAGGTAATTTAAATGAAATACGAATATCAGTAACTATAACATGCGATATTGAAATAAAAAACGTGTTCATCAAGTCCAGCAAAGTTCAACAGAATCTACTATATTTGAATTGTAGCAAAGGAAATCCATACATAAATAAACGATACGATCGTGAAATCTGCCTTATAAATGAACAACGTAATAATATACCTTAAATATATAGAGAAATATGACATAAGATGTAACTTATTTACTCATATGCATTTATAGAAGTTTACACTAATTCTTATTACATTCTGTGGTTTCTCATACACTTTTTCCGTTATTGTTACTCTGCAACAATAGTATTACGTCTAAAAATTTCTGCAATGCTCTACCGTAACAGCAAATGACGATGCCTGCCGTGCAGTGATGAAATTCCGTTCTCTGTTTATCTACCTTGCCAAATAAATGGTACGACAAATGTTCATATATACAGTGAATTTATGTTTATTCCATTTTCCCATACGTTTTGTGTACCTATTAGCCTTATCGTCAGATTACTCTTGCTTACGACACATCACTCGTACTGATGTATCGAGGTGAAGCACAGAAGAACTGATCATACGTAGTTCGAACCTTATTTGGAAACTCATGTAATAAATGAGCAGCTTTCCACTACATCAATTTTTTTCATCATAAATTTCAAAGTTTTCGCATTGAGCAACATGGCTGCTTTATAACTAAATTTACGGGAGTTGGAGGAAAATATGGAAACGCAAGAGGGAAACAACGTTTTCTTGCGTAAGCTGAAAGTATCTAGCGCGTTCAATCTTGATGTGGTTGTAAAGTCTCATGGCGATAAAAAGCTGTTCTTCGGAATGAGGGAATCACACGCGTATGCACTTGCATTCTCCACCGTCCACACACTCATGGCGTCACACGTACAAAAAGCATCTACGTTTGCATTGACATATTATTCAGTAAAACTTGAACAGCTTGTGACATTCTGCAAGCATAATTTTAAAGGTTTTCAATTTCAAATTTGCTTCGTCACACACCATTGCTCATTTCAGTGCTCAGAGTACTTCTCATGAAAATAATGGTGACATATATTTATGTATTATCGACATAATATATTCATGTTCTGTAGGTAAAACATTAGAGCTTTCGAATTCTACATTTGATTTGTTGGTTTGTATTGTTTACCGTACTTCTGTTAGTATTTTTCCTTATAACTCAACGCCGGTATGATCACTGCTCTCAAAAAAACTTAGTCGTACCGAAATTTTTATTATTCAATTACTAAAATAATTGAAATGTTTTGTAAGTTCGATAATTTTTTCTTTTTACGTACATTATTTGATTGAGGCATCGCTTCTCAGGTTGTGATCTATACATTTCCTCTGGTAATTCAATGCGTGGTGGTAGTGAAACAAATATTTCGAAGAAACTAAGCTTCCATCGTATATTGCAGTTGTCTTTGAGCTTGTTTTTATAGAGACTAAGATATTTTAATGGTTCATGTTAAATAAGTACGTGTGTGAGGCAAATAAATGAACATTATAAGGATACTGTCGCAGCGATGGTGATTCGTGCAAAGATAGAGCAAGACGCCTGTGGCGATATGGAAATAAAGCAATGCTATAAAATAATGAAGCGGTGTGAGTACCAACTCATTAACTAATTAATTAGACATGTGTGTTACCTGTTCGCCTTAGAGGACTCCCAACCTACACACATTAAAAGAATAATAAAAGACATGAAACTCCTGGTTGGCCTCTATGAGAAGAGTATTGAAAACTAAAAAAACTAGCTACTTTATTGTAGGAGTCACGGATCGCCTCTGCTCTTGCTTCCTGAGATGATGTTTATTCTCGCTTGCTCTTCTTCCCGTTACACAAATATCACCAGCCCTCTTAACCTTGCTAGATAGTTTTATTAGGCGTTTTATCTTGCTTTAACACTTCTCTTACGGACCTCAATACACGACCCACATTTAGATGCGTGCTGGTGTAGAACTTTGTGTTAGCGAGAGAAACGCGAGGGATAGACGCTCTAGAAAAATGATAACATCTCTTAACATGTTCCCTCATATTCGAAGACTGGTTAAAGATGAGTTGCATCGTGTATAGAAGCCGCTATAATGCTGGCTTTCTTATTTAAAGTCCCATTTGAAACTAGTAAAAGATTTTTATGCTCAACTTCTATTAAATACCAAACCTGACTCAGTCGTCTGAAATATTTACTTGCATAGTGTATTAATTTTTTTCAAACAAATATCTTTATGATAAAATTAGATGTAAGTACCATGTAAAACAGGTGTTCGCACCCTATAAATTTCGACTGAATTTGACCCCCTTCACCCATGAACAATGAAGACAATAGCCCTGTATGTATATCCCGAGTTATAAATAGTCGTTACAGTTTTTGAAGGAAATGTAAACTACTCGATCATAAATATTCTGGAAGCATGCACTACGTTTGTGTTTTCGTCTTACTATGGAAAATTAAATGGAACACTGTACTGTACCTGTGACTCTCATAGAAATTCGAGAATGCCGAGAACGTGAGGAGGCATCATATACAGCATGGGATGTTCTATAGATAAAACATTAAGGGGTTTAAATTTAACGTTTCATTTGTTACCCAACACTTTTCATTGAGTTATTCGTAGTATTTTCCATCTAAATGACTCTACATCTGTATCATATGTCATGATTTGTATGTCAATTTTTCGTGCGTCCAAAACAGCAGAAAAAACAGTCAAATCCACAAAAAACGATGAGATGGTTCCCGTTGGTTTACTCCTGTCGTATCAAAGTTTCAGTTTCACGTCTATAAAACAATAATAGTCAACTAAAACATCAAGGAGTTTTTCACGAAATCTGTCGTATTACTCATCGTTTCATTTTCAAGTCTCACCGCATCAATGCAATGCTATTCTTAAATACCATTTCTCTCCATCACATGCATTCTTTGCTGCATCGTATCCAATTTCAAAAGCATTAACCATATTGAATCGGTGAATGAATCGTGCCTTTATGCGCGCTGCTCGCATTCATACCAACAACGCAATATCCATTCCAAAGCTGCGATCAGAAAATGCCAATATATTGAGGAAAGTTCTTTTCTTGGTAATGATATCCCCGGTGATGAAATTTTGTCGATGTTGAAACCAAAAGTCACGATTCAGAGCACATAAATTCTTAACTTGGGTGCGTTATCAGATCATCTTATCCGCGTAATGCGGCAAAATATATCGAAAAGAATTTCTTGGTACATTTCAATTCTACCCATTTTTATTATTCCTTAAAGGTACATTCTGAAATTTTCTGTACGTCGTCAAGATTTTGACTCAAGAATTGTGCGCCTCAGAACACTTCGCAGAATTTTCGCTTGCCTAGAAACGTAAGCGCGCGAGTGCTCACGAAAAGACCTGCAGTCGCTCGTCAATCAGATCGAGGTCTGATTGCCTGCATAAGAGGGGCCAACTGCACCGCTAATGCACTGCAGAGGATGTTGCACCGTTTGGCCTTCGAATTAAATGGTTTATGCATATATTCGCATACTCCACGAACCCGCAAGTCTAGCGCAATCCTCTCAAACAATTGAATTTATTCAGTGGTTGGGGAAGATAGTAGAGCATCATGGCCTTTCCTGGACAGTCAGGAATCTTGAGAAGCTTCGCGGGTGACGGTTTCTGTGAATTTTCCAAGCAGTAGCGGCAATTACAGCAAGACAAGGAAGTTACTATGAATCAAATCAAGTTCATCACAGTTAAATACACATTGATGTGAATTTAAATTTTTGAAATAGTTCACTTTTTTATTGGTGAACTTGAGAAATCAAATTATTCATGAATATTTTTAATATTATTTCTGACAACATGTGTATTAAATCATACTTAAGCGTTGAAACTACTGAATTATGTGTCCAGCTTTTATCACTTCAAAATTTAGTCATGTGAGACGTGTACTGAAACTTGTTTTCAAGTAGAATAATTAATTACTCGCCAGAAAAATAAAATGCACTGTGTCAATTGCACTTATCTTGCTCTGTTAGCTATTTCTCAATGGAAAAATAAATTATAATAAATGTTGTCAGTAATTAAATACCTAGATTTTTTAAACTTACGCCCACTAGAAAAGTCTGCGATAAACAAATTGTAATCCAGGAGTTGAGCTTCATTGCGTGTTTCCTAATAATCCGTCGACGTCCACTGCCACGGTGTAGTGAAGTTAAATCAGTGTGTAATAAAGTCTAATTATTTATTCTTAATTCAATTCAACTGCAAGTCGGATAATTTATAGGAGTTTTTAACGTCGCACGTGAAATTTGCAAGGGCTGTCACTTTGTCCCAGAGGGCTGAGTAACCGAGACTGATTTTATTTAAAAACTTCCTCCTAACACTGTTGGTAAAACTAATCTCTTCTCATTAATAAATTTACTCATGAACAGACAGTATACTATTTTACTCCATATTGTTCCATAATCGTGCCATTTTGATCTCTTTTCTTTGTTATGTGCTGTAAACCTCGCGCTTTCTTCAACATCTTACTTTGTACAGTAGAATTCCTTTAACACGTTGCCTCAAATTGCCTGGCCGGTGTAAATCTTCACTTTGTACGCATAGTCACTAGAAGGATCTGAAAAAATTACAAAACCTAACCTAAGTGGTCCACATACGTACCACTTCGGAGTCAACGTGTTAAACTGGCACTCGCTGGCCAAGCTTTATATATTTATTCATTATGTTTTTCTTCTTTAACTGCTTTAACACGTTGCCTCCGATCGCCTGGCCGGTGTAAATCTTCCCTTTGTACATATTATTACTAGAAGGCACTGTGAAATTTACAGAACCTAACCTAAGTGGGCCAAATACGTACCACTTCGGAGTCAACGTATTAAGCAATTGATATTGTTTTCCTTTTGTGTCCAGCGTGTCTATGAATTTTTTGTGGTTACTTGGGTGATATTAACTGGCAACTGCAAAGTCCCATGGGTGCCGATTAAAAAGACTTCTACTGTACTTTGACAAACTTCTTAAGTTCTGAGCCTAGCAATGCTCTGAAAAATTACCTCAAGTAATTTTTAACACGTTGACTCCGAAGTGGTACGTATGTGGACCACTTAGGTTAGGTTCTATAATTTTTTAAGATCCTTCAAGTGACTATGCGTACAAAGTGAAGATTTACACCGGTTAGACAATCGGAGGCAACGTGTTAAACACCATTTGAAGACAGTATACCATACTTAGAGATTGAAACTCTGTATAAGAGAATGATCATTAACGTAAATTATATGCACAAATCGGGTGTGTGCTCTGCATATTTTGGATAGTTTGAGTGCCAGGATTAGTGGAAGGCGGTGGGTCTACTAATACGAGTAATTTCTCATTCACGAAATCTTTGGGTCGTCTCATCGAGGACACATCATCTTACACAGTAAAGAGGTACATTTCTGATTGATCAAGGTTTTTCTCGGGCCTTTCATTGTCATACATAAAGCAACAGAGGGTGTTGAAATTCCTTATTTCATATTTACATTCATATGCTCTGGTGAAAGAAACAGAGTCTGTGTAGTCGCACCCAAGGTACCTTATTAAATGATTGGTTACTTAAACATGTATTATATTCTCTAAGAAACATTGATAGTCTTCGGATGTAGGAAATATAGACGACTATGAAACTCGGAATATATTTCAAGTTTACGAATCATAACACATGAATCATTTGCCCCTCTCATCTTTATGACGTTCTGGAACATTTATTTATTCATATAAGATATCTAAGTAGGCCACAAATATTACGTTCATAATAAATTACTAGGAAGAATGTAGTTTACAGAAGTAAAAATGCGCTATACAAAATGAGCTGTCTTGAAATCTCCAGACTTAGCAACTTTATATTATAGGATAAAAGTGTGTCGTACGATATAGGATAAAGTGTCAGCGAACTGGCTACCTCAGTGTCCCGTTTTTGCAGTTTTTACCCAGCTGAACAGGCTCATCGGCTGACAAACTTGCCAGTCTTGCAGTAGCGGGATCGCCTTCACGTGCACATTCTGCAGGAACTACCTATGAAGTAGATTAACACGTTTGTTGCGATGCGACCCACCGGTGGGTCACTGAGGTTAGGGTCTGTAATTTTTTCCAAGTCTTTTAGTGACTATGCGTACAAAGTGAAGTTTTACACCAATCAGGCAATCGCAACAAACGTGTTAAGAGCAGTCTCACTTTAGTTTTCAGCTCTATGAACGTCAGAGGTCTAAATCCATTTATAATGGCGCATAAAAGACGCATGAACTCATAACGAGAGATTTTAATTCTCGACAGCAAACACAATGTGGCTTTCGTGTTTTTGTTATGAATTTGATTTGCATTTAAAAGGAGCTAAAGTCTCACAGTTTAAAAACTCACTATTTTACGATCACAGTAAATACACCACTTTTGAGCGGGAAACTTTCGTTCTTTTATAGTACTCTTACCCACGATCGACAGGAAATACTAAAGTATCTTCATTCGTAAATGTGAACGCGAACTCTTCACCCTGATGGTTTATAGCTCTCATACACGAGCGTTTAGATTCATCACGATGAGGGATGTTCGCTTCCTGTTATTGCTCCTGTCCTGATTTGCGACGGCGCCATTGACAAAGGCTCTTCCAAAGATCAAAATTTACGAGTCGTTCCTAATTCTGGCCGTGCTGAAGTTGGTGTCTCCAGTTTTGCAAATAATTCCCGACTTCAAAAGTTTAAGAAGCTTTCTTTTAATACGATCATAGATAAAAATTGTAAATTTCCCATATTCGATTAAACTTGCTATGGGTAAGTTTTTTCTGTTACATAGAAAGTGAAAAGTGTTTCCAATATGGAACAGGAGAGCGTTCGAATGATAATTGAAAGTTATAATCGAGAGCAGATACACTATCGATTCAGTTTTCGCTTTCTTTATAACTAAGCAACAATACCATTGTAAAATGTTGCTAAAAAATTAAAGTGTTGTTTCTTTAAAAGGAAAGTCTTTACCATTCATAATCTGTACCTGCACTTCCACTTTTTGTAAATCCTTTTTACAAATTTTGGTATTGCACATCCTTCTCAACTCAGTTCTTGGCCAAAAAGATAACTTGAAATGTTGCAACAAATCCGTCACTGAACAATGAACTACAGTCACAGTATGGTCGAACCACGAAATGTTAAAGAGACGAATACACGTGGCGCTCTGCAGAAGATGACACTGGATACTCTTTTGGAGGAACGGCTATGGTTCGATCACCGCTTTGTATACACCCCTCATAGAGGAATAATGTATCTATTTCCTCCTTATTGAGCTGAAGCTAAAGCTCTTTGACAGAATGAAGCATAGTAAATTTTAATAGTCGTTGAAGTGAATTTCTTTTATGACTATAGCTGTAACATGTTGAGTGTGTTTGTGGAACTCAATAGCATTGTGAAACCCCAGAATAAATGGCTTCGGAACCGCTATGGTCGGCTTCATCCAGGTAGGGTTGGCCAGTGATCCTCTGTAATCAGATATAAACAGAAATATTGTGTGCAGCCATGATTGGGCTTTCTATCTCAAAGCTAAAACACAAGAGAACTCAAGTCTTGGTGTAAGCTGTGTGTCTCTCGTAGCTCCCTCATTGTCCTTTCTTAGTCGTCAATGTGGAAGACACAAAAGAAATTTAATGAAATTGTTTTAACCTGTACCTTGTGGATGATGCGCTTCAGCAAACAAAGAATGTACAATGCAAGTTTTAATGTTCAAGATTTGTTATATATCGTTCTGTTATGAAATATTTTTTCTCTTCAGTTCAGTCAGTTCTTAAAATTGTATACAAACCAATGGAAAAGAATAGTGTAATCACATATCATTCGACTTCATCCATCCCATCGACATGACTGGTCAACACGATTTCATTTTGAGTGAAATAATACTATCTAAAGCATTTCACTTGCTGGGCACTTTTTCAAACTAGAATTTGAATTTCAAATATGATGAAGTGATCTCTAACCTGTGTTTCGCCATCTAATAATGCGTTTTTCAATGTTTCTGTAGGCTAAAACATTGAAGTAAATGAGAACTTTATTCTTGGACGAAAATGCCACACTTAGCCATGCCATAATTGGTGTCTGTCAAGATATTATGCTCTTGGTATCTATAAATATCTTTTAAAAGGGCATGAACAATCTAACTAGGAAGCTCATTCATAATAAAAGTGAACCTTATGCAGAATAATTTTCTTTAAATTTATGTATTATTAAGTGACTTGTAAATCTTCATGACTCGCTGCATGCAATGACATTTCGGGATTTCCCTTGACTTTTCTTTGGCGGCTGAATTCAAGAAGGAAATCCCTCAAATTCTGTCCATATCTGGATTAACATCGTTAGACAGGGCATCTAAATCTTGATTGAGGTAATTAGCTAAATACAGTGAAGTGTAGAAGTTAGGCGGTAAATTTAAGGAAAATTTAAATAACATAGAAAATAGAGCTGCAAACAGTTAACATAAGACAAGCCGTCGTGTATGGATTCCAATACACCTACATAATGAACAGCTCACACTTTCAAAAATATAGGCCGAGACGAAGGACGAAATGATCAAAATGAACACATTTTATCATTTGTCTGGCAGTCTCATAAGAATCTAACAAGGTGTATCCCCAATAATGTCCTCAAGATTCAAGGAACTGGCTTTATCCAGCTTGATATCGTGGACGACATCACTAACTCTACCGATGTTCTACATTGTCTTCATTCAAGTCCATTGTTCAGGAGGATCATGGACCTGCAAAGCCCTGAACCTTCTGAGAACTTCGACCTCTGCACCTCGTTCGCTCGCTCGCTGTCTGTCGCGCTTTTCGCAAGCCCGTCTACGGCTTCTCAGAATCTGCCGACACACATACCATGATGACGACTGATATCACACAACGGCTGTTCACAGAACCTTCTGAAAAATATTGAGACAGACATAAATTGTCATTGATCTACAGTCCCTGTTGCGAGGAGATGAGGAAATGCAAGCCTCAGGACTGTCCCGGCATCTCAATTTTAAAAACGCAATGCAATTCGCTGGTCTCTCTTGCCAAGACTAAGCACTGAAGTATTGAGTTTAGGGAAAACTTCACTTCACAATACGAAGCGCAGATTTTTTTAAACTGGTAAAATTTTTCAGAGTTCATAGGCATAGTATATCAATTGATTTGAAATGAAAATGTAAATAATTTCTCCGTGATTAAGAACGTCTTCACAAAGCGGTACTGAGAACGCTACAAAATGGTATCACTTGGAAGAATCTATACATTTAATTGGTTTGAAGGCCTGATTAATTATACATGGTAAGCAAGGACTACTGTAAACAGTAGTCGTTGCTGGTAAGTTAAATGAGCAGACTGCGGTTAGCTTATTTTAAAGAACTGAGACTCGTCGTTATACTTCAGGATTGAATGTAAGCTTCTGCCTAGAAGCTCGATAAAATGCATTTTAAATTCACACAGTCTCACTTCCATAAAAAGAGTTATTAAGAAATATAATTAGCTTTATTTCTGAGTAGATATAGAAATAAACAGATTGATCTGGATAAATTCGCAACGTTTTCCTGGGCTGTTGTTTCATGATATTTCTACAATATTTTTCATTGTAAATAGATTTTGAGGCTAGGGATGATATCAAAAAATATTCTTTTACTTCTCAAACTCAATCGATGTGCAATTGATTGATTTTGTACTTCTTCCTATCTGCAAAGCATTGGAAAACTTGGGCTTCACAAATAGCTTAGTTGGTCATGTCGTTGGCTTCAATTGTGGAATTAATTTTATGGGATGAAAAGTTCACACTGTCATCCATTGATCATGTTCCATTCATTTGCGTAAAAGTGTTCTTCAAAGGTCAGGTCGCCTAAGCCATGTTGCCACAGTCTGATAACATGTTAATTCTCAAAAATATTTTATTATTCATTCACGACTCCACAGTGATTTTCAATTTGTACATATGAGCGCTATCTAATTATCAGTATATTTATTTTCCGTAAAATTAAAGCAATCTAACTTGATTCAACCTTTATAAGTGTAATAGTTTTTGGTCTGTGACTTCGCAACGAAAAGGTCAAACTGCAGTAACAGTCTTTGGGACTCAGAAACATGGTTGGATTGAGAGAATTACTGTCAATAGCGGGGCATTGGATGAGAAAAACTGGCCTCAAACCGCAACATGTGATTAATGTGATGGCCTCCACTCTTTCTTGCTTACAATATGATCTTCTAATTAGAGTTGTAGTAGTATTTACTTTTTGTTAACGTCTCATTTTAGGAAACTTTCTAGCGTCTCAGAATAAAATCGAAAAATTGATTAACAGAAAAAAATTGAACTTATTCTCACAAATTTGAACTTCGTTATCCGGTCAGAGTCGCTGTCTAGTAATGTGATGTAAATGCGCAAAATAATATGCAATAATTTTCAAGTAATATGGGCAAGTATCATACATATTGTAGCATGAAAGCCTACTTACAAGGAAAAGTAGAACTTCTCTTGACAGCATGTAACTCAGTAATAGTTTGACTAGTCTGTTTCAGGCTAATTGTGTCTTTTACAAGTTGAAACGAACTGTAATTTATCAAGGTCATCTATTTATTCTGAGTATAAGGCACTGGCATAACCTCCATTTTAAAAGAGCCAGATCGCAAAAAACTCCTAATAATTAAGCAATATAGACTAGGTTTGCGACTGACGACGCTTGAAATTCATATCGAAAAACTGAACAATAGTATTTCCTTCACGACTCATAGAAAAAAAATGTGTAGTCTCAGAATGCTTACATTTGGGTACTAAACGAATGGAAGAAAGCAGCTAGGAAAATATGTAACAAACCGTATGTGTCTAGATTGTGATACCCCTATAAAAAAGCATACCCAGGTAATGTCCAATGTAGGTTTTGAACTGAAAAACATGACAAACAAGCGGAAAAAAGCGTCAAAAATGCGAGCAGGATTCTTGGTTTCATTGCACGAAAC
>VCRD01000614.1:57254-119473 GCA_006783055.1 Trinorchestia longiramus | reverse complement strand
TTCGGTATTGAACCAAGAATGGGCCAAACGGCTCGTTCCTATTGCCTTATTCTATTCTATTCTATTCTAATATAAGAAAATACATCTCATTGTAGCGATCGTATGTGTGTGTATATTTCATGAAATGCATTCGTTCTGTGTCATTATAGTGGTATTAAATAATGCTAACTGGTAATACCACCCATAAAACTTAAATACAATTCGACAGATTGAGAAACTTTGTAATAATCGACAGATAATTTCCCAGGAAGGAAGCTCTTGAATTAAAGATATCACGACCTTAGTTTACTTTCAATTTATTACCATATAAATCCAACTGTGCAACAAAAGATTCTCAGTAATTGAATGAATATCATCCTGGATATTACGATCCCTAAATTCATTCAAGTTCGAGTGAAAGAAAAATCTAGTTCATTGAATCATTATTTTTACAACCAGCTACAGTAATCAAATATGTGGGGCACTACTTCAGTTTTAAATGAATTTTCGTTTAAGCTCATCAAATTTTCCTATTTCTATAGTAATTCTGCAAGTAATTATCTCACTTAGACGTAAGATTAATCCCTAAATTGAACTTTAAGTACATATTTTTTTTCTCAAAACAGCGTCCACTTCATATAATTGAATTATTCATAGAATATGAATACCACCGAAATAAGTGGAAATATATGCTTGTTTTAAGCGAATACTCGGGGTTACACGTAAAATTATGAGAAACTTTTTAGTGTTCCAACTCGGAGTGAAACGATTTCTCTTGAGGTTGATTTTGCAGACTGCCATTGCAGCGTTGGTGGTACCTGGAAACTTCTTTGCGGTTGGCACCCCTGGCTCTTGGCCTTCATTGCAGCAACGCTCCAGCTCCAGAACTCTCTTGTTCCTGCTCCATAATTATTCTTAGGGCTCTAACGTGTGGGCTCATACTAAGATATCACCTGGCGCTATGCTTATATTTGAAGACATGAAGGTTCTCAGCTACACTTATGCGGGAAAAAATCTCTCGAGGTAGTATAGATTTCGTACTTGTATCATTGTCATGAAGATATGGAAATATCGAAGGCTGTTCCAGAAAACGGTTGCCTATGGGTAGGCTTTCGAAGGTGATTGTTGACCCAGCAATATGTATGTTTATACTATTTAAGTGTTTCACTGCTTATTTCAGTGGGAAATTATGAACAATTACTTCAATTGACAAAATGTATTTCTTCTTAAAAGAACTAGTGTTATTAATAAACGAGATTGCAAATATGAAGGCTCTAATTATATTGAAATACAGTATTCCCTGCCCGAAGTCGTTCAATGTTCATAAATCTTTTCTGAAATGCGTCCATCAGGAAAAACAATTTCTTCCAATACCTCACGTCAAGTGCCATTGTTGGGAAAACTGGACTCAAATCAGAGTATTTTCTATTTGCTTGCTGAAAATACATTTCTACTTATTTCATGCATTTCTGATTCTCAATAATTTCAGTTCAAGGTGTCCTCAGAACTGAAATGAGCCTATTTTTACTGGAGTTTATTTATATTGTCGAAGCGCTACCTCTTTCTGGAATCTTACCATTGCATGTCTGTAACTTCTTAGTATGGAGGATGATCTATCGTTCTGACTTTCTGGTCCTTAGGCATATATTCCGTAATGAATGATATAAAATATTTTGTGGTCATTGATGATATGGAGGATTAATGAATGTATGGATTGAAGTTCATGAATGTTTTTCGCAATTAAGCTTGCGGAAAGATTTTCGCTTTTTTCTCTGATATATCATAAATGCTATGACAATGTTAATCACAGTGATATAAAATTGCTACATGCAGAACAAGCATTTTATGAGTATCAGAACCGTAACATGACACATATTCGAAACATTTATTACCTTAGAAGCGCAGGGAATGAGTCTCGTCAAGAAAATGAACGGTGTACTCATCAATAGGGCGCATATCTGCGGTCACTTAGGTATGGTTTTCTTTGAGTTTAATTTTTCGGGACATTTTCTGGTACTAGATTGCCACTAAAGACAAATTTAATTTGCGTAAGAAAGAAACGTACCTCGGATCAAGGTAGCCTTGTGTTAGCCCAACCATAGTTCGCTTTTGCGCACCACAGACTGAAGGTATGGAAGAGCAAATTTAACGTCATTGAAGTTGCTTGGACTGCATTTTATGGTCGTCTGTGATACCGTGTGGCGTCAGCAACCGGTTCGTTTTCCGCACCCTCTATTTTCGAGGCCAAGAAAAACTTTGGTAGCAAGCTCGCATTGGATGTTCTGGAGACATGGTGTGAGCCCCTCTCATTTCTACAAGGACAGCACCAGAACACCTATTTCTTAAAACGAAACTACCTCCTATTTAGCTAAGTAACTTAGAACTCGCTAGCAGCTTGTTTTTTTCTCGCTTTATATCGTAGATACAAAGTGAAGTATGATACGGAAGTAGTCTACGGTATAACAACTCTGTACTCTTTTTCATGTAAATACAACAAAAGGAATTTTATGTAGAGCAATGTTTCTGAATACTAAATTTTTATTGAAATTAAAAGAAATTAAAGTCCACAGATATTAAAATGACCGGAATATTAACACTACAAAATACTCTTAAATTAAATCAAGAATAAAGTGCTTCAATACCTTACTAATCTACCATCTCATGCGTTTCATTTAAATAATCAAATCGTGATTTTAATGGAAAGCATAGTCAGAAATTCAGAAAATTTTCGAATTTGAATGCCATTCCAAATTACAAAAAAAAATATGAGATTTTTGTTTTCGCATCAAGGAAATGTCTCCAATCTGTAACTTAGAGCGGGAGCTAATGTTACTAAATGGCAACTCAAAATGAGTTCATCGTTCTTCTTCCCACGGATTTTCTAGCTCCTATTTATTGTATTATGTGTGTCACGGTGCATTCATTACTAACATTAATAACTGCATATCAAGGAGCACATTCATAGTCAATTTGTTGGAAAAATTCACGCACTTTCAAGATTAAGTTCATCCATCCAAACTGATTTTCCTCCATCTACATACATCAGGTAGTTCGCGAGACAGTCTGGCTAGCGACAGTAATTCATCACATAAATTAGCGCTCATTTTTAATCTAGATTTAATAAACGATAAGTGCATGCATCCACGAATTTATACATGTGGATGTTTATACCTACATAATTAGTTTCTATTATTTTAGTTCAAGAATTTAAATCATTTAGTAAATCTCGCTTAAGTGAACCATTATCGTACAGTGATAAATAATAATAATAGTTGGACGATCAACTCTCATTTGGCGCTTTTTTAGTGATAGTATTGGTAGTGTACTGTAGAGTAGTGATCCCCAACCTGTTTATCGCCGTGGACCGGTCAACGTTTGATAATTTTACCACGACCTGCTGAGAGGGGGGAGGGGATTGATAATTTTACCACAGCCCGCTAAGAGAGGGAGGAAGGGGGATTGATAATTTTACCACGACCTGCTAAGAGAGGGGGGAAGGGGGGTTGATAATTTTACCACGGCCTGCTAAGAGAGGGGGAGGGGGTTGATAATTTTACCCACTTGCGGTCGCTCAACTCCCGGTTAACCTCTCGTCCATGCAAAATCTCACAATCCCGAGAGAAATACATTACAGTAAATAAAATGGAAAGGACTAAATGTTTCTTGTGTGGCCCAGTACCATTTGATCTGCAGACCAGTACCGGTACGGCGCACAGGGCTGGAGGCCACTGCTGTAGCGGATGTGGTAGCGATGCTTTTACACTACACAATTCATGTAAATCAACATGTTACCAAATTCATAAGGGTATTTAAAGGTATATCCTCGCATATTTTGTTGAAACAGTTAGTAGCTTAAGCTTGGAATAAATTTAATATGCTTCTCAAAATTTACATTTTGACTTGTAGCCTAAATGTTGATTACGCCATATGAATTACAGTCAATTGAACGTTAATCATGATAGCTCGAGATGGTTAGAAATAAAGCATATTTTCTTTATTATCAACAAATGAGGTTCCTTTGCGAAACAATCGTACAACCAAAACTTATTTCACAACTGCGTTGTAGGCACGTGAGCTCTCACCTGCTTGCTCAGAGTCGCAGTCATTTACGCAGTTAGTTTTCTCAGAAGCCTGAAGATGGCAGGGGTTGTTGTGCGTCCTGTGGCGGACGCTTTGCTCAGCAGATAACGAACTTAAAAATAGATCGTAAACAACTTTAAATTTTTCATGAATCTCTATGATTTCAGCGGGAGAAAAGACCTAAACGTCGTTTCCAGCCCACCTCTACCAAACAATTTCGTGGTTGACTATTTATGAACCTTCATACGTGTTGGTGTGGTCAAGCTTCTGTCATTGAAAACATCGCGGAGTTTATTTTTTGAGGACATGGGCGATAATTTCATATACGCAGTTGGTCGCACCGCAGCAGATGCTGGCAACTTTCTTGTACACCATAAACGTGAATTCTCGCAATTGGGCCAAAACCAGGCCAACACCGAGTTTGCCTTCAACGTACAGTTCAGTTTGAGTTCGTAGTAGGGCCAAAACCATTGGAGAAAGAGTATAGAAGACTGTGACACGAGGGTATCAGCCTTACAGGAGGTGCAAGCTCTGACGTCACGCCCCTGTGGATGAGGGCAACATCTTTCTTCTGTGAAGTGCTCGATGTACTTGCCCCTAATTTGACCGATGTTCAGGCAACGTGCTCACAGATTATCTCGATTAGATACATCAAAAACATTGATGTGGCTGTACCACATTTCCTCACGTAGTGATGAATTTATTCTCCTACTAATATAGCAGTGATGCACACGGCCTTCAAATAAAGACAGTCAACAAACAACACTTGCTCACACACTTGTCAGTCTTAGTGGTATCACACTGCGCCAACAGTAAAAAACTGGACCATCTTGCCATTTTGAACATGTTCAAAATAAGAAGGTAATGTATTCAAAATGACAATATCGATGAACCTACAATTGAACATTTCGTGAATGATAAGTAAATGTTGTTAAAAACTAAAGTAGATTTGTAAATTTTTATAATTTTATTTGAATTTTAAATTTTCATCCAAATTATTTCAAGAGCTGAATGCTATATAGAACACAGCAAATACCTATGCGCTCAAGTTTCTGTTCATGGAAAATGAGGAAGAATTTTCGACCCACTTATTGTGTGCACAAAATGTTTATGTTTTCACATTGCTCCAAATTAATCGACCCCTTAGCAACAGATGAAAAGTAATGTCGACTGCCTCTATCCCAACAACTATTAGGGAGTTTTGAATAATCTTTATTTGTATCGATTACTAAGTTTTCAGTTCAGACACTGATTATATTATATTTTACTGATTTTAACTGATTGACTAAGTTTTCAGTTCAATGACATTGATTTAGACAGTTCGTATTCTTTACCCCTAAACTGCGGTTGTTCCAGCTTGAATTGTTCGTTTTTCTCTCTTTCGTTAAGTTACTTGAAAGTGTTCGAACTTAGTAAGAAACTGGAAGTAAAAAGAGGATAAAAACACTAGCCATTGCTTGACATGAGACTCTACAACTCCTATTAAGTCTTGAACTAACTTGACTTATTTACCCAGGTCATGTTGAAACTTGTGCCTGAGCTCGCCCACTCACACTCGTGTGTCAAGGCAGGAAAAATTGAGAAAAGATTTTGAATTTTAGTTTGTTTAATTTTGTAGCGCTACTTTGAAACTAGCTTAGCAACAGAAAGAGTGCAGAGTAAGAGCAGTATGCAAGTTAATGGATTGTGTGCTCAATTTACAGATGGTCACGGAAGTGTTGAAAGAGATAGCGGTTTTAAAATATTTATAGCTACTAAAGCGAAAATATTTTGAAGATATATGAACAATTCTGCTAAAAAGTTGTATAATAGAATCAGTATGCTTAGGTTTTTGGAAGATATAAATTTTGTCACATTTTCATCGATTATTAGAGCAGATTTGGATATGAAACGCTCCACCTCTGAGTTTTCTGTCACCATTGCTACCTCTAAAGTTTAGGTTCTGTAGTAAGTTTTAGCTTAGCTCAAAGTTACGTGAAATTGTCAGATCTCTCCCTGTTGGTTACTAACTGTGAAGTAGATTCAAGAGAATGAGAAAAGGCAACTCATGACTATACAAAATAAATTTTCAGGTATATTTCAGGCAAGGAAAATAATGATCAGCTAAGTGTGTAACCATCAGGCGAGGAGCCTTTCGAAGAATATTGAATGCACTGTTTATCAGTCTCACAATATGATTTCTTTCTGCTATTCCCCTAATCCTGCATGATACTTTTTCTCACACTTCGTAGAGCTACCAGAAATAAGGAGCAATATTGCCGATTTTTACCTGGACACCCACATTGTATTGTATCACTCCAACTTTGACTTCTAATACCAGCTTATGCCTTCATATAAACCGTAAGGAAATGATTCAGGGTCCATTCTGTTTGAAATGACGTGAATGCTGGCTCTGATGTTCAGTGATATTACAAAGATACCGACCTCTTCAAGACCATTATCATTGATACCCACTAATTGATATCCCATTACCTCCCAGTTCATTTAACTTATTTTCATTCGTTAATCTTTTCTGAAGTTTAATAAATGTACTCGTTCTATTTGTATTCTATCTAGTAGTACCTAAACAATTGATGGGTGGACAGCACTAGTGGACTACTTGCATTTTTTCCCGTGGTAAATATAATATATTTTCCACGGGAAAAAATGTAAATAGTCCACTCCCGTGCTGTCACTAACACAGCACTGACAGAGGTGATTACGATCCAGTAGTTTACTATATGAAGGGTGGACAGCACTAGTGGACTACTTGTATTTTTTCCCGCGTTAAAAAATGCAAGTAGTCCACTAGTGCTGTCCACCCTTCAATTTGTGGGGATATCAAGGAATAAGATGATGCTGATGTTATGGAAGCAAAAATGGTCTCTTTTCGCGTAAACTAAGAAAACTTGATGTTCTCAGACGCTTTTACTGCCGTAGATGATCACAGTCATACTCGACACCCTTAATACCATATATTCACAACACAAGTGAGCACTTAGTCTAGATGTATCTTTACAGCAGGTCAAAGGTTTGTAGAACACGTGCGTTATTCCAGTAAAGTAACTGTTTTATTTAGACTGTGTCGTATTAGGCAATACCGACAGTTGTCCAGTCAACGTTAAAATGTGTTAGATTTTTAGTGGACAATTAAAGTATCCTGCCAACTGTTATCCTAGTATTTTTATTTTTGGAGAAAAATTAAAGTATCTTGCCTAGTGTTATCCTAGTGTTTTGATTTGATCGCATAGTACTGATTTGATCGCACAGGGTGGCCCATAAGTGAAGTACTTTAACACTATTATAGCTATAAAACTACAAATGGTAAAGAGATTTGATTAATTCAGAATGAATGAGAGATTTCAAAGTTTTCTACCATCGTATCAAGTCTACCGACAATCACAACACATTGCCCAAAAAATTCATAAAATCCACCCCCCAAAATGAATCTCTACGCAATAGAACAACGAGCAAAAATAGTGGAACTTTACTTCCGATGTAATTATTCGGTTACTGTAGTTCAGAGGAATTACAGGAATATTGATGGCATTGAAAAAAGTTCATCGAAGAAGTGCAGAAAATCCAAAAGAAATTCATGAACGTCCACTTCACTCAGCTAAAGTAATAGTATGGTGTGGCCTCACGTCTTCGAGGATCATTGTACCATGTTTTTTTGAAGATGCTGATGGTGATGCAATTTGTGTTAATGGAAACCTGTATAGACAGATCATTCAAGAATATTTGATACCTGAAATTGGAGATAATAACACAGAGATTACCTTTTTCCAACAAGATGGAGCTACAGCGTACACAGCGAAAGAAACAATGCAAATGTTAAAAGCAATGTTTCCAAACAGAATAATTTCTCGTTTTGGTGATATTTTGGCCGCCTCGATCCCCAGATCTAAGTGCTCCTGATTACTTTCTCTGGGGATACTTAAAGGAAAATGTTTACATTGAAATGCCTGATACTTTACAGCAATTGAAATTAAACATTATTCAAGAGATCAACAACATTTCACCGGAGACATTAAGGAAAGTAATGAACAGCACCGTTGAAAGAGTACGTCATTGTTAGACTAATGATGGAGGTCATTTAAAAGATAATGTATTCCATCCTTAAATGTATCTTATTGTTTCATTTATAAATTATATTAAACTTTGAAAGTTCTTCTTTTATTCTGAATTAACTAAATTTCTTTACCATTTTTTGTTTTACAGCTATAATAACTTTACAAAGGTACCTTACTTATGGGCTACCCTGTATTTAACCGTTTATTTAACTAACTCTGTCACACTAACCGGTGAGAAGGTGTTTTAAAATTATGATAAACTTAATTGAATCCTAAGCAAAATATAAAAATTTTAAACTTACATATGTAATGTTACCCAATAGACGTGCGTTTACATCAGCTGCGTTTTCGATGGAAACTCGCATGTACTGTACACTTTACAGTGTAGAGAATACAGAGTACAAACTTAGAACACATATGAGATACTGCCTCAGGTGGAAACAGTTGGTGTACAGTCGGGAAAACATTCTACATTATTGTTCCGGGAAACATTCGGGTTGTTACTCGTACTTCTTTGTCTTTGTGTCTAGTAATTTTTGAAAGTATGACGTATAACGTTGAAAATAAAATTGGGAAGGGATCATGTCTACGTTTGAAAACTCAGCTCAAACAATGGGTGAGTTAAGTTTTTAGACTTTTTCGCCTCTGCACCATCTGTTTCCGACCAACACCAAAAGTTGTATGTGGCAACTGTTTCCACACTTGTCCTTAAATTTGTTTTAAACTCATTTTCTTTACTATAGGTAATATTTTTTGAAATCTAAGACAATTGATCATTTGTTAGTTTCAATAAATAGCATGCTAATATGTTTCATCTACCACAGATTTTCATTAAAAGTGCAATGCAGTAATTGGGGCAAGGATTACTTCAGCAAAACATAGACATGGTCTTTCTCAGAAGGTGGTTTGTGTTACTTTCTGTTACCTTTTTAATTCATGTATACCTAGTTACTCCAACCTGCCGCTCCTGTACTTTCAATAACTCAAATCTAACAATTATTTCATTCCTTCAAAGTCAGCATGAAATTATAGGCAAGTCAATATTGTTCTTGATTCATGTAACTTCTTAGGAAAGAAGGTGGTTTTGATGAGTCACTCAAACTTACAGTCACAAATTTTGAATATTTACGCACGTTAAAACATAGATTTTATGTCTGAAGCAAGCAATAACGTGGGCCTATTTGAGTTGTTATTGGAATGCAAACATCAGTGGTAGAGAATTCTTCCAGCTTATAAGAAAGTCTGGAATTACCTCGTCCAATTTTTTTATATAATGTAAAATTGCAGACCAAGATGAGAGTGCCGATTCAAAGTCACATTTACTGGGATTTTGTATTGCTCAATGCTAATGTTCGATTCGTGTAATGCGCGGTCTTGGAGCAGCTGGTCTGTCAGTCGGACAAGTCCGTCAAAATTCTGTGGCCTCACGAACAGAGGATCTTTGTGGGCTCGCAAACTTCCTCTTCATACGTGAGGGCAAAACACTACATAACGAACGTCAACGATAAACAACTGGGATCGATGCTACGAAAACATGATTTAAAAATGTAGGAAGGAAATGTCGCTCATTAGCTTGGTTCGGTCACAGACCGCATATCAAGTTTGATATAGTTAATGATAAATGGGGTAATGAAGAATTAAAAAAAAAAATTTTGCCGCCCTTATTTTAATTTTTCATCAGTCTCATCTACTTCTGAGAAGTACAAACCTCAGACTCTGTTCCATTTTTCGGCCTAATTTTCCGTAGTGCATAATTGTAATCTATGGGCACAAAGTATATGATGTGATCTACTACCTACGTTATTAATTGTGAGAATCAATATTTAAACAACCGATGGAACCTGTACAAGAGCTGTATCGCTAATAGAAGAGATACTTGCAAAAAGACATAAACTTGCGCGAAACCTGGTGCTGATAAATGAAACTGGATAAATTTCTCTTCGTTGTTTTAGCAAAAGAATCAGTGGTGCAAAAAAACTGGAACTCACTGAACCACTTAATGATCATTTTATCATCCAAACACAAACGATTTTGAGTACAGCATCTCAGTTGAACGGACCCATCCCCCATTGGAGTGGGTTCGGTAATAAGGCGCATGTGGGTTCGCATGTGGGTTCGGTTGTGGGTTCGCATGTGGGTTCGCATGTGGCGCATGTGGGTTCGGTAATAAGGCGCATGGGTTCGCATGATCAGGAACCCATGTGTCTCACGCGTCTAGCGTCAGGAAGTGATGTGCACTTCACACGCTCAGTCTCATGGCCGTATTTTTGTCATGAAAACTACTAATATTGATGTAAATGATTACAGTATGTGCCTAACATAACTCGTAAAATGCCTAGCTATAATACTAGGACAAATCCCTGCGAGTCCACGCAGCGCTGGTTTTGTAAATGTTTAAAAACCAAGTATTTTCTGAACAGGCTAAGTCCTAGGCTTTTATTCCTAAGAAGCATCTCCCTCATTAGACCCGTAAGATAAATAATAAAGTGTGGCCGTTTTCCTTTGTATGAAAGAGACGCCGCTCAGGTTTCTGTATTACTAGTCATTAACGGCAGATAAACAATGATATTAAAAACTCCGTGGTCGTGTCAGCCTTTACACACGTGTACGTGTACGCTCGTTCATGACTGTGTTGAGCCTCACACCAGTACTCTTACTACTATGAGTACAAATTGATGTGCAATGCAATTGCTTGTGAACTTACTATGTTTTTGGAATATTACGTTATTCGATTAGTTCGAGGTTGTTGTACTACAAGAAAAGCAGTTTGTTCGATCGCGTATACCAGGCTTCTCTATTTAATATATATATATATGATATATATATGTATATATGTATATATATATATATATATATATAAGTTTCAACAATTTTCAAGCAGTGTCTGGATGGCTTGTAAAATACTTTTAAAGAGTTCCGTGTGCACTGGAATGTTTTGTTTAAATTTTAGACTGTTCGTCGCTATAAATTAATATTTTCAAATATATACACATATGTACAGGGTGGCCCGAGAAGAAACAAGCATAATTTAAAAAGTTGTTGTCGTTGGGAAAGATAGATGCACCTTTGCAAAAAGAATAAAAGCTGTTTTATTTAGATTACAATGTGTATTCCTTTCAGATAATCACCTTCAACTCTTCAACATCCATATTGTCTTATGACCATATTATACATTACCTTACACAATGTTTCACATGGGATAGCATTGAATTAAAAAAAGATTAGTCTATTTTTTTCGACAATGAAAACTTATCGACGGACGCCAGTTTCCTTTCGGTGTCTTTCACTCGGAGACATCCTGTGTGCATAGTTGTATGAATAACGAAATAAAAAAGTCGACAGCAAGAATTCGAATAAAAATTGCATAACGCCCTAGAAAAGAGAAGTTTAAATAAACACCACATGAATTCAAGACTTTAGCAAACATACGCGTACTTCTTAATGACAAATTTACAGTATTTTGATCTCGTAAGTAGTGTACTGAAAGTGTCAGCTAATTTCTATCTGTAAAAGTGCTTCCATTAGGAAAGTGCGGAGTTGTACGAGTAAGTCCACTGGTCCTGCACGTGTGTTCACTACGAGCTATCCATGATCCTTGAAAACTTGTTTACGGATCACCTCCCAATAACTTCTGATTAGATAATGAACTGCGCAACTCACCTGGCTGGAAATGCATCAACCACATTACAAGTCAAGAAGTGAGGAGCGTGAAATTCTAAGACCTTCTCTAGCATAATGATCTCAGCTCTCCGTAACTTCTTCTGATTCCTTTACATATGCCTAGTTTATTTTACAAGGGAGTTGATAGCGATTAAGTTGCGAACTAAGCGTGAAGTTCTCATAAAGGAGTCTACAAATAAACAACAATGGCTAATACAGGACCTGTAGTTTGTGTGATAGAACGAACGATAAAACTCTGAATCAAATATCAAGCCTAGTGGCATGATGTCTTAAAAATCTTCATCTTTTGTAGTGCATACCGTCACTTTACTCTTATTTCATTCGTTTTTCGTAAGGACCGAATGAACATACTTGTCTGTGTCTAGTAACCTTTCAGGATAATGAATTTTCTTATTTTCATTGGCGTGTTATCATGAGCAAAAACTGGCCTAGATGACGCACGTACTGGCCGTGTCAAACTACGCACTTACAGCCCCCTATTATGCGGTACTAATTTTTTGCAAAGCAATTTCTGTACATACATGCATTAAATTTAGACAGCGCAAACCCCGAAATTTCCTCGAGTTCGTCGACCAACAGCACATTAGACGCAAATCTTATATGAGAAATGTAGTTTTGTATCTACCTATCTACCTTAGTGTGGAGTAAATTTGCTGCGTTAAATGCATGCATTTTTTTGCAACATGCACAAGGCTGTCTGTTTAAGTATGGAATACTGCCCACGGTGTGAGCACCCAGCAGCCAATCAGCGAGCAGCAAACGGAGGTGTGGCTGTATTGAATGGCGAGGTAGGCAATATGAGGCATCGTACGATGGCACTGTTGCTCACTGCGTAGTATGATAATTCAGACGCAATCTTATGACTCAAAACCCATGCATTTTGGGGGTATGGTTCTTGGTAGCATAAATACTTTGTTGTCCCTTTTGAATTGTGGTCTAAATCTAAATTGGTAGTACACGAGCAGTTACAATTATGCAAGCATTTATTGCTGCGCTGAACTCACCGCCGCAAATAAAATGAGGACGAAATCAAACCCAACTGAACTAAATTCATGCGAATTGTTAAAGAATGGAACTTAGAAGTAATTAATTATACGCCGTTAATTTGCTTTAATGATGCTTTTAGGACGACCAGTCAACCCAGGGGAAAAATCGTAGCGAGAAGACATTGCAAAAACTTTTGTGAGACATTGCAATTTATTGGATGCATCGTTTTACCGTACGGGCGTGTTGCAGTGAATTCTTTTTGAGAGTAAAATGAATTAAAATTAAATTGAAATTTAGAGCTGACCCATTCACATATTTTGTGAAGGATATTTTAGTATGTTTTCTAGATTAAATAACTGCTGATAATATTGTGGTAATGCACTGCCATGAGAAGTCCTCGTGCTGTTCATTACCTAAACGTCCTACAGTTACAGTCCATTTCTGCAGCTTTGATACGGACGTATTGAAGTTGTTTTTAATTCTTTATCTGATGTCAACAACAATGGGTGAAATGCATCCAAATTCAATCTGAATGCAGTTTTGAATTCAGCTTAGATTTAGCAATGGAGCACATGTAATGCTCTGCAATGCTATCTCTGATGTTTATTTGCTGACCATCGACTTTTTTGAAGAATAGTACGGAAACTTATAAGGGAATTACATTTTGAGACCGAACAATGCCAACTTTTTCCATCTGTTGGAGATCTACTGGAGACCATCAACGTAACACTATACACAGTGGATCTTAATGAACATTCATGAACCAATTTTACTTACTAAAAATTGTGATCCATTTTAAGTTGATGAACATGAAACGCTAGTTCTGGACGCACGCTTTGGCAAGGTGCGTACAGAGACAATCTAACTAATTCTATTGAAAATATTTTTGTACGAAACTTGGAAAATACATAGAGAATAGAATGAAAATTCTTTTAGGGTTTCTTTTTTATTTCTATGTGGATACAATATAAGTAAATACATCCTTGTCGATTAGTTTTCCTGCTTACAATATTCATGAAAAAATAATAAATTCAATCGAACAAGCTGCTGCTAAACTAGAAAACTTCCTGCAGCTGGACTGTCTTGTGATGAGTCAAACTTGAATGCTGTTATTGGCTCAACAGCACACCTGTTCAAGTGTATAGAGTGTGGTAGGTGTTTTCACTCGTTCTGTGATGTGTGAGAGTGCCAGAACAGGGTATGCTATGTGGGTCATCCCTTGTCCCAGCCGCAAGCAGCTGTGTTTCTATGCTAGGTCACAAAAATCACCCAATATTGTACAAACACAAGAAGGGTTTTACTACGCAGCAGATGTCATGCGTAAGAGCTGTACTAGAAGAAAGAAACAGGCGTGTTTGGCCTCCCAAAAGTAGCATTGGCAAGCGCTTCAACATTTTATCTATGGACTATGTACGTACTTATGAAGTCCACTAAAATACGACGCACGTGTTCTACTATTCTCACTAAATTACTTTCTTTAAATCGGGCTAGCTTTCTACGCAGCATCTCACACGGAGCCAAAGAGAACGTGATAACAGAACCAGCTTAGAGAATTCTTTTATCGCTGAAACTTCCTCTGTCGAAATATGTATAGTGCTTCTTTTACGGCTTTAAAACTATTCTTCGTCATTGCCAAGGAATAATTTGTTGATGAACAAGGGAATTAATATGATATGAGGATGATGATACATCACACTCGAACATTATTTCATGTAAATTTAAATTTGATTTTACTGTGTTTTATCTATCGTTTTCTGTTCAGTCTAGGTATGGTATGTGAGGAGCTGTCATTTTCAGTTTTGGATATAGTTTTTTCTTTTTTCCGATCCCTTGACGAGATTTAAAAGTCCTAGTAAATTTTGTACTCACAACGATGTTACGACGGTGTGTGAACCAAGTAATAACACGATATCAAAGTTTTACTGCTATGTATGTACATGTAGAGAATCGTTCCCAAAACTTTCTCTTTTATGAAGATATTGACTAGTTTTTCATTAAGTTTACAGTAATTATTCAAAAAATAAGCAATTCCACTTTTTTTAAATCACAAAGTATTAACAAACTTTTTCAGTCATATGAGATTAAATAATGTAATAAAATAAATTCAGGAGAGTAGTTAGTAGGTAAATTTTATTAGTATCGTAATTTTCAGTAGGCGATGTCTCATTAAATATTTAACCATGCAATATGCTTTCGATAGGATCTGAGTTAATAAAGTTATTTACGCTGAACATCACAGAATATTTTTTAGGAAAATAAAGTAAATCCCTAATTATTTCATGGAGCGCAAATCCATAGTAGCAGTCATTAATTAAACACAAAATAGGGAACGCACTTTGAAGAAGCCAGTTTCTGTGTCAACAGAAATAATAACAACTATGATATATTTTCCCTGTTCACAATCAGTATTATGTGTGATGTTACCTGTTCACGATTAGCATGATGTGTGATGTTACCTGTTCACAATTAACATGATGTATGATGTTACATGTACAAAATTAGCAACTACTGACAAACATACTTTCAAATCTGATGATTATAGTTGTTCGTTTTTCCCTACGATATTAATGAAGTTTTCGATAGGAATACAGGTAGGACAGTCGTTTGGATCTACAGAATTTTTCAACAGAAATGCAGGCGGGAAAATTGTTTACGAGGGGGTGAGAATGATTTAATTTAACCATATACTGGCGAAATTATTGAATGGGTCGAGTGGGAAACAAATATTAAATACATCAATTATAATACTTAAAAGTTGTTTACAAACGCTGAACTCAAAATATATATTCGCAACATCGGAGGAAAACATGACGAGTAAGGCATTATCTGAATACGTTGAATTATGAACTGATATTCTTATATACAAGAAGTTTTGTGACTGCAGACGAATTCATCTGCTGCGGCAGTAAAGGGCTAAGAGTACAACTCAAACTTCATTTAACAAGCCTTTGCCGCAATGCTGGAAATTTCATCGTTTCTCCTTCATAGTCCTAATGACTTTGGTCAAAACTTGAGAAAAATTTCAAGTAAAATAATTTTTTGGAATAGAAAGATCATGCCATACGCTATAATTAGAAAGTTTCTATCTCGTTTGAGTATCACAGTTGTCCGAAATTGATCTTAAAATCACTATCTATATTTCTTAGACTTCTGTAAAAGTTCCTATGAAGTTAATCCCCTCCTGAGACATAAAAAATTTTGTCCCTTCAATAACTACTCTTGAACTAAGCTTATTGGGCAAATAAAAGCATAAGTTATCAGTACCCAACTATGTCGTCTTACCTTGCATCAAACGTGACATATTTTAGAAAGAAACTTCTTGTATCCTAAAGTTTTCAATTTCGCTGAACGCTCATTTGGTCGTCAGGAATGTGAGGCACGTAAGAAATGTCATGTTCCCCGAGTGAGAGTATTTCATTTAGTGATGACGTGTGTAGGCTACCAGACGTACTGTATTCTACGTCTACCCTGTGCTCCGTGACGCAGGTCACGTACACCTCAACCGAGTAGATGCCTGCGACCGCCAAGCTTGTCTACTCCATTATTATACGTCTGATCCATTGTGAGATAATTTTTGTTTGCGCTATAATGTGCATGATACTTGAAATTTGTCAATGAAACCAGAGAATATTGGAAGCAGTTAGTATTGTAACAATTCATATGATTTTCATTAGAAACTACATGTTGTATATTACTTGCATGCATAGTGCAGGTGTAAGTGAATTGCTGGGTATCATTTTGCATCTATAATACAACAT
The DNA here is from genome assembly GCA_006783055.1 of Trinorchestia longiramus. Taxonomy (NCBI): domain Eukaryota; kingdom Metazoa; phylum Arthropoda; class Malacostraca; order Amphipoda; family Talitridae; genus Trinorchestia; species Trinorchestia longiramus. Next base: position 102,936 of record VCRD01000614.1, on the reverse strand, counting down.
ACGTATAGTCTAGAAGAACAACATATTTATAGAATTAAAATATGATACTCTGATTGACGTTGAACAACCATACGGGGTAAAAATTACGAATTTTGAGTTGCTAGCACTCTACACTTATGTGTATCAAAAGGTAAATTTTCAGCAGTTTTGAGTTGAATATCTCTTATAAAACCCAATTATTGTAATTAATTTCATCTGAAAACAGAGCATATTTTTTCCGTTAAAAGTGCGCTCATCTTTTAATCAATCCAAGGTAAGATATTTGAGCGATGAGTCAACCGCTCTTTCTTGACCAGTCTTTGCATGCCTTATGGTCATCTCGTTCTGGTACTACATTATATTTTGCAACGCAGGTTGGTGGTATTGGCCACGTTTAATGACCTCGAACGTGCGCTCCTGTGTTTCTGATAGAAAGTACAACATATAGAAAATTGGCGGCCTTGTTCACTGCGCACTATCTTCCCCCCCCCTTCCTCCTGCGGATGGGGTTTGTTTACTCTGCGTTGTTGATGCCACAGCCAAGCTTTGTGTTTTCTTAATCTATACCAGCGTTCACTGTTTTGCATACCAGGGAATCTTGGCTCAAAACCTTTCAATTCGTTAACTTGAAGTGGCATAGGGGGACTGTAGAAACTGCAAAAGCATAAAATTGTTTTACTCTCATGTTTTTCAAAAGTTTTTACTCTTTTCTTCTTACTTTTCGTGATATTTTGCTACATACACTCACAAATTGCAGGTATCTGAGATATTGCTGTAGTTTATCTGGAAAATGAGTCATATCTGATGGTCAGGACTCATGCATATCACCGTAGTCATCTTCGCCCAAAGTTGATGCGATTGTTGAGCGAGGAAACATGTCACAGCCGATCCAAGTCTCTTTGAAACTTGAATTAAAATTAACCAAAATGGCTATGAAAATAAAGTTACCAACGAGCAATGTCCGTACTTAATCAGTGCAACAGTAAACCAAAGTTATTTCGAAACACGTAGAAATCAATCAAAAATTCGAAGAAATCTTGAGGTACAATCAATTAAAGTTACACGAGAGCACCTAGAGCGAGGCACAGCCCACCTGAAACCCTGCACTCGGGGCGACACGTTCATCTCTCAGTTAAAGCCACAGCAACGCTGTCACGTTTTTTTTTACTTGATTTGTATAGGGTTTTATACAGATCAATGCACTGTGAATATATTGCGACCATTGAAGTGCCGTCCTCCAGTCATGTGAAACATTATGTTGGGTATCTTCTGTATTATAATCGTGGCGCTACGTACATAATTAATTTATGCTGTGTTTCTTTTGTTTTATAATACTAACACTACAGCAATAATCTCATCCAAGATAAAGCAACCGAGTTTGATTGTCGTATGAATGTATATTTGTCAAGTGCGCGTTAAAAGTACCATTACAAAACAAAGTTCTATTTCAGACCACATTAACAACAATAATAATGAAAGGTTTTTGGAGCAATAAGGTTCGGGTTGCACCTTTTTTTAAAATATAATATGGCAACAAGAACGAGACAATTGGTCCATTTGTGGGTTACTACCCAAGTCCCATACCATCCAAAGTAAAGGTATCAATTACGCTCTGGCACCTGAATCACGCATACGCACTTTATTCACTCACACCCAGCTCAATCACACGCAAGCATTAGGAGTAAAGGACAGAAGGAGGAGAAGTAATAATCATACTCTGAGTCATCAATTTTTACGCAATAATAACCTGACTCACATTACACAATAACTATTTGACTCTAGGTGAACGATAGTTAATAGCTTTTAGTACACATAGTCATAAGGCACATAAAAATGACTCGTGTTAAGCAATGATTATAAAACTTGCAATTCACAAAATTGTACGATTTGCAGTACACAATAATTATATGTTGTTTAGTCTACAAGAGTTAGATTACTCGCACCACACATAGATATGACTCATGGTACGCAATTAATGGGCAAGTCGTAGAATACAATTATTAAATGCCTCGCGATACACAATTATTACATCACTCTGACTCGTTACATTACATGACTCGTAGTATATAGTTGTTACATGACTCGTAGGACACACTATGTGACGCATGGTATACAGAAATATGAATCGTTTTATGCACAAATTATATGACCCGTGGTACATAATATCACTCCCGGTACACAATAATTCTACAGTAATGATACAGCACTTAAAATTGTATGACTCATGGAACACAATACTCACCTTATTCGTGATTTCAATAGCCATATGAGTCGTGGTACCTATAAATTAATTTCATGGCTTTAGATTTACATAACTATATTATGTAAATGATTTTATTATATTATGTGATTAAATTATAAGTGTTTTCTCAGTATCTTGTTATTTCACTGAAGAAACGATGAAGGCTGTAAAGTACGATGTGAATACTTCGTACTTTAAAGTTTTGGTTAGCCGATTATGATTTTTATAGTTGGTTTCTCTGATTCTACCATTCACACCCACCCATATTTTGTAAGCTCGTGTTTTTCCTTTTGGAAAAATCTGTAAATCTTTCACACACTGCGGAATTTTAAAATTATTCAAGCCTATAATTTGTATTTCTACTATGTAGACCCAAAAACATTCATGAACAAAAAGTAAGCTAAGAATATGTAGGGCATCTTCTCAAATTGATAATACAATCATTTTGTGACAAGAGGCTTCAAATACCATACCTTTGAAACAAGGATGCTCCAAACATTTTTTTCTTGTACATCAAAACTAAAAAAGAAGAGTGTTCGTCTGAACAATTACTGAATTAACTATTAAGTATGAATGTTGATACTAAGTACAACAGCGGATCATAAACGTGTAATTTAGAAATTTTTAAAGTGAATATCCGTCATCTTTTCCTTTTGAGTCGTTGTCAGGCAGTGGATGACACCAAGAATAATTAGGAGTTCCATAAGAAGCGCTGAAGAATGTTCTAATCACGTGTATAAATGCGGCCCACCTGTGGGCTGGTGCATCACCTTGCAATATTGGGTTTTACGAAGAGTGCTTTCTTTTTCGAACGTTAGTGGTATTATCTCGACTCAAGCTTGGTCTCCAATAACTCCTCCCCACAATAGCAATTCTATTCACGATATAATCCAATCTTAAAAATCAGGGGCGTGAAGAAGTCTATAACTCAAAGGAAGCACGTCTTTTGAATTACTGTGATATTTGGAGATATGCAAGTGCATAGATTCAATTTGGAGATAACTTTAAAGAAACAAATTTTACAAGTTTCCTTTGTGTAAGCTTGCTTTAAAACTGTTTCAATCTCTTCAACAACTTCCTCCTCATCGATTGTTGTTCTGCGGACCGCTGCCGCCGCTCGCTGTTGTTATGCTATCATTCTCAGAACTGGCGCAGTCTTCGCCGAATACTACGTCGTTGATAACCAAATATCGAGCCCTAAAACATGATTTACAACTGAAAAAGATCAGTTCTCAAGCAGTTTATTAGATACAAGACAATAATCATTTCTATAATGGAAAGAAACTATGGTGCTGAAAAAATTAGAATCAATTACAGAGCCAGCTGCGGATGTTCGTAATCGTTTATTTACTTATATTACATGAACGAATATTATCAATAGTAAAATACACTTGGCATTAGCTACAAGACACTGCAACCTATCAATTGCTGAATAGTGGTAATTTGAACAAGCATCCTTTAAGAAAATGTCGTGTCCAAATCATTGCTTTGAACTCACTGTAAAAGAATTCAAATGGATGTAAATTAGCATAATTATCTATAATTAAATGCATAATATAAATTTCTGGTTGATGGCAACTGCTTTATGTAGTTTTTGCAACATGTTTAACTATGCATCAGATGAGTTCTAGGGTCGTCCTTATTTTTGGGCTCTCGTAATTCTTTAATTTGGTCAACTCGAGGTCCAGGTGAATGCTCATTAAAGAATTACTTCTTTTTAGGAACTCCAACATATTATACTAATATGAACAGCTCACTAACATTTCACAAATGAATGTGGCCTTCAAATTGACACACTGCTTTCTTTGCGGAATGCGATGCTCTAGTTTCAAATTGTAATAGTATTTGCATGACATTACAGTGTACCACGTTTCCCCTGTGAAGGCTGATCGCACTCACTTCTAAACTTAGAAACTGAATTACTCTACATATGTATACCATACTTTGTATTTTAGGGTAATTCTCACTAGTTCTTTATATAACTCCAGGTGCAAATCACAACTGACCAATCAACCCTTGCGTAAACCTACAAAAACTTAGTGCTTATCTTCTCTAGCACTAAGAGACTAATATTTCCTCGACCCATAAATTTTCCACATGAGAGGCACGAAAAGTCACATTGTGGCTTTCTTAAAATAGCATTCCATTCAATTCTAAAATAGCTTGTACTGTGTGACGCATTTGCTTTTCTGCAGACCATGCTAATGTACCCATATGCATGTACGTGAGTGTACACACAGCAAGTCACACTCGGGCCAGTCCATCCATCGCTATTGTCCTGGACTGTCTCTCTGCCTGGGCTCATTGTTAGGATTAAATGCTTGCCTTTTTAATGCCTACCTTTCCAGCATGTTATGTGGAAACAAAGTAGTGAAATTAAGAGCAGTGAAATTGCCCAAAACATTACAAGAAAATACTATGCGAACAGTTCCTGTTCACCCAGTAAAAAATTGGGGAGTCCGCTTCTTGAGGGATTTATAGGTTCCCAGAGTTCCACCAGGAAGTGCACATGTAGTGTCTGTCTTAGTCAGCGTACCTCTTGGAATTAGATCCACTCAGAGGTAACTTTAACTGCTCACCGCTGGAACTGTGACAATTGGTGTCGTATCTTATTGTGGGTTGTGTTTTTTACTTGCAGTGAAGTAGGCCTTATTTTTCTGTTTTTTTTCTACCGTCTAACAGAAGGTCGACTTAGCAGCAATCGAAATTTTGTGCGAATGTCATTAATGCTTCCTTAAAGTTCTCTCCTCTAGATGTTCTCTGCTAATATTACAACACTTTTGCAGCAGATATGGTGAGCAAAACATCTGTAATAAACAATCTTAATATCAGTAATCTTATCTCAAGAAATTCATAAATGCTCAGTTTAAGAAGTTGCGTTGTCGTCCGAGTGCACAGAGGATTAAGAAGGCTTAAATGTTTGCGCACATAGAAGCAGAGATTATTCAAATTTGTTTATAGGATTGAGATTGAGCGCTATCTGTCCTATTGAATTGCCTAGCTATTAAGAGCGGCCTACTTTCGCAATCCTTGAAATGATAATGCCTGCTGCTCTTTGATATGGAGTAGACCATTTCTGACTGGACGACACTCAGTGTGAGGGTAACAACAGCGTGATGAAGTTGACAAACAGCGTAATGCAGTTATGTGACAGAAACAAAAATCTACACTGAGCATATAAATCGTAGAATGCAGCCATTTCTATAATTAAAATATTGGTTAGTGGTAAAGGGCGGGAAAGGCGAACACAGGGAAAGATGTGGGAAGGATTTAGGGATTACAGGTATCATTAAAACTATTAGAACATCACAGGTCCCAACTATCACCAGATGACTTATCTGTCACCATATCATTCATTACTCGTTGATAGCACACAAAATGTTTAAACCTCGTAAAGCTCATAGTGCGAGCTCTCAGGTTTTATGAATCACTGATAAAACATGAAGGCTAGTCATTAGTTGTAACAGGAAGTCGTGATGAGACTCACACTCGCCCGCGCACACACAGCCTGCATTGAGGCTCGTCAGTTCATGCTTTCATTCATGAGTCATGAGACAAACAAAGTTGACCCACTTATGCCACAAGAAAAGCAAGGCCGAGGTTGTTAGCTAGAGGCTTCTATGTGACTGCATGTGCGAGTCTGTAGCCGTAGCGACCTGATAGTTAATGCATCTGCACATGCATATAACTAGGCAGTAACATGCAATTTATGACTCCGTATATGCGCATAACTAGGGAGGAACAGGTAATGTAGGAACCTGCCTCTTCTTTTGTGATAACTTGTCGATAATTAAACATACTCTTATTTCTTTCATAAAGTCAACGATGTTGGAAAGCTGCACACCACATGTAAATGTACATGTGGTGACAAATGTACATAAGTAACTTCTCCAAATGCAGAATCAGGATACACAAATCACATCCATCCAGAATGAATTGCAGGATCCAAATACACAAGCCACATGCAAAATGAATTGCAGGATCCAGATACACAAGCCACATGCAGAATGACTTGCAGGATCCAGATACCCAAGCCACATGCAGAATGAATTGCAGGATCCAGATACACAAGCCACATGCAGAATGAATCGCAGGATCCAGATACACAAGCCACATGCAGAATGAATCGCAGGATCCAGATACACAAGGCACATGCTGGATGAATTGTAGAATCCGGTTACACATGCCACACACATACGGCTGAAAATCCGGGCATACGAGTCTCATGCAGAATTGCTGTACGCGAAAACTGAGGGACACCCAGCGGCCTAAATAGGACATTCGATCACTGATAACAAACTGAGGATACTTCAGGTTGAAGGCCTTTTATGTCTGTCTCTTGAAGTGTGAATTTTCACAGTACAAGCTTCGTAACAAAGGATCGTCTTCCTGAGATCGCAGGGTGAGCTTGAATAAAAAATCTTCAATTTAGGGTTAAAGTGAGTAATCATGGTCCTTGTTATCTGAAGACACAGTTGAACCTCGATAAAGTTTGCGTAATCAAGCAGTGGACATTCATTAAGCTCAAAGTTTAGGTTATTTTTTTGAATAACTCAATGATATATTATTATGTGCACTAATACTCTGTACGTCAATGATTAATTCCATGTTAGTAATCGACTGTTGACCATTCAAATTTTATTTCCACACTTTTCATTTCACTCCTCCCTAATGAGTATTTTTTAGCTAATTTGGAAAAGTAATGTTCTAGAAGATCCACATCACTTGTTGTCGTCATGAGGGCTTGTGTGAGTTGACTAACACAAATAATACTACTGCATTTTCCCCTGCACACAGCCGCTGCTGGACAGTTGCTGCTTAATTAAGAACTGTGTTTAAACCTAGAAGCTCTTCAGACTTCAGAGACGTACGGTAGAGTGGCGAGTAAAATACATGATGCGGCAAAATGATACTCGTGTTACCGGTATAATGTTCGTAATAAACGTGTCCAGAATACTCGCACGAAAAAATGCTTCATATTACCTACTGAAAATCAATCAAAATAAGATTGTTTCTTGATTTCGTAAGTATAACACATTTCTTGTTCTCTACTACATTTCGTTAGCGTTAAACCTACAAATATGTCAGATGATTTAGCTGCACCGTGTAATAGACACGTATCACAAAATTTATTTTTCTCTTCGACTACAGTAGGTTCAGGTAAAACTTTATCTGCCTATCGCTGATAAAATACCACTAATTATGTTACGTATTCGATGATTTCAAATACTGGAATTAATAATCTACGATTTGAAATGAACTAAGTTTTTGGATCATTACTGCGTATTTTTAAAAGTAATATGGAACTCTATGCAGTCATTTAAAGGACTGTAGACAGTCCAAGCCCTTGTTTCCAGCACCTCATAATGAACTTGTCAGATTTCTGCAGTCTGCAGCTCATGCAACACACAATACGACGATTAAGTCATAATAGCTGTAGAATGTTCTTTCACAACCTATTATTGACTTTCACAGGGAAAGAATGGGGCCCCGAAAATTGCTCAGCCGTCACACAAAGTCTTTCAAAACAATGTAAGTAATTGCTTCTAAATATTACTGCACTTGTTGCACACTTAACAATAATGCTCGTCTTATAGCTAAGTCTAGTTAACAATTTGAGAATTATTGCTCGATATGAGATATAATATGCAACACATAAGTTTCAAAGTGATTGAAAGAAAGCTTGTACTGAAATTACACCAGGTAGAACCTTCATAGAGTTGGCATCTATTCAAGTCCTCGGAAAACGCTCGTTCTGAAATCTAGGCACGTAGCAGCTCGACTAAAATACACTGACACATTGCTAGAGAAGCCTCCTGCATTCTGACCCCCCAGTTATGGGGCAAAAAGGGATTAAATCTATTTATTTTGGAGATACAATGCAGTTCGTGTTTTCATAAAGTTGCCTTGTGTTTTACACAGTGCTTCTCCAACGGTCAAATTTGGAGTGCAACTCTAGGGAGTTCCTTCAAATCTGTTAAATATTTCTCATCTACCACGTATGGTCATCCTCTTTAAAGGACATACATAGAACCTGCAAATAGTAAACACTATTTCACTGCTCTAATTGAGGTTTAAAACGTTCTACAATACGGAAGAATGGCCTCCTGTTACATTGTTTTATTTTTAAGTTTGGCTTCAATAGTACAACCGTAGGCATCGCTGTTTTATTATGATACCTACTATATCTTGTTTGCCACACGTGAGATACCTACTTCCTAAAGATTTAATAATGAGGCCTTTTAAAACCTATGTTGTAACATAACTTATGTATCAATTCTGTTGGAAATACAATATTTTTTATCCTTTTTTCTAGTCATTAGCATGGAACTATAGTTGAGAACCGAAAGGCACTTTGAACCTGTGATTCCACTGGGGGAAAATTGAAGCATCGTTCATGCAGGGGCATGGCACTGGATTACCTAACTCCCTGGAAAACATCTTCACGATGCTGCTATTTTTTTGCTTGACGATAACATACTCCTAAAATCAGGTTCCATAGTCAGCTAATTAGTAAGCAAATAGAGTGACATCTAAACAGTTTCTTCTCGTAAATATAATGGGTTGCAAAAGTACTTGGTACATCATGTTTTTTATTTTTTCTCAAAAATGATAGTTGGTTGCAAATGAAATTTTGTACATACATTCTAACGAACATTATTTATCAATATACCGAAGGAAATTTAAAAAAATTGTTCCTAAAACTTTTTATTAACAATATTACGAAATCACCCCATTCGAAAGTATTTGGTACAACATAGTTATTATGATTAAGCAAAAATTTAACGTCTATGTTCTTTCATATTGATATGAATTTATATTTTAACCAATCACAGCATTGCACGATTGTTTACCATCCATTGTTAACAGTGGTGATAGCGTGTAGCAGTGCTAAACTTCAAAAATGTTGAAAACTAAAGAATTGTCCGATGATGTCAGATAAATGATCACTGAGCGCCACAAATAAGGCATGGGACACCGAAGGATTGCTCAAGATCTTAACTTTGTTCTAAGAACTGTTGGAGCTATTGTTAGAAAGCGGAAAAGTTGTGAAACTACAGCAAACATCCAACAAAGTGGTCGACCACACAAACTGACTGAAATTGCTTCACGATCTATAGCCCGAAGTGTCATGAAAAATCCCTTTTTGACTCGTTGAGATATTTAAAATGACCTTAAGAAAGTTGGAATTGAATTAAGTAGGCATACAATTAAGAGATCATTATGCTATACAGGACAAAATTCGAGGTCACCAAGAAAGATTTCGTCATTGAAACGTATACGTGTGAAAAATCGAGTTAAATTTGCAAAATAGCATGAAAATGAATTAGAGGGCTTCTGGAAAAAAGTAATCTGGTCGGATGAAACAAAATTAGAACTTTTTGGAAGGAACATGCGTACTCGTGTATGGAGGAAAAAGGTACTGAATACGACCCACAGAACACTATACTTACATACAGTCAAATATGGTGGTGGAAGTGTTATGATTTGGGGTTATTTTCGTATTGTTGGAAAAATAGTATTAATTGAGGGAACAATGAATTCATCAAATTATGCAGAAATTTTGTAAAAGCATCCTCTGAAACGTGCGGAATCGCTTCAACATGGCCGTGATTTCATACTTCAATGGCACAATGACTCAAAATACACTGCCAGAAAAACACAAAATTGATTCAGAGATAAGAACTGATGTCTTGGAATGGCCTAGTTAGTCTCTAGATCTGAATCCTATGGCAAATCTATGGAAACAATTGAAGTTCCAGATGCATGCAAGAAATCTTTAAAATATCGAAGAATTGAAAAAAACATGTAACGAAGAATGGATTGAAATTCAACCAATTTCATGCGGATAGCTTTTTGAAGGTTACGGGAGAGTGAATGCTGTTTGGAGAATAAAGTCTATGCAATCAAATATTAAATCAATGTACCAAATACTTTTGTATGGGTTGATTTCAAAATCGTACAAAATTTCATTTAGAACCAACCATTATTGTTCGATTAAAAAATAAAAACATGATGTACCAAATACTTTTGCAACCCACTGTATGTATTTTTCTTATTCAGCTGTTCAATTTGTTGCCTGGAAGATAACCTCCGTTTAGAATTGGGTAATAAATGTACTGAGTTAATGTTTCAACGTTTGGCATAGTTGTGCAGCTTTGTCATCTGCGAAGCATGTGAAGCTTTGAGGTTTAATCTTACTATTCGTGAATGGGGTTGACTGCTGGACGCCAAACATTCTTTTTCGCATGTTTCATTACCGTCATGTAGAGAGCAACATTTAAGTATGGGGAAAACAACTCTTTGTCACAAGTCAAATCTTTTAAAAGCGTTAATATTTTGATATGTTTTGTAGATGACTGACTATACTACCTCATACTTCTTTATGACACCTGTATGAAAATCTTTATTTAAATTCAATTGCAATTCTGATTAAATTTCATAATAATTTCGCCTCCTCAAGCGCAATATATATAAAAAATTTTAGTATATTAGAAGGTTGAAAAAAATTTGATGAAAGTTTAACGTATATTATTCACGTACGTGTTAAAGATACAAAAAACATATTAGTCTTCTTAAACTATTTATATATGTTTACATATTTTCTTATCAAGCTATAACACTAAAAAAGCGAGAGACGAGGCAGCTTTTTATTAAATGGTGATAAACTCAGGTACATAATAAACCACTCAATATATTTTGTGCGGAAAATGAACTAAACTGCCAGATTGCTGTTTTCTTCAATATTACTTCAATTTGACTTGAGTTTTGATGTAATTGATAGTTGTATAACTCTCTTGTTTGCCAAATTGTACATTACTTTCAGCTATTACCGTACTACTGTTCGTCTACTATTTCCATGTACAAATACGCCGTTTATGTGAGCGGTTACTAAGATCATCGTGCCAGGAAAACATCGACAGCCCTTGATCAATAACGTAGTAAAGTTCCCTTATGTGAGAATGTTGCTAGTTTTTCTCTCTTGAGCTCCTTCTTGTTCTCTTATTTTTGGCTTCCCGGAACGAAGGTCTCCGAGCTTTCAAAAGTTCTCAGTAGACAGCCAACACCTAGCAGCAGTCGCACAGTCCAGGTGTGAATAGACAAATGAGAATTTCAGTCACATTGAGTTGGAACATCCCTTCTCCCTCCAGTTGGAACAGTGTCCTCTCTACGAAATAAAACTGTGAAATAGCACCTTACCTCAATTTGGAACAGTATCATCCTTACGAAACAAAACTGTGATGCTACGCTTTCTTCCATCAGTAGAACAGCATCCTGTTTAGAAAATAAAACTATGATTCCATGCCAGTCAACATTTGGCCCGTTTCTTATTGCATTTCCTGAAGTGTTGATAAACTGAATTCCTGTTTGGCTTCGCCTCTTTCCCTTGTGTGAAGTTGCGTAATAACGCTAGGAGGGGCGGTGGCAGCAGCGGAAGAGGATACGCTCGCTTCCGTGGCGGCGATAACGACTACCGGACGGCGGCAGCAAACAGCCTAACAAGCACCTACCTATGTACGTGTCAAATATGTATAGACGCAACAGTAGAGACAAGAAAGCTTCACGGTCAAACATGCAATCAGGCTGATCATACGTGGCTTCCTAAAGATTATTAAATATAATTCAATGTTTTTACTATCAAGATCACTGAAGTGAATTCTTGTTTTGACAGTTCTTGCCACGCTATTGTCAAACGGGCATTCGTTACGCACGTAGCAAGATTTTTGGCGTGGTGCATCTTAGCAAATTTACCAATGGCTTATGAGAAACGTCAAAGGAACAATATGTATTCTTTATGCATCTGCACCGTTAGAAAAATATACATTTGTCTGAAAAGTAAATGAATTCACCTTCGTCCCAGACTTTACGATTGGTACAATTGTAATAAAGCAGTAAAGTAATTACGAGATAAGCGAGGTTGTACTACGAACTTTCTGATTTGAGTGTTTCCAAGATAAGCAGATACACTTTGAGCTTAATTTTGTCAATAATGAAAGCACTGTTTGTATTCATGATCGTACTGTATGATTCAAGTCATATTCTGATGGGAAGTTATCAATTTATATTTTGCTGCATTATCTTGTGAGAGCGACCTCCAAAGGGAAAATAAGGTCATGGATTGCAGGACGAAACCAAGATTTTGTTCCTATACGACTCATACTTCAGTTACTACAGATTCATGAGGCGAAGTGTGAACTACCAGTAACGGGGAGTTGCGTCATAATGTAACTACTAACATAATGTAAGTTTGCCCAACCGGAAACTTTTCTTACGCTAAATGTTGTGCCGGTATAAAGAATTGATTTATTAGTCATTATTTTATCAGAATTAAGCATGAACAACCTAATGCTTGACAACGAGCTAATTTAATTCATACTTTCAATTCTATGTTTCGCCAGCCAGTCATTTTACAATGCATTTCCTGAGTGGACATTTTGTGCATTAATATTCTGCAGACAGTAGAATACTCGTGTGAATCGTTATTAAAAGTATAAGTCGTGCCAAGAAAGCGCTGTACACCGTACCGTTTCCGCCAGCCGTTCACTAGTCTTAATATATAACTCCGACTACCACGCTAAATCAAAGTATATAGCGTTAAGCAGACACTAAATAATACATATCTTTCATGACTTTACGGCCTATACATAGAGTTTTCCATAGGGATTGAGGAATCAGTCAACTGTCACTTCTATACATGCCGACGACTGCTGCCTATTGCACATTTGGTAATGAGTTTCTGCATCGCACTGGCGATAGAGCGGCTACATAAAGTGCTGGAATTAGATCATGCACCTACGCAATGTACATGCAAATACACAAGTTTTTGAAGGAGCTGTAAATAACCCTGCAGGAAACAGTGCGCAGTTTTTTCAATAATTAAAACCTGCTTATACTTGTCACACACGCGTTAGATTACGGAAAGATGTAGCTGAATCGTGAGCCTCGTGCTGATTACTTTTAGCCCCAATTCATTGACATATTGGCAATATAAACAAATTTAAACGAGTATGAATTCAAGGTCTTGAAGCTGTTTATTTCATGTACACGCGATGTATGTTGCGCCAGAGTACATCCTTTCGGTCAATGTTTAGAACGAACTTCAACATTCGTGTCACAATTTTTTATTTGAGTTGGTAATACCTAGACGATCACCCTCTCACCACGAATTACCTATTCTACTGCGTCTCGTTGAAGCTCTTATATTGAGGGTTGTAAGGAAGTATCCAGTCTTAAAAATGTTCAATTGAAGTCATCATGTACGCAAGTGATGTGTGTGCGTCACTGGGGCTTATCATCAATAATGATCTTAGATTCCGGTTCTAGTGTCTGAGTTATCTTGAGAGTTTTGTATTCATGTGTTCATAAAAGAAACCTTAACTCATAGACAAGAATCATTTACACCGTCTGAGATAAGTTATAGCTAATAAACGAAAATATGTTTGTATATTGTATATTTTGTCTAGTGTTAATATTATTTATAACACTATTCATAATCTGACTGGATGCGTTCACATGATTGGTAGTAGATTTATTTCAGAACGTTTCAAACTAAAATGCCAAATATATTTCAGATCCATTTTAATGTCTACAGCATTTCATTTTGAGTAATTGATTTTTTATACTAGTTTTGAGAAACAGTCAAGCAGCCCTCGGAAAATTAGGCTGCGTGCCATACCACCACTGTTTGTAAACAGTTTCCCACATGATAAATCATCTGATCATGTATCAATAGTAATAGTAACATACGCTGCCTCACTTCGCAATCCTCAGAAAATGCCTTGTGAGTCTCCAGCTAAATCGTTACATCATGATTTACAACGCGGTCATCATAGAATAATGGCATCAATTTACGCTAGTTTGTATGCAACTAATTTTCACGTGCTTTCTATTTAAACATTGTTTTGAGGAGATGCTCTCTGTGTTGTCATCCATCAGATACACAGTTTATTTAAGAATGTTACAATACTGGAGGGAACATTTAAACTTTGTTAGCGTAAGCATCTAGAAACATATTTACCTTGTCCATGTAGTTTATAATTAACTCCCATTTGAGGTCATAATGTGAAGAAATACATTGATATTTTACAAGACAAACTAGGATATTTCTGGTGACAAGTACATACTTAGGACCTGTTTTTAAAGGCCGTACACACACTTCATCTATGCAAAACGGCTTGTAAAATTCCTTCAGTATTTATAGTTTAGTAAAACATGTGTCGAATTAAGGTAATTATTCAATAAATATTGACCTAAAAATAATGCAAATCACGTAAAAACTGAATAAAAGTTTCAACTTGTTCTTCTTGTAGATCCCTCAATTCAAAATAAGTTCTTTCGTTAAATGGTGTATTTTCTCAGTGTTGCTGATAATAGAGTACAAATTCCCTCAAAATTTCAATAGCACAAAACACGCGAGGTAGAAATCTCTGAAAACGAGCGTAGCTGAAGCTCGTCCTCGTCTGTGTTGGTGACGTGCTCAGCAAGTCGAGTTTTTGGAGGCTTTGCTCTAAATTCTGTATTTATCTTATTTTGCCCCCGCTGCCATGAAGAACATATAAATACTTGTTTTCATTGAATTCTCCGTGTCTGCTCGCCGCTCTTCACCCTTTAAAAAGAAACCGGGTATGTATACATAGTTACACGGTCCCTGTGGTATAGCGGCTACCACGTCGCATAATAGTGCTTAGAGTACGAGTGTGACATGCACTTAATTGACAGGGGCTTTACTGCTCATCTATGATTACATCGTCTGTTGAGATTGTTCATGTATGTTTTCTACTAGCCAGTCATTCAATGACGATGTATGACGTCAGTACAAATAAGGAAAATCATGTGAGAACTGGCTGATGTAACATCACGTTCAAGTGCGTTGCTGTTTATTGAACGAAATTCCTCTGATAATGGAGATGTATATACACCGAGAGGTTATTTTATGCTCGAAATAAGAATGTAGCCATCGATCATAAGTACGATCTGATCAAGAGTTAGTGAAATCACGTTGATTAATAATCATTACAAGTTAAACCAACTCTTGAACCCAAATTCGGTGTGAACTGAAATTGACTTAACAGATAGGTAGAATAGAATAGAATAGAATGAGGCTATAGGAACGAACCTTCTGGTCCATTCTTGGGTCGGATTATTACTTCGATAATTATTCGGTTGTTTTACCCAAGTCCCATGCCGTATTTCTAGCCGCGTCAACCATGTCGGCAGCGAGATTCGAACCCGGGTCTTTCTGCTCGCAAGCAGGTTCGCTCACCAGTCGACCAAGCTGGTGATAACAGTAAACAGTCCTGTTTGTACAACGTCAAGCTAGGATGAAGATCAGGATCGAACAGAAGAGACAGCGAACGCTTTGCGTGACTGGGGTGTGCGGCACGCTGCTGGTGTCACTCACGACTTATTATGTACACGCATCATCTCCGGTGCAGAAGTGTATGTAGGAGACCGCTGAAATTCAGTCCCTGCTGAAGAGAGTGTTCGTTTTTGTAACTCTTCTGCACATGTTTCCAGATATTCGTATCTATGTTGTGATCGTCGCTGTGTCACGACCTTTCACAAGATATGCAACGCGCTAAGTAAAAGATTAGTTGATTAAACGAACGTACGTTCATAGAGATAGCAGGATCATCTATTCAGGTTATCTACTGCTCCACAATTTATTGTAGTAGACTAGGAATATGTGCTATTTGGTCCTCTTCTTACTCACTGGACTGTAAAGTAATCACTGAAATAAAATGTTATTAGTGATGAGAAGTGATAATAAACAGTACACAGAATATACTTAATGCACCAAGATTCATACATGATATCTGTGCGCCATTACTGATGATAGAAAAATGCTCGACGCTTATTACTTGCTTTTAGGGATGCATACCATTGCTGAAGTGAATAAGTGAATAACAGTAAAAATTAAAAATTTATTTATTTATCCAATTTTGCACAAACAGGGCAAATATATCGAAGCTGCTTCTACTTTTCCCCGTCTAATTCTATTAAAATAAACTATAAAGTTGTTACAACGCCCAAATACATCTAACGTTTTCGGTTATTTTGTGATACATGAGAAACTTCAATACGAGAAGAAGTAAAAGTAATTAAAACTTCCGCTTATTTCATCTCAGTACAAACTGTATCTCATACAATATGACTCTTCATCAAACTAATTTTCACTCACTCAGCTTCCTGTAGTCCCGTTGTGAACCAGTGGCACCACATTATTACGCTGGATCTTTAAGAATCATATGCATGCTACTCTGCGAATAAAAACTGCATGCATAAAATAAAAACATTAGTTACTCGAGGGAGACTACGCCAGAGTGGCAAGATTTGTACCACGTCGAGCAGCAGGTATTTCGGGGGAACTCATTAGGACACATCACGAGCTGGTGCTTACTTCCACTGTGTTGGTGCCATGCATAGTAGTGACGTCACGGCCTGCACCAGAGTTGGTGCCATGCATAGTAGTGACGTCACGGCCTGCACCAGAGTTGGTGCCATGCATAGTATTGACGTCACGGCCTGCACCAGAGTTGGTGCCATGCATAGTAGTGATCTCACGACGTTCATCAAAGTTGGCGCCATGCTTCGAAAAATTATTGAACTAGGAAGGAAGATTTTGAAGTGAATGAAAAGTTAGGTCATGAACTCTGATGGAATACGTACAAAAAATAATTTATGAAGAAAAGTCTGAATAATAATTTGTAGACCTATTTTCACAGGCCATTTCAGATGGCTTATCGTAGAAAGAGGTAAGAGGTAAAAATTTCTACGTTTTTTCTTTTTGTATAAATTGAAAAATTTATTGCAATTTCATTCGCACCTACAAAATGTGAATATATTTTGCAAACATGTTCTTACAGAAATCGATTGCCCTCACGATTTAGTTCAATATATGTAGATTTGAATTGAAAATATGTAGTAATAGGGATTAGTACAGTTGATTAATAAACTCTTTTCGAAAAATAACTGTACTGCATGACAGCAGTGATAAATAAGTATGGTATAAATATAAGTATCGATTGGGATAACGACAAGAGCAAAATCGCAAATGTTATTTATTGTTATTTGATTTTCCAATAAAATTTTTCATTTCTGACCGTGTGGTAATGATTTAAAGAATTAAGTGTGAGTAATTGAAAATAAAATAAAAAAGAAAATTCTTATAATCAGTACATTATTCTGTCATCTCATTATTGACACTGCGTCAGATAATTCTGTCGACAACATACCGTAATTATGTTCACATTCTCAGTGAATTAATTACTGGTACCGGGGTGATCGCCAATGTTGTATTCTTCGTAACGATGATTCCGGCCTGAGGGCGCGTGATAAATTCCAACTAATCAACCTGCCTGACTGGCTGGGCTTGAGAACCGATGCATCGCACCAGTGCATCACGTGTGCCGCCGCTGGCGCTGTGTCAGACGCCGCTGAAATAATGCGTCTAGTAAGCTCCTCTTTACTTGCTTGTACAGGGAAATTTTGTGTCTTGTGAGGGGGTTTTGAGAGGGTTGTCCAGGATGATTGGATTCGAGGCAACTCCCTAGAATTAGATTATCATTGGTCATTTTAATAATCTCAAGCGCCTAACTAATATTGTAAATCTCTGAGTACGATCAAATACATGTTAATACCTGGAAAAATAATATAAGGATAATATAAGACGCATACGCAAAATCTACGGGAATTTAGGTATACAAAAATGTACGCAAGTACTATTAAAAATTACTTGTGCCTAAGATGTGGGCTTAGCTTCGTTGAAACAAGCCATGTGCCCATGGAAACGTCTGCAGTCTTGCTGACATTTAATTGATTGGTTAGTCTGTGTTTCAATGACAGCAGAAATTTCAATTCATCATATCCCAGGGATCTTCAAAAACTCATGCTGTCACAAACGAAAACAAAAATCTACAACAGAGGAATGATCTCCGGTTATGCCACATTCTCAACTCGTTTCTGTTGCTGGTGCTCATTTTTACAATCGCTTCAGGCATGTATCTCTTCACCATACTTCGAATAAATTTTCTGCTGCAGTTTCTCTTCCCTTCTGAATTTATCCTGGTGTTTCCGTTGCTCTGTCTTAGCGCTTGTTTTATTAAGCAGTGTTATTCCTATCGTTCTCGATAGGATGGGATAACATAGAAAACGCCTTATTTTTGACTTTTATTCTTCTGACAGTCTTTCTCAGTTCACCAAGCACAGCATATATTCAAACAATTTAAGCGATCATACCAGGTTATTTTCATTTGAATGTATCTTGCTGTACGTCCCATATCTTGAACATTCACACTGTATATGGATGGATCATGTCATCACTCAGCTCTTTTTCAAAACGCGTGCAAAACAGAAGAGCAATCCTGATTTTCTCTCTCAAACTTGCATTCAACTATTCTTATAAAGTTTCTTTACTTCAGTGAACGGCTATTCATTCAGCCTATATTAACGTGGTGTACTCTGAATATTCCCTCCATCAACTCCTACGTACATACGACCGCTGACGCGACGCTTCTGCTTACTGGCCCCACCCTTCCTCCTGATCTCTGGGCGCTAAAACAACTTTTCTTTTACTTGATGAACCCCTGGTGACACCATCTTACCTTCAGGTTCATTGTCTCTCTTTTTTGTACCTCTTTCTTTCTATCTCTGTTCCTTGTAGCTATATTAGCTTCGATCTAGTTCTTGTTAGAATGGTGGCTTGCGGCGTTTTGCTGGCGTTCTTGTATGAGAGCTCTGCGATGCTCTAACAAAGCGCATTCACACATTTCCTTGAGATCCTCTTCTTTGAATGAGAAGAGGATCCACGCATCTTTTACCCGCAGCAGTTAAGCAGGCACCCAGTCAAACTTTTTTGCCTCAATCTTTTTTCTGTCTGAATTGAATCGTAGACTAAAAGTAAATGAAACATGTTAAAAGGATCTAATAAAAGGGTTCACTTTCTCCGAGATATTTGACAAGCGACTAAACTGTATGACTCATTATATTTGTTTACAGTTATTTGGAAAAATATTGAATCAGAATATTATTTTGGTGAACATTGTCTATTCAGTTTCTACCGAATCAGCGTCAATCAGTATTACATATTTGTTCCAAAGGAAACTTTTCAAACCCTTAAACGTTAACATTGTCAGTTATACACAATACGTATACTAATCAGAATTTTGTCCAGATGACGGTTAATTTACAGTTTGAGACTTGATCAACATTTAAAAAGCAATTATTCTATAGCTCTTGATGCTTCGTCATGGTCATGAGCTCCCTCGGTGCGTAACTGTGTAACTTATTTTGTATAATTCATGATGAAATTGCCCTCATAAAAACCGTAATTAAAAGAGTGAACATCAGCAGCGAAGAAGTTACATTAAAAAAATGAAAAACTGCAAGAAAACACAAATACGAAGTTTTGAATTCCATTTTTAGAATGAAATTTGTACCCAGATTTCGCGCATTTATAAAAGTTCTGGAGCTGGAAACACTTGAAAAAAGCATCTGTTTTCCACAATATCTTAAATAGTTTTCTAAATATATTGAAAAAATTGTTCACTAACACTATATTTTTGAAAGCTTTTCACAATCTTGCGCTTGGGACCACGCTGCCTTGCAAGATTTTGAAAATAATTTCTTCACGTTTGCTGTCATGGCTCCTCTAGGGCATAAATGATTGCAAAACTGATATTATGAATTATGAAAGTTTCTGTCAAAATATACTTGCAGTCATCTTTGTGATAAAAGTTTGATTTTAGTGACCCAATTTTTCTAACCTATTTCAACTAAATATTATATTGAATTTACACATTTTATGCGTGTAGAAACTTTGGCAATGACGAAAGTATTATTGTGGCTGTACATTTTTATTGATACAACGTTTACAAGTTTTATGAATAAATTATAGAATAGTTACTTTTTAATACAAACATCACGTAAAGACGTAGCAAAAACGAGTTTGTCATGCGCAGAGTAAATTCACTTTTGAATTGATCATGAAATATTACTTGCGTGTGATAATATTCTTAAAAATATCATTTTTATTAGGAGATAATGTCCAGAGGAGTGAATTTATTTCTTGATGATATTCAAACAATTTTTTTAATTGGATTCGAAGTCGAAGAACATACAGGCCTACTCATGAATCGAACTTTTTCAAATCCTTATTTCATCAGATACTCTTCGGTTTCTATCTCGAACATTTCCTGTTTATACTGTGGCTTTTGATTGCTTTCCAGACAATTATTTTGACCATTTTCTTAGCTTTTTTGTTATATTAAAAAGCTCAGGCAATTCATTATTCACAAAACACCTTTCTCTTTCAAAAGATAGATTCCACCACTTCTTTCCGACGTCTCTGTCTGGGATGAAGACGCTGCATCACTTCGTGTTTCACTCCGCCTCTTTGTCAAGAGCTACTCGGTAATCGCCGATTAAAAATACAGTTTTCTACACAGTTTTCATATTTTTCCAATTTCCATTTAACAGTGACAAACTTCAGGTCATCCTTCAACGTACCTTTGAAATCCGGCATATGGTATTGGCCTATTTGGCCGAAAACTCTACACCATTTTAACACTATATTTTTACGTTCAATGCTGGCTATAGTTCGTTTAAAACCACATCCCTTTTTTGCATTTTCTGACCTCTACTTTGCCTTACAAGGAACAAAATATTGTTCGAAATCTTCATTGCCGGTGCTCTCTGCCTTTCATTTATTCTAAACTTTTGCATATGCTCAGGGCAATTATTTTTTATCTTCTTCATTTAAATCGCTCTTACGTCCCATTATGTTAACTCAAAAGATTTCTATATCTTGCATGACAAACTGGCTCACTAAAATTACAGCGAGTTACAGAGATGTCTATCGTTTATTTACATACGTAAACTATTAAAATTCAATTTTGTATGCAGATCAATGTGGATAAATCTATGCAGAGTTTCAGCCATTCAAGTTGAATGAGTAAAAAAATATCTTCGTAAATTGTTTTGAATATTAGTATACAGCCACTATACAAATTAGTAAATCATTCAAAAGCTATTGATGACAGTAAATATGTACATTTCTCCGCTCACAAGGCTGTCATTTTATGCATCGTTTTGAAATCAGTTCCTCCTTGGGATAGTTCGAAGTCTCCGATAGCGTGGTGACGCTCATCTGTAACTCAGTTTTCCTCTCAGATTGCTTACACAAATATTGATTTGTTCATAAAAAAGTCAAAAAGCTTTCTTATACATGAGAAACACCAAATTAAAAAATTATGTCAGTGCATTGGTATGTATTTTTTAGAATGAATTTTTAGCCTATTCTTACCTCTTAAATTTTTTTACCTACGGCGCAAAGGAACGCACGTTTAATGAAGGCAAAGAGGAAAATTGTTAAATAATTTCAGTATTTCGGTTGTGCTGCTTTATTTGCAGAATTGTTCTGCCACAACAATTCGAGTAATTCAATATTTTGTGACGACAGTGGTACACAGAATATTTGTGGTATCTGCCGTGAAGAAGTGAAGAAACAATGGCATCCTACAGTACGCTGATTGGCTCGTATTGCTCTTCAGTAAACTGGTATTCAGGATACCCACCTGTGTTGGGTTCCACTGTGTCAGACACTACTGAATATTGCCTCGAATGGCAAAGTTCTTTACATATGTCTATCTGATCTGATGTTAGAATTTTATAGAGTTAAAGATTTAGTGGTATTACGAGTGCACAAATAAAGAACATAAAATCACTCACCTACACTCAAATTCGGCAAAAATATTCTCAATACAATGTACTATTTTTTCTTTTAGGTATATGCTTAAGAACAAACTTTAGTGAACTTAGTTCCCAAGAGATTACTCAAGCAGAATTACTGAGTGGGCGTTGAGAAGTAGGTCAGTTATAAATAAATTTTTGCAGCTGAGTTTTAATTTAGAAGTATTACCTCAAAGTAACTTACATGCTCTACGGTATCAGGGGAATATTAATCGCTTTGACATAATCATTTGAGTTTTTTACAGGGCCCTGAAACGATGTTTCACTGTGTATCATCTCAATTCCAACCCACAAAAATGTAAAGCAAGATCTTTGTAGCGTACTTAAGGTAGTCTCATAAAAAACGTAAGAGATTTAAACCAAATGCTTTCTTTTCTTTGAAACTAAAGAATATGTGATTTTCAAACGAAGGTTTTCAACCGACTTCATGCTGAGAAACAGTTTTACTCACCTACTGCTTCGAAGATATTCGTTAATCTGAACTTGAACGATCTAATATTCTCCTCCTGAGATATTGAGCTCATGTATTGATGTCCGCATCTCTGTTGAGACACAAGTGAGGTTACCACTCGAGTGTGTCACCATGTTGTAGTGCTCGTATTAGTTGACGTGGCAAAGGCTGCGTCATCTCATCACACAATTCAATATCTTGAAGGCCTTCACACTCGTATGTCACATTCGCAGAGGTAGAATTTATTGTACAAACTGTTGAACTCCAATTATGCTGAATTTGTATTTCTACCGTTTCTTGACGCCGTGTCTAATCTCACAGCACAGTAATATTTTTTTCCATAACACTCGTATGAGAGAATTCTACTTTAACTTGGTGCCAGTCATTTGCTCTCGTAGAAAATTAGCATTTCATGACAGTGTGCAGCATTAGCCGAATATCTACCCTAAATATCCCCATGTAGTAAGTCACTCGGCATGGTGGAAGTCATGTCAAGTCTTTCCTCTCGAACAGAAATTATGGTCAATACACAATCTTACTGTAGTTCAAAGACATTAGCTTAACTATACCTGCATGAAAACCGGAAGTGTTGTCGAAGTAAAATTAACGATGTATATTCAAGAACTAGTTCATATTTTCGTAGTCTGTGAATTTGCGAGTGCAACATAATGACCTCTCATCGTGTTCTAATAGTGCTTTTTGATGCGACGGTCACGTGCTTTCGTATTACATAAGAACGAAGAAGCGCGTTCACGCATTCTCATGGATCCTTGTGAAGAAAGACAAAAAAAAGTACACCTGTGCAGTAGGACATGTGGTCGCCGGCTTGAATGTTGCCGGGCATGGCCTAACATCTATCTTTAGCGGCTGCTGCTCTATAGAGAGAGAGAGCTCTGAACAGTCTAAGTTGGTGCCAGTGAGGCTTGCCAACAACCTAACCAGGATGCTGCTCTACTCAGACTTTTGCCCACCACCCCAGCTTACCGGTTGCCACTTTTCTTTCTTATCCTGATTGTGACTTCATTTCTTCTCGTCTGACTGGGAACTCCAATGACGTCGTCCTTCTTCAAACTTGACATAGCGCGGTACTTGTAGCTGCACCACACAGCCAAGTCAGGCTGAAATGAGCATCAGCCAGACCTCACGGGATATCTTACACTTTAGTCAATAATACTATTAACTAGTAGGCCCACACCCAAAGAAATTCATGTGTTTTTATTGAATTTATTCGTTGGATTTGCCAGTGGACGCAGGTTTTGTGACAGAGTTTCCACAATGATGGGGAAGAATGCTAATGGCGGAAAAAATGGCGTATTTTATAGTAATTCTGTGGTTTTGCTCTCCACAATACATGTATGTATACCTGTTTCATTGAGAAGTCAATAGTTAGCCTAAAATTAACACTTTATTTCAGCTCCTTAGTAATGCCTGGTTTCCAATTAATTGCCCCTGTCTAAGTCAGCAGTCGGGTGGGACACGAAATATATATATATATATATATATATATATATATATATATATATATATATATATATATATATATATATATATGTATATATATATATGTGTATATGTATACACATTGGATTTTATCACGTGTAGAGCTCTAATTCACCGTAGCTGATCGTTGACCATGCTAACAGGCTGTAACGAAAGTTTTATCCATTTTTTGAGGTATAGTTTTAGGGATATCATTACTTTAATTCAACCTAAAAATGACACATGTGTCGCCATCTAAATCACTAAAATAATTTTTATTTTTTATCAGATTTTGTTTAAATTATTATGATAAATAACTTTTGTTGACACAAATGTACACTCTAAGTAAAGAATACACAATGCATATTTCACTGCATGAATTCCAAAAGGGCAATAAAGCAATTTCAGCTGCAAGATATCTCAAAGACACATATGGAAATGATGTGGTGAATGAAAATACCTGTAGAAAATAGTTTTCACGTTTCAAGAAGGATGACCTTAGTCCAAAGCATGAACCAAGAAAAGGACGATCCAAAAGACTGAATTCTGAGGAATTGCAGGCTGTATTGATGAAAACCCCACCAGAACAACTAGAGAACAGAGCAAGGAGTTCAGGTCTTGTCATTTCACGGTATATGGTCAATGGCCTTGTTTCAGAAGTATACGTAACTTTACGAATCAAAGGCGTTTCAAAGTTTAAAAAATAAAACCTTACAAATACTGAGGCAATCATAAGCAAAGGTTCTCTACCTCCTAGCCTTCTCTTTGTGTTCACACTTTCATAGTGAAATTGCAAAGCTTCGCAATAGACGCATGTTAATCAAATATTAACTAATTCACCTTACCTTTGAAGGATGACAATGAAAATTCTATTTTTATCTTAAAAAAGTGCTGAAGCCAGAGTTGAAATCGTAACACACGACATACTTTACACTAATGATCGTTTCGTTCTTGCACAGTAACAAATTTTGACTGAAAGTTTGTCAGCCAAACACAGAAGCCACAGAACGTTCAAACTATCCCTGGATTTGAGATTCCAGTCGGAAGAAGTAGTACAAGTAGTTTCTGCATATTCTGGAGTAACTAAAAAACCCCTTTTATAATCTTTTTATTTGGCTCGGGAATGCTTCATTTCTCATCTTCCTGCTCCGTACACATAAAACATGAATTTTAAACATCAGGAGCTACAGCAGCAATTTTCTGTTCTCAGCAATGCGAACACTGTTTTGTGACTCAGCTGTTGATCAAATGAATTCTCACCTGTGCTTCTTTATACCTGCTGTTGATTATCATCTGTGCTTCGGAGTTTGAAAAATTCTATGTTCTTGTGACACTGAAGCAGGATTTTTAAAAACTGCGCCTTGAGAAAGCCGTTTGATGCGACATTATTCCTAGACTCGGAATTGTGCATTCAATTTCTAGGTACTAATGCACGGCCAGATGTACAAACTGTGAGAAAAGAAGACTATTTGCTTTATCCATCGTGTAAACTGAACCACTTGATATATTAGGAACTTACCATAAAACTCTGACGTACTAAATTACGTAGTTCTTCAGACTACCACAAAGGTTTCATTTTTTGACAATTGAAACCTGATGCAAAATCACTTTGAAAAATTGTAAACGTTTCCAAAACAAGTTTACTGCGCGAGTTGAAGATAGTATTCTGTATAAAATTTAACATTCAGGGATGTGTATGGAATCTTTGTGTGAATTAAATAAATGATAGCGCTAGGAATATTTTATTCTTCAATGAAATTTTGCAGACATTTTTTTCCGATGAAACTGATATTCCAAGTACCTGAACGACTACTAGACACTTCAGTTTGAGTATCGCGTGTGCTTTATTTCTCTTCTTCGCAAACATGGAACATCTGGCTGCTCTAGGTCTCCAGACCAACAAATACGGATGGCACGCTGACGATTGTGTTCTGAAGAAATGAGTCGTTACGTTCTTCAATTGTCAATAGCTATTGAAGTTTAGCTAGTATTTGTGTTCATAAACTGAAAATAATATTATGCGAAGGCAAATTGTGGAACAAGTGCAGACTGTACGACTTGCCCTTCCTTACGCTGCTGCTTTGATATAAAGTAAATTATTTATGATCGTTCTAGTGAAACATTACTAATCGATTACAATGAAAATGTATCTCCCTAATACATTTCGAATACATTTTATAGACTTTATGTATCATTTAATTGTTAGGTATAGATGCTACGTTTTAGAAATATAACATGTTCCGTATGAAAGAACATGAATAATATGTACGAAATTTTGGATTATATATTTCATTTCACCTAATGTCTAGGTACTGATTCGTGTCCTTGGTATTCTTACTCAGCGTAAAGAGTAAGTCGCCCATATTTATTTATTACACATTTGTTTACTAGACCTTGAACTTCGTTTTGGTGCTCACGCCAGCGTTACTTCTGGCGCCGTTTAATTTCCTCGTACTAATTTTCGCGGAATGATTATGCAGATATTCCCCTTCATGTTTAAACTGGCAAGAAGGCAGATTGTTTTGAAAG
The DNA here is from genome assembly GCA_006783055.1 of Trinorchestia longiramus. Lineage (NCBI taxonomy): Eukaryota > Metazoa > Arthropoda > Malacostraca > Amphipoda > Talitridae > Trinorchestia > Trinorchestia longiramus. The sequence goes on along the minus strand of VCRD01000614.1, from coordinate 76,507 downwards.
AAAAGGCGCATGACTTAAGAAATATGAACCTGTTGCTGTTCAAGGCTAGGATCAAGCCGTGCTACAGCGCTCAGGTGTGTGCTATCTGGTGCTATCAGGTGTGTGCTAGCTGGTGTGTTGTATGTGAGCACCACCTTGTTGACGTTGTGCCCCTGATGTGGTGTGCGACTTGTCACTTGCAATCTCATGCACTTGCAACGCTTATCGGCACTTAAAAATTAGAATAAATAATAATTTTCGATAGCATTGATGTCCCAAAATTTTCTATTTCAAGAGGGTTACTGCTTCCTGTAAGGGGTAAATTACTTACTAAAGGAAAGACCTCTCAGGTCTCTCGTTCCTGCAGTTTAGCTGCTGTTTCTTTGGGTAATATTTAAAATTGATCTTATTTATATCTTTCACACATACCTCATAGAGGTAACTAAATTTTTCATCTTTTTTTCTCACGAAAATAATTAATTATATGTATAAAAACGTTTTTGCTACATTTAAAAAAATAATGTTCAGCAATAAGAAATTGTTGAGCCTGGTCATATACTTTGAAAACTCATTTTGCAGAAGTACTTAACTAGATGTGAAACATTCTAGTTTCTAACGCGTACGCATTTTGGAACAGAGGCTTACGTTCCGACGTACATCAACAGTATTACTCCGATGCCATGTAGGATACATCCGCTATATACCCATAGTCTGAATTGAAATTAAAATGCTTTCATAGCTATCAAGAAGTTATTATCAGTATCAAATGAATACATTCCAACACACAGTCACGGCTCTTATGTGTGTTTCTCTGTTTTTATCTATAGCTTATGTGGTTTAAAAACGCTTAATTTTTACTCCATTCATTAAGAGCAAATATTACAGATTCTAACCAAGGATCATTAACATTATAAAAGGATTCTGTCCAGTGGATAAAACTACTTCGTTGACGTGGCATCGACTACTGTTCACTACAGTGGCACCCCAATGTCAAACACGACGGTCGAAGGTCCCTACAGAAACACAGTCTCGGTCTTTTAGTAAAATATCGGACGTCAGGGACAACTTCTGATAAACTTTGTACGAAAACACCACTTTTGTTTGGAACGCTGGGTTGGCTACTCGTGAACCCTCAGGTACAGTGAGAAATATTTTGCGAAATCTCCGAGTACAAATTCATTGATTTCACGTCAGAGTATGTTGTATATTGAAATGTGTGAACTATTATGTATGAAACTTAAAAAATATATACTCTAACAGTATCAGCCAGAAATCATGAGTTTCTTTGGGTTTAATTGATGACCAACACCGAACGTGTAAAACAAAATTTTGGAAACATGTAACTACGCAAGGTCAGTATACCTGAACGGAGGAAATCTAAAGGTAACTAAGTTAATTAAGAAGAACTTTGCAGACACATTTCTTTTCTTCACACACGATGCAATACAAATATGAACTTGCGTAGTAGACGTGTCAGTGCCCAGAGCACAGAGCGTCAACGTCTCAATGAGCAAACAGAGTTGAGCGACGACGGAATTATCGAAAATATTATTATCATTATTTTCAAGAAGCATCGTTCGGTGCTTGGCCGTACCAGGTTCCCACAATCTATATTGATAGAGTCTTACAACTGTATCCCTTAGCGGACCTTTGAACGGGTATAGACATCCCAATCTTCTGCGTCTTATGAATGATCAGCTGTTGTTTCCCTAGCACCCCCTGCTGACCACGCGTCATAGTGCGTGCAGTGAATCCACTGTCTCAAAACTCAAGAAACGTATTGTCAGATGTTTCCAATTTGTGCTATGATAGTGTCAAGCTCGCCTTTAATACATTTGTTGCGTTTTTTTATTATTTCATATTCAAGACTGATTAAACTACGCTGAAATAAACAGAATACTTTGAGGTGGACATTACAGACTGCGTGGAAACTATAGGTGATAAAACTGGACTCGTTCTTAGGAAACATGCTTGTCGCTACGCTTTGTTAGTGTGCTCCGTATCTTCAATGGCCCGGTGACAAAGTAGTGCGTTAGGTAAAAATTCAAGTCCACCTCTGCTAATGTGTTTGTTCAAATAGAAAAGACACTGCGTGTAAGAAGATGATGAAATTCAATATTACTGGGGAGTGGTTAATCATATCACAGGAAACAGAGTAGAAATTGCTAAACAATGCCTTGACGAAGCTGAAACTTTGTTATTAATTTTACAATGACGATGTGTTTAAACTTGAGAAGTCGGTTTTAGAGGACTCTTTCATTCATAGATTTATGGCACAATGTTTCTAATAAACTCTGATTATAACAAATCTACATAAATGTAGAATATTTTCTCGAGAAAAATTCAAACTGCCGTACTGTTCTATCATCTACCATCAAAGCCTGACCACGATAGCTACTATACTTTAAAATACGATTGCTCAAAATTCAAACGGCCTTCGCTGTTAAAATAACTCACACCTAAGACAAGACAGCAGCTTGATTTTCTGAGCTAGTCGTCGAAATAATATGAAATGTCACCCCATGGACGAAATAGAGCCAAACCATGGTCCGATTAAATGACAGCTGAAAAATATCTAACATAATGCATATTTTCATATATATATATATATATATATATATATATATATATATATATATATATATATATATATATATATATTTACTACAAAATTTGAGTAAATGACTTGACTTTGTCTTGCATATATTGAGAAACTCACAAAAATTTATTGACACGCGAAGCAGGAAGTTTGACCACAACTTTGAGTGAATATCCCCCTGAAAACATGACAACTTACCGCTGAAGTATAAAATTTTGTGTTTTAATTTCATTGTCTTTATCTTGACAGTTCTATTTAACATCATGTGAATTGAATCTTGCTATAGTGAAACTCTTTTCACATCTCGTGCAAACGGTTCATCATTTTCATTTCGAATTTAGCCATTGGAATATTGACATCGGAAAGAGTCTGCTAATTTATCGCAAATGATTGGTGCTTGTTGTACGCTTTAGCAACGTCACTGACCTAGTTTTGTGTTGGTTCCTGTTGTGGTCACCACAGTGTTATTGGAAGCGACCAATTTTCATAGTAGCTGTGCTATTCATTTTGGCTGATATTTATTTTCATAGTTCAATAATTACAGTTGTAGAAGCATCTGTTCATTTTTTTAATAAGTTTTGACAGAGCAGGTGTCGGCTAAAATAATTTGAGTAACAATTTTTTGCGCTATTGATGCAAAAAAGTTTTTTATTGTTTCCGTAACAATGTTTTTTGCAGAATAAGGTTGTTAGCCCCGTGTCCAACCCCCTACCTGGAGGAGGGGGGATTTAGTTTCAAAGTTTTCCTTCTATAAAAAAGGAAAAGCAAAAAAGTTTAACTACCGCTTAGTACGCACTGTGATCCACTGAGTTGGCTCGTTCATTACGACATACGAGTATATTTTTCCACAGAATCTAGTGTTATATAACTCACCACCATGCGGAATACGTGAAAAATATTCATCTATTGCTGGAATGACTCTTGGAATTTTATTTCACCCCAAGTTTTCAATTTTCTGTCAAGTTTTTTAACTCAATGACATTAGTGATAACTTCTGAGAGTTTAAAGTTAATTTTTGCATGTTTAATATGCCCGTCCGATGTATTTCAAACAAATATGCGGATGTCAAGCAACTTAGTAATTTAGTAGAGTTTTAAAATAGAGACAAGAAACACTCCCTTAAGCAGCTTTGATATTTGTTACTGTAAAGCGTTGCCATTCGTAAATGGGGATGTCTCCTTAGTCTCTGTCAATCCCCAATTTTCCTCCTTCAGAGTTAAGCCCTAAGAGTGGTTTTTGCAGTGATACTGGGTCAAATAAGATCTTTCTCTTGCCCATTGGCCTTAAGAAGCTGTAAGCTGCGCCACCCAGGCTGGACCTTCAGTACAGATACATCAGCTCATGTGCGGCGCTGGGTCGATTATTCCTTAACAACTCACAGTAGAACTTGAATGTAGTATACAAACAGCTAAGAGAATATAATTTGTGCAGATGAAATATTGTTTATATTGAATTACTCATAAAATCTTGAATAGCAGAATCTTTCCCCATTCTATGTTAAATATTTGAAATTCTCTCTATTTTGCAGGTTGTACAGATTTTAAACAAAGGAAAAACTAAACCCACCTTCTGACCTGGGGCTACATCGGTTAGTTTTAAAATCCCCAGATAAACTCGACATAAAAGAAGAAGAAAAAGACTCCGGGCATGGGTCCTCCGTCGCTCTACTGTAATCCAAGCCAACAAATGGGCTTTTCAAAATTTCCCAATTCCGACTCCTAGATTTGAACGTAAAAATAAGCTAAATTCCGACCCCATGAATTTCGAGCCATTTGATTATATGGTTTGGCTTCCAGAAGCCTGATTAGGGCTCTGTAACTCACAATTTTTATTGATGAGCTTCTTATTTCATTGGCCGAGGTGATGTACGCTCAGATGGACGCTTGTTAGCACGCGGAAATGGTGATTGCATGTGTGCGTGTCACAGCATGCGTGCGTGTCACAGCAGGTTTACTGTGCAGCCTTGGACCTTTATGAACCATTCATCGCATGTGCTCATTACCGGTGTGTGGATGTGGACATTTGTAGCTGTGAGTCATCCAGTCTTTGTACATGTGATTGTAGGTATCGGTATATGTATCTATCAGTCAGTTATTTTATGCATCTGCGTGTAGTTTGTACTTACGTATTTGCGTGTATTTCTCTGCGTCTGTGTTCGTGTGTGTACTTGTTTTTGTAAGCGGGATTATGTGTAATTTTCTGTGCACATGCATAAATATGAAATTAACGTGTTTTAGTTCCTATGTGTGATTTTTTTTCTTGTTTCGTGAAATTAAATATTAGGACCATTATACTAACGTGATTCCTTCGTCTCATCCCCACACAAAAAGTTAAACCTGCGTGTAAGAATTGCTCGTGCGTAACAATCTCTCTTGAAGTACTTTTCTATGAATGAAACTTCCTGTTAGAAATTTGCATGGAATAAGAAATCAAATATTTGGAGAAACTTCAAACATTTGAAACTTTTATCTGAAAATATTTGTTTTCGAGCCCGTATGTTTGACGGGCTCTCAAAAACTGCAATTATGAGCATTTTGACGGCAAACACTGTGCAATGAATCGTCGTTCGTCTACCATGTAGTCCTGCCACCAAAACATGAATCACACCGAAATAAAACTAGACAATTTTACTTCTGTATACTCAAGTGAACATTAAGGCTCTTCCTCCTTATTCTCCAGAGTTGTGTTTTATTTTTGATCTGCAACTTTGAAACGGATGTTTAATTCACATTCAACGTGAATTGCATCCAACGCTGCTTGCACACTACAATTGTTATACTTCAACCCTCAGTCTTCTTATTAGTTTCTTAATGACCTTCTCTCTATGTTGGTACAATTACAGTAAATATCATATCAGCACTAATATCGTTGTTAGAAGTTTTATTAAAACCTTCTTTTTGTATTTTTGTTGAATATACGATCGTTCGCAACACTTTTAAGGCAGGTTTTCGATACGTACTTTACATAGTACAGTTCCTTTCTGTTTTTACTTTGATTTTTATTTCATTCTGTGAGTTTGTTTAGCTGACTTTTAAATTAGGACTTTAACTTATATTAAATGCGTCTCTGAAACACAGAAGTAAGCAAGGAAACTATAAACTTTTTGCAATACTTCATTACTCTAATTTGTGATTAACGACGAACAACAATGTGACATTCGAGGAATGTGGCACAAAGTGGCAATCAATTCAACGACTGCGTTTTCTCTGGAGTGTCACTGATGAGCAGTGACACTCCACTGCTCACTTGAGCAGTGGAGTGATAACTTGAGTATTAAGTAGCGTCCCGAACGATACTTGAGTATCAAGTAATAGACTTCAGTTTAGGATCATCTGCATTTGGGATCAGAGGATGCATGAACAAGTTAGGCAGGAATATGTATTTTTTTCGACACCATGTGACTTCAAATTTTTCAAGTGAATGAAATATTTTCTGCCCTATGGTGTGATATTTATATTTGAATTCATCAAACACACTTTGTATCTTTTTCTCCCATCGTTACTGCACTTCCACACCTAAACAGCTTTTCAACACCATGAAAAGTTCACAAACAATTGGTATGAGTAAGTTTACGCTATATCCTTAGATTTGAGCGTCAAGATATGGAAGGAACAAAAGGTTTTAGCATCATTATTTCATTAGAAAATCGAACACTAATTTCATTTTCCTTCGGCTCTCGTAATGCATAAAAGGGTCTGTTGTGCCTGTTATGCAAACGATAAAAAATGGCAAGTATTTACTTACTTGTGATATGTCTCATACATGGAGAGGACTTTCTCACCGTTGGTCAAAACCTATTTTAGTTTTACATTTTGTTACTTTATCAGTAAGATTTTGACATAGCAGTCATAGTCGAGTACATTGAGTTGTTAGCTGAGTCAACGGACGGATGATCCTTAGCGGGCGAGTAAGTCCATTGACTAGACTAGTAGCCACCGTGGTCTAGTGGTCTACGGCCCGTGTTCTGTATCGGATCTCTGCTTCATGTAGAAAGACTGCGGGTTCGAACCCGGCCATGGAGTCTCGTACGCCGCGCCGTGCACTCAACCCGCTAAGCACTCAACTCCCCGCCCATGAAGACGCCCATCAACCTCCCGGGATCATCGCATGGAGCTCACCATCACCCTTACTCTTAGAATGTTAACCTTAAGAATTTGAAAAACCAATGTACTAATGTCTATGTACTGCGCACTCGATTGGAAATAAAGATTGTTTGTTTGTTTAGACAAGCGATGCCAACAGCGGTGAGCAAAACTAAGTTTCAGTAACTTGTTCTCCAGTGGCATCTTCATTTTTCAACCATGAAACTCACCGAGTAACAATAGAAGCACTTAAAAAGTATTTCAGTAAATTTGAGCAAAACAAAGTTTCAGTAACTTCTGTTCCTCATTTGCATCATCATCGTCCGACCACGAAACTTGCCGAGTAACAATGGAAACACTTGACACTCATCGTTGGTGCGTCTCTCAACTCACGTCTGACCCCTAAAAATATTCACGCTCATCAGATATCACCAACGATTCAGACGTAGACCAGCCATCCGAGCGTGACAGATCAGTAGGAATAGCCTTGGCACTTAAGTGGACCAGGGCATTGACTCCCTGAACCAGCGAGGGCGCGGAGTGAACGATTTGATCCCATATAGCCAGGCTTTCAAGCATTGAGGTAAATTCTCTGATGACCATTTTTATAACTTTTACAAAAACAATTTACTCCTCAAATCGTGTTGCTACAGTAACGTATAGCGTATGCTGGAGAAGCTTTTCACTCGATAGGGAATTGGAACACGAAATTTTAAGACATAAACCTTGCAAATAGTGTCATAAGAAACAAATTACCTCTAGAATTTGTATGCACAACTATGATTGGTAAGTTCGTGCGTGTGGAAATACTGTTTGATTTACAGATAGTAAAAGTAAATCCATAAATTATAAAAAATAGTTAGTCACTATATTTTAATTAAATAAGGATCTCAGTGATACGCCATAAGTTAGCCTTATGGTGTTTATTCCTTACAATGTTCAAAATACACCCCAAGCTGACCCCTGCACAGCTCTGTTTTTTTTTGTGTGGCTTGTCATCTTTCTGACATCCTCCTCACTCATGTTGGCTGCGAAGTCCTCCACAGTTCCTTTCAGCTCTTCTAGGGTGCTTGATTGACACCTAACGACCTGTGCCATGGCACATGTCGTCAAGTTTGGTGACAGACTGATTTTACGTCAGGCGGATCACAGTTCACTCCCATTCTCTCCAGACTTTTCCCCCCTTGATTTCTCTTTCTGGGTCCATGGTATCAATCCATGACGCTCATCGTTAGCACTGATCTAAAATCTATGACTGGCAGAGTTGAAAGATATTGCGGAGGACTTCGCAGCCAACATGAGTGAGGAGGATGTCAGAAAGATGGCAAGCCACACCAAGAAAAGAACAGAGCTGTACAGGGGTCAGCTTGGAGGGCATTTGGAACATTTAGAGCAATAAACACAAATTTCTAACTTCTGACGTACCATTGTTACCCTTATGTTAGTAAAACATAGAGATTAAATATTTGTTATGAATTATTGTTTTATTATCACTGTCTGTAGACCATACTGTATGATTGTACCAGTTTTTTCCATGCACTACCGTAATCAAAATGTTAACTTTAATAAAGCTAGTTTTGTATCAATCCGATTTCAAATTTGTGACTTCTAACGACAGGTATTGGAGCTGTCAACTTGCAAATCATAGTTTCAATTGCAGTTATTAGAGAACCCCGAAAATGGTTTTCCAACTAGTTCAAATTTGGACCAGTCATATTAGTTCAGGGAAAGACGCATGGGAAATTCATTTTTCATAATACCTGGTGAGGTTTTCGGGACGCTACTCACAGTTCTGTAGATGGAGGTCATTTTGGTGAAGTTTTATCAAGTCAGTTACACATGTTCTCATTGAATTGATTGATGTGTGGTTTGTTCTACCCACGCATGGAATGAATACCAGCATAGCTTCGTACAATCGCAGTCGAAGATAGGCAGGTGAATGGCAGGTGTACAGTGAGAACAAGAACTTACCACGAGTAAAGGGGGAAGCTGTTCGAAGAGCCAACGATGTCCTCTATTACAGCAAAAACGTGCACATACTCTGTATTAACTGTTTCTGGGTTAATAATTGACAAATTAATCATCACAAGCGAGTAGATCAATTTTTCTTAACAGTTTCTTTCTGAAACATTAGTTAATGACTCACAGTCAGCTTAATATGTGTCTATGTATCAAAATTGGTTCAAGTTTCAAATAATAACTTTGAGAATCTCTTGCACGAATTATCACATTCACACAAGCATTTTATGTAGATCAGCTTATGTTAATAATAAAAAGTAATCTACAGCTAGCATGCCACCATGGAATGTTTAAACGTCTGAAAATGTTTAAAAGAGTGAAATGTATGACGAAGCACCAATGTGCATTTAGGAGACTGCAATATTAAAGAGAAATAATGAACCAATCTGTTGCTATTAATCTAAGTGAGCTAATTTAGAATCTCTTGAGCCGGGCACCTGCATCTAAAATCAACATATTCTTTTTCACTTGTGTTGACGTATGTTTGATTCTACCTATTTTTGCTTGATTGTATGTATGAAATCGATGAAACATTCACTCCTTAATACAAGTTTATTCCCTGCCATTAATGCGGAATTCAAAATCATCTTATCTTTAAAACTAGGAATTGTTCTTCCTTGTCCGGTTTATGTCATCAAGAATAATATTGCTCACATAGACCTCGTCAATCTGATGTATTAGGAATGTAGGTAATTGAGAATACAAGCTTCTTTGCTACCGAGAATGAAGTTACATGGTCTTCAAAAATTAATGATCCATGTACGCATATTAGATTGAGCTTAAAAACCATTTCCAATATGATCAATATGTTTAAAAATTTATAACAAGGGATCTTTATCAATCTTTTTTTTCTCGTTTCGAAGCATTGTGGCAATAACTTCTCCCTCTACACCAGTACGAGTTTTCCATTGTTCAAATTCTCGAACGCTTGAGGTTCACTAAATGAGCCTTATTTCTGTAGTATGAACACTTGATGCACACTCTTATGTTCGTGCATGTGATATTTCGAGCATAAAGTTTAATTCAAAACATCTTCAATTTATTTCAACTTGGCTGCAGGTGAAATGATAAGTTAATTTGAATTTCTTCCCATTTTACGGAAGCGTGGAGTTGCTCAGACAAGCCTGGGTCCTAACGTTTAATGATGCGTGAATGCAGATCAACTGAGCAGTTTCCTGCTGAATAAAGTATTCGTCTCAGCGTGCTTCAACCTGAATTTTCATAGCCATCCGTTGAATCAGAGAGTCTATCATTCATGACGTGCCGAAGCTCTATCCACTTATCTTTACGGCTGGGGTCGATGATCTCAATTGTTGAGCATCTTCTCAGCATAATTACATTGAATGTAAGCTATATCGTAATTATGAAGCAATAATTTCCTAAACATGATATTACAGGAACTATCGACGACACTCATCCATAGAGTCAAGTTTTATTGTATGCGTAGTGTACAGTACTGGTTTTCGTTACACTTCAAATACAACGCCCATGTCGCTTTGCAACTCTCTCATCATAAGCCTGATTGGGAGCAGGGACTTGAAGTGGAATGACACTTACTTCAATAACTTCCAATCTATGTGTACTTTTTCAACATGTATTTTGCATGAAATTCACCGATTTTTCTGTCGAATATTTTTTGTGATAATTAAGTTCTAGAGTTTCTGCTCAATCTTTTTGAAAAAACTTCAAAATAATAAGAATTCTTGAATTCAAAGTTTTTTAATCATCATCTCTCGAAAGTAATTATTGTACACTACTTGGAATTCATTTTAATATTGAAGAACAATTCCTCGTAAAAGATTCGCTAAAGTTAATCAAACAATTTTTTTATCGTCGAATTAATGTGTGAAAAATTTCATTACTCTGTTATTATTGTAAAGCAAGGCCTAGTGGACAAAATAGCACTAAATTAAGGTTATCATTAATACGTAGCAGGTTGAAAACTGATAGCTTGATGAGTAGTTTTGACGCTCAAAATTTACCCATGATATAATCCTTGTATCGCAAATTATGCTCCACGTACGAAACCAAATACAGGAAATAAAAAGTGAGGACGAACAAAGCACATGAAGCCATGTTTGTTTTAAAGGTTTCAATTGATTTGCTAAATTCCTGCGTCGCCGGTAACGTGCAGCTGTGATTCATAAACCATTAAGTCCCCAATAACGAACCCTTGACTCATTCAATATCTTCAAGCTGTTTTTACCCAGTGAAAAGGAGGTAAATTTTGTTACACTCTCCATGAGTATTTACTCCTAGTATTTTCATTATGAAATTTACAGGAAACTTTGATTTATTCGCTGCTCTCGGCGCAGCAACTGTAAAAAATGTTTCATTATGCGCTTTGTACTTGTAACGGAATTGAATGAGCAGGCCGTCAGAATTGGCAGCATTACTTGCTCAATATCGACTGGAACTTTTACTGTGCATCTGTGAGTTTTCATGTTTTAAATTGGATACACAATTCTATATTTTTCTTGATAGGATTTACGTTTATGAAAAATTATGAAATCACATAAGATAATATCTTGAATCATGTTTGTTTTTCCATAATTGTTGTCTTTCTCAAGGAGATGTCCAACTATTTAGCTGCATAACTTATGATCAAATTATCAACGTAATTGAGGTATCAATAACGAATAAAAATTGTCATTAGGATTGTTAAAAAATGGTGCAGAATTACACAGTATGGTCCCAAGAGACTACCTTTTGAGTTCATGTGCTATGAACCGCTTATAGCTTTGTTCAGTGAGTTTAATGAGTACTCAACGATATGAAAAAATTCAAATTCTGCTTAATTCCACTCTCTATTTATCTAATCACCTGATTTTGCAGATACAATTCTCCTCTTGGCTTAAAACTTATTCTGTATACATTTTGTTTCTTTTTAAGCAAAGACACAATAGAACTCTTAATAAACATCTTCCCCACCCATTAATTTTTTGCAGTCTCTTCACCGTGTGTTGTTGCTTTTATAGTTTCTTTTTTCAGCGTGTTAATCATTGTCTGCCTGGTTATGCTGACTTCGAATAACAGTTTTCTATTAACTTGCTTTCGAATTCTGTTCATAAATATGCTTAGTTGAAGGGCACGACTAGCGATGACTTTCCTAGGAGCATTTGTCTATGGCTTGTTGCTAACGAGATATTTTTTTCTCCATTTCTTAGTCATGGACTACATAGAAGTTACAATTTATGCGGTAGGATAGCCACCTACAGCCGCACCATTTCGTCTTAAGCTTTCAAACTGTTGCATTAATATTCTTGATAATGAAACAGTGAATAAAAGCGCAGAATTTCTCATCACTATATCAATTACTTCAAATTAATCACTATCGTATTTAAGCTAATAGTTTTACATACCGGTTTAGCACGGTGCCTTGTAGCTTACTAATTTCACGATTATTCTTCATAACATGACTGAATTAAACTGCTGGAATGAGGTAAGTTTCTGAAATGTATAAAAGTTGTTTCAAATATGTTATTTTTGTTCCGTTACGAATAAGCTAAGTTCTGGTATGCTAAAATTATTATAAAAATGTGAAGATGATGCTTTAGAGAATGAAGCATATCAGGATGTGTTTGTGATTGTTTCAATAGTTATTTTTGAAGAAGGAAGAGCTACTTCTTTTTCCTGTGAGAAAGAAGAGCGGCTTTTCACCGCAAGTCCTCGGACACTTTCGTCAGTAAGGTATATTGGCTTAACCCAAACATTTTTCTCAAGAAGACTATAGAAAAAGATTGTGAGCCCCGTTTTGCTGCACTGATGCATCCAACCTCCTCTGGAGGCTATGTGAGGGCACTACCCGCTCCAGACATCCTTGCACTTTGTGAGCGTCTCACGAGTTCAACGACTTCGAGTTGATTGACCATCGGCTGACGTTTCTCGTGAGCTTTCAACATTCTTCTTTTTTTAGGAGAAAGAACGCGTTTTCAATGATATACGTCAGGTTCCTTCCGCAACTTTGTGATCCATTGCATGCTTATGGAGAGAAGAGTAATGAGTGTATATACTGATGAGGCTTCTTGTATTGTCTGGTAATCTACTTCTTAATTTATTGTCAATATACTGATGTCTTCTACTGTAATTGGAGAGCTTACTTTTACGATAGCGTTTTTTTGAATTAATGAAGTGCAACTTTGTATCAGGTAGCATTTCTCACAACGGTTCGGTAATGCATACATGAATTTAAAGAAAAAGCTTCCAGTATTGCAGAAGTTGTCGCCTGACTATTTTTTTATGAAAAACGGTATTTTCTACAACTGCCAATTTCGTACTATTGTAAATACTTTTCATGAGGGTTGAAGTGGTGAATAGTTAAAAAGTTATATTTAAATAAAAGTAATTCAGTCAGTTCAAAATAAAAATTCCCCTCATACACTAAAAATGTATGCTTTCAGAGATGACTGTCGCAGTTTACTGAAATAAGTTTGATAATAGCGAATCGCTTTGCAGTGTTCAACTTTGTGAAACGTAGCCTAATAATAGTACGGAAATGACTTCCTAAATACAGGGTGCGGTAACACAACTTCCTTTTTTCAAAGCGCTTTGCTCTGAAAAAAGGAAGTTTTGTCGCTGCACGTTGGACGACCATTATTACGGTACTAAAACCATAAATTTATTCATGTTAAGGGAACCTTCGAATCAATCGCATGTCGTGCATAACGCTACGAGTAGCATACACAGAAGTATGCCTCATGATTTTATTAAGCTGCGGTATGAACATCAGTTTAACAAACACGCGCCTCTGACGTTTTTTCAAGGTTAGGATAGTTGCACAAATATAGCTACTTGTTGATTCCATTCTGTTACATACAGAAATATGATTTCATCCCTATAAAACTCTCCTTGCTTCAATATATGAAATTCAGTTAACCTGTGGTATCATATAACTCCTTGTCTGGGTTGAAGATCTTTGATTACGTAGATTTCTAAGCATATGGCGAGAAACGAGTGGTAGTCTGAAGGAGCGAGGCTGGGCAAATGCGGTGGGAGGAGTAAAGCCTCTCGACCTAGAATCAGCAACTTCTCACAAATCATCCTTGATGTGTGTGGTCGAACATTATCATGAAGGAATTGAAAAGGGCCATAAAGTGGATTCCCCAGCGTGAATTTAAAACAATCTACTAACTCGTCATAGAAAAATTATTGCAAGTTATGCTAGTATTCAGTTGGAAGAACTGGTGGTGGATAGCATCCTTCCAGTCCTTATTCATGTTAAACATGGTCATCAAAAACGAGAAATCACTTCACCAGTCGTGCTGCTTCACTTTTTACATGACCATGACTGCGATTAACATTAGGGCGGAAACCAAGGACTACTATAAACAGGACGTGCACCGCCATGTAGCTGACTACGGTAGCTGAGGCCAGTTCACTAAGTTCAATTAGTCCCCATCTGCCACAGTACGAACATTGTCGTAGTCTGTCGCTCAGTTTGAATCGGACATTGTTGTTTGTTTCGAGGCACATTGCTGCATTTTTAAGTGGATACTGTTTGTTTACCAAGTTTATTACTAATTATATGTATTAAAAATGCCGAAGAAGTGTGGGGTTGTGTGAACAAATTAAATCCCTCTCAGTATCTTCAATGTGCCTGCTTCCTGTCTACCACCTCCAAAACCTGCACCTCGCCCAGTGAAAGTTGAAGACCAACAACTGAGGTATTTTCTTCAGACGGATAAGATTACTTCATTTGATGCTTTCAAACCTGAACGTAACCTGCAGAAGCAGTATAAGGACTTGATTATTTCAAGATCGAAAGAAAGGCTCGTGTGTTTGTTCATAACCGGCTACTTCAGTGAGTGCAGCCTGTCTGTGATTGTCTAAAACAAGCCCACTTTGTGTTCCCACTAACGCTCAGTGCGTTCAAGAACGGCATTAGTGTACCACTGTTTAAGACACTTCATACCAAAAATGGTTTGAGATCGTATACTCAGTTCGACGAAACTGTGCACGTGGCAATGCACTATGACATCCCGTTTGACAAAACGATCCAAAATGTTGTCACTCTTCTTTAAGCTCACACATCACCCTGTGTCCACACCGAGAAGGAGAAAAAGTTGGTACCTTTGACACGTCAGTTGGAACTTTTATCACAGAAGCAGTTTTCCATGACTGATTATTGTTTTGCTCTTCAATAATACCCAAAGTGTAATTATGAACAGCTCAGAGACTTCTTGGTCCTGCCATGCAAACGCAAGCTGCAGTACATCACTTCATCTATTGACAAGGACCAGGTGCTGAAGGAAACATTCGACAAAGTCCAGACACTGCAACTGAAGAATGTGTTTCTCTTGGTAGATGAAGTACAGATTCGCCAAACTGTTTAATTTTCTGGTGGGTTGCTCAGTGGCATGGCCGAGAACAACCGAGACTGCAAGGCCACTTCTATTCTAATCACTAGGTGATTGCAGTGCCCCAGCCAAGCATCCTCTTGACAACGAGCGTGTCTGGTTTCTCCTTTTTGACACAGTAAATCTGCTAAACAACTGCATCCGCAACAACTGGATCAGTGAGAAGGGCCAGAAGATCAGTCTTGACAATGAAACACGGCGTCATTTGCAGACGTCAAGGAACTGTACGAGTCAAAGAAAGGCAGTATTCTGGCGACCGCTACACTCACTCAATTTGCTGTCAACCCCTCAAACTTGCTGTCAACCCCTCAGAGAAAGACTAGCAAAAGAATGCAGTCCTTCTTCAGACCTCTGTCAAGAAGGCCCGGTTGGCTGACTAATCGCTGCAGTTTGGTAGGTTTTTGCTTCTATGTCTGTTTGTTTATATGCGTGAATGTTTGCATGTTTGGTTGTTTGCATTGGAAAAGGTTTAACCATAATCAATTTGAAAAGTCTAAAATTGCAGCAACTCGGCTTTCTATAAAGTGGCCACTAAGCTCATACAATAATACATGTTAAGCCCGATTAAAATTGGTATTTCAAAGCATTAAAGTGCTTTAAACCATTTAAAATTCACTGTGAAACCTTATTATCGCTGCTATTGCTTGAAAGAAGTAATTTTTGATCAATTTGTCCGATAGAAAATGTTGTGTTACTAAAAATGCTATGGCCTCCGCTAGCGTAGTCAGCTATATGGCGGTGCACGTCCTGTTTATAGTAGTCCTTGGCGAAAACATAATTTCACAACCTAAGCATGAGAGCTACGACGGTAGGGGAGTTGAAAAATTGTCGCAGCCTTTTGATTTTAACAATTATGATTTATGAAATCATAGGGCTCTTATTGATGCATCATTGAGCGTCACCTCCGTATAGTATTATTAATATCTATGCCGTAAGCACTTTCAAAAGTTCACGTGACGTTTATCGTTGGTCTCTCCCAACTGACAGAGTTAAGACGTTCTGAACGAGACCAGTCTTCAAGACTGTAAATTTACGGAATCGAAGAGTGTGAACAAGTTCCTGGCTCTGTCCATAGATACAGCGCATGACTCGATTGTGTTGTTGAAACGATAATTTAATTCAATTTAAATTTAGCCAGACGTGATGCCATCAAATGAAGGGCTAAGCTAAACGATTTATGTCGATCCGAGTTACTTTCCCCTATGAGTGGATTATAAAAAATTCAGCATGCGTGTAGTGCATATCAACTGGCACTGATTATATGTATATCTGTACATGAATGACTTTCAGCATATTTGAAAAAATATGCTGATAAACGAGTACGCACCTAGTGGAGTTACTAGATCTTTCTGGCCAGACGAAAGTTGAACAGTTTCAAATGGGCACACAATGCAGGAAAATATTCTTTCTATTGCTCTGTCAAAGAATTACAAACAAGAATCTTTCGAGGTAAGTTATTCAGGTCTATCATCCTCTACAGATAACCATCTGTTAAAATGGCAAATTAGGGGATGTTGTTTCACAGAACGAATTTATTTGATTAAATCATTGTCCCTCATCGTTATCTTACACGATTATATAAAATACACATGCATATATTTATGATTTACCAGATAATTGTTCACTGACACTGAATGTGACGTAAGCAGACGTAAATTGATAGAAAGCTCATAATATGACGTACCAGTTGACGGACCATCTGCACGCCCGGGGCGGAAGTTCATCATTAAGGTGAGTGACCGAGCCTCGTGAATGTGGCATTGTGCAAACATTTCAGTATTGTGTCCGTGGTGGTTGAATATCAGTGCATTGCTTCATCAACCTATTATTTGCATTTAAAGCAGGGGTCGGCAAACTTTTTTACCCGTCGACCCCTTCATAGGATATTTGTATTTACATCGACCCCCTCCATGCTATTTTATCGTATCGACCCAGTAAGCACAGAAAACAATAAAATGTTACATCGTTAATAATTACTAAAAATTGATACAAGTAAGTATCCTGTAAAAAATATCGCGTGGAAGGAGTGAGAGTATACTCGGTTCTTTGTGCTGAGCATGTTTTGTGTATGCGTCGTCTGCACACTCCAGACACACACACATACTGCGCTAGAGGTAAGGCTTTGAGAAGCTGTCGCTAGCGCACGCTGTCTCGACTGCGGTTACTGCATTGTGAGCAATTGTTCACGCTTACCATTTAATTTGATTAACAACACATTTCTATTGAAGTTTTCCATTTTGTAGATTGAAATTTGACCAAATTTCATATTTTTCTATAAAAAATGTATTTGTATCCAAGGTCTTGAAAAATCTAATTGATTCTTTTTATTTTCCTTAATCGACCCCCTTCCGACCCCCATAAATTTACCGACCTCTTGAGTTCTGTCCTCGACCCTCAGGGGTCGAGATCGACCACTTTGCCGACCCCTGATTCAAAGCCTTGTTTATTGTGTTGAATGAAACAATCGATTTGCAGGAAACTGTTAACCCAATGACAGTATGTTACACTCTAACAGCCTCAGTTTATCAAGCTCACCAATGCATGAGGTTATGTGGATAAGCATTTACATTTTTGCTTATAAGGCATCGAGAGATAAGAATTGTGCTGCGCCTTCACTAACGATCTATTTTACATGTTGTCTCCCCTTTTATCAAATTTCCGCATTCAGTGCTTGAAGACAGCTCTATAGTCTGACTCCAATGTTAGATTAACGTACTTAGTCTTACGGATTAACATATGCTTATGTTTTTTCCATAGAATAAGCGGTAGTGACGTAAATCACTGTCAATCCAATGTAAAGTTAGGTTGAGTCAAGCTCTAATTTTCTGGTCGTCTGAGCTAACAGTTTTTGCTGGCTTTTAAAAAATTATAAATTTACCTGACTCAGTAGACGAGTTCTTTAAGCTACTTTACCACTCGTCTATTTTTATGGCATGGGTGTAAATATTCCTTAGAATAAGTACTGCCATCACACCTCGTGCAGTGTAAGGTGATGCCAGTGTAGTTTGATAGTTTTACGTTCTAATTGAAACACGGAGGAAAGCAACTCGTAATCAAGATTCTCATCGCTCAATTTAATAATGTAACATTAGTCTTAAGATTACTTTAAACGTAATCTCTATTTTCGAATAATGAATAGTACTGTCACTGATATTGGATCACTGATTGATTCTGAGGGCTCAACGCAAACGAGCAACAAAAGCAAAGCCAAAATTTTTAATACATACTTTACTTCTGTGTTCACTCACGAAGACTTAACTGAAATCCCGCAACCTCATGCTTTAAACACTCAGGAAATCCTGTCAGATGGGTATTTACAGTAGAAAAGGTAGAGGAACAGCTCAGCATTTTAAACCCATATAAGTCAACCGGACCCGATGGCCTTGGTGCCCGGATACTCAAAGAAACAGCCGAAGTATTATAATAAGCGAACCTCTAACAAATATCTTCAATCGATCTCTTGAAACTGGGATAGTTCCGGATGATTGGAAGCGCGCAAATGTCACTGCTATTTTCAAAAAGGGGAACAAACAAATCCCTAATAACTAGCGTTCCAATATGTCTAACATCTGTCATCAGCAAAAAATTAAAAAGACTACTCAAAGTCCGTATAACAAAGCACCTTAATGACCAAAATCTTATTAATGACACCCAGCACGGTTTCAGAGAAAAACGTAACTGCCTCACAAATCTCCTTGACTTCTCTGGAAAAGTTAACCGCATATACGACCGTACCAAGGACTACTATAAACAGGACGTGCACCGCCATGTAGCTGACTACGGTAGCGGAGGCCAGTTCACTGAGCTCAGTTATCCCCCATCTGTCACAGTGCAAACATTGTCGTAGTCTGTCGCTCGGTTTGAATCGAACATTATTGTTTGTTTCGAGGCACATTGCTGCATTTCTAAGTGGATGCTATTTGTTTACAAAGTTTATTGCTAATTATATGTATTAAAAATGCCGAACAAGTGTGGGGTAGTGAACTGTCGGGGTAATTACAATAAGGAGAACAGGCGCCGCACAGTATCTTCAATGTCCCTGCTTCATGTCTGCCTTCTCCAAAACTTACACCTCGCCCGGCGAAAGTGGAAGACCAACAACTGAGGTATTTTCTTCAGAAGGATAAGATTACTTCATTTGATGCTTTTAAACCTGAACGTAACCTGCAGAAACAGTATAAGAACTTGATTATTTCAAGATCGAAAGAAAGGCTTGTG
>VCRD01000614.1:10220-56060 GCA_006783055.1 Trinorchestia longiramus | reverse complement strand
AATTCTGACGTGGTAGGTATTATACGCATTTTAGGTGATAAGCGAAATATTTTCTTTAGGTACAGATTAGATTTGACATCATTACATTTAACTGAATTGCATGTTTAACATCCGAGAAAGACCGAAAAAGGAAAATTATGAGAGCAAAAACTTAAAACATAAAGTTGTAATTGTTGTTAAATTGAAATTGTAATTTCTAATTACTGGTTGACCGTATGGTATGGCTTGCTTATGATCGATTTAATTTAATCATTATTACAGTTATCTGCAAGCATCGTGTTTAATATGAACGGGCGTTACATATCAGAGAAAGAGAGTAAAAAAATAAGATATAACAGTGAATGTGTCAAATTTTTAATACTGATTGGGACTCGGTCAAATACAAGTCAAAGAACATAATATTACCGCTCTATAAAGCGCTAGTCCGGCCTCATTTAGAATATGCAGTGCAACTCTGGTCTCCTACCTTACGAAAAGATATTAATTAAATGGAAAATATACAACGGAAAGCAACGAAGATGATTCCAGAACTCCGCAATCTCAGCTACGAAAGACGTCTTCAACGCCTTGAACTTATACCCCTAGAACAAAGAAGACTGCGAGGACAACTTACTGAGGCCTTTAAGTATCTCAACGGCCTTAACAATGTTACCCTGGAAGGACTTTTCGAAAGAAACGGTAACGTACGAACCAGAAATAATTGTCAAAAACTATTACTTGGAAACTTCAAGACATCTCAGGCTATGAACTTTTTTCCCATTAAAATTGCCGTAACTTGGAACCAGCTGCCAGAAAACATAGTTTCTGCTGGCACTGTGAGCACATTCAAAAATCATCTCGATAAATTTTGGATAACAAATCCCCCAGTATTACATCCTACTAACTCTATGTCCCTAACTCCTTAAGGCTAATATATGATTGAGATAAATGCAAGTGACACAAACGCCTGTGCGTGAGTGATATGTGTGCACATGACTAAATTGAGTTATGTGGTCAAGGTGTACATGCATGACTGATGGATTTACTTTAAACGGCATGGAACTTCAGTATTGAACCAAGAATGGGCCAAACGGCTCGTTCCTATTGCTCTATTCTATCCTATTCTATTCAATTCTGTCATTGGTACAGCGGAATATACACTACAGCTAATAAGCGTTGAGAAAATTCGGTGACAAAATATCATTCATAGCTTCATCAGTTCTCGAGTACTTAAAACTTCTTTAATGAAACTTATATTCGAGTAGCAAAGCTGTCTCAATTACACATTTTTAACATCAAACTCACGTAACTATAGAACTTAAATAATAAATCAACTATCCTAGTATTTTCCAACGAGGTCTGGAATTTTCAAGAGAGACGAAGAAAACACTTCTCAGTTTTCTCGCTTTGTTAACCATATTTTCGTTACTCTGCTGCTTCCTATCATTCGTGCATGAAGCCAACACGAGGGGATCGTACTCAGTCCTATGAACGATCCCAGAATCAGTAAAATTATATTTTTGTCCACTGAGTCACCAAGAAGACATACTAGAAAACACATGGTGGATTATCAGCAATTGAATTTCTTTAATCACTACATGGAGAATTCCGAATTCTTTTTCCGTTGAAAATAAGATTTCTCAAATTATGATGAGGATACTCCGATCGTTGATGCGTGTTTTGAATGAATTCAAAATGAAAGACCACTTTCGAAATAATCAAATATCATCATTGACGAGAATGAGAACTTCAACTTTCGAGAAAATGTGTTTCTTGCAACACCTGCTTGACAGTGAAAATCAGAGCGTTTACAATTCCTTTACGGATTATAAATGTATGTACACATACTCGTACGTTATCTTGGAAGTTGTTAACGTGTAGTCGGAAGCATCATAAACTACGATGTTAATTTGAGATGATACTGAACTGAAGGAGAATAAATATATAAACCTGTGGTAATGGCTTATTTAGACTTGTTAGTGGAACTATTACTAGTTAATAGACCTACCACATTAGTCAGCTGGTCACTCAAAATAGCCTCGGAGTTCTTACAGTTAAATTCATTTTAGGTGTTTTGAAGCGAAGGGCTTGACAGTTGAAGCTGCCGAGCCCTTACCTGTACACGTGAGCTGCAAGTCTGAGAAGCTAAATTTGGCCTGTCTGACAACCCTGGAGATTGCGTTCAATTTGATTCCTTCCTTTACTGCTGGCAACGTAGAGTCTTCTCAAATCATCAGAATCTTGTCGGAGACTTTCTCAATCCATTTAAAAAGTTGTCATGTTCTGGCGAAACTATCATTCATGCCCGTACTCTACAATGCTAATAACTTGAAAGTTTGCTTTAATTTTTAATCACGTACTCGAACGCGTTACGCCAACAAGTTTACGTAATTGTGAATTTCTTGTGAGTTTTCTTTAGCTACGAAACTGTGTTAAGAGGAGAAAATATTTGAAAAAATGAATATATGAAATGATATTA
The DNA here is from genome assembly GCA_006783055.1 of Trinorchestia longiramus. NCBI lineage: Eukaryota > Metazoa > Arthropoda > Malacostraca > Amphipoda > Talitridae > Trinorchestia > Trinorchestia longiramus. Next base: position 53,602 of record VCRD01000614.1, on the reverse strand, counting down.
AGATCTTATCGTAGTTCAATGTTCCGTAAACACTTAAAATGGACTAAAATTTTACTTATTACCAGTAGTATATGGAAATCCAGACTCTCATCTCGTTTTTAAACGTCTGACTCCTCAGAAATCCCAGTTCCGAGCCAGCGAAGTCTAGACTTTCCAAATATACTGACTCCGCTGAAAACTTTTGCAAGAACCTTCATCTGCATCCTAAGGACTGCAACCCCCAGTTGATGCTATCTAGACAATTGCCCAATCTGGCCTGCTGTAAGAAGCGTCAACCTCCTCGGAAGAGCGTCGTCTGGAAGGACCCGTGTGACGCGACGGAAGAGCACCTAGCTGGCTACTGACCTGTGAAACAATGGTCCATCCCACAACGAGGTGATACCCATCTCGGGCCGACGCGCTGTCTACCGGCAAACTTGATATGCGACCCTGAGCACCTGCACTGGAGATCGCTAACCTTTGGCTTGAAAAGTCCAACGGTCGCCCCTGTAATGCTCACAAATTGTTTTATGTTCCTAATAATAGAAACTCGGATTCGTTGTCGTTACTAGGGACTCCGGTGATCTTAAAATAAAGCAAAATGACTAACGTTATTCAACAGGAATTGTGTCAACCGTATTGGTATTTCGGCTAAATTACTTCACATTATTAAGCAGTGTTCTTTTTGCTGTACTAGAAAAGAAATTGTATGGTATGAAATGTTTTCACTGGTGAACGTAGTTAAACAACATTTCTAATTCATTTTGTCCTGTAATTGCACCTCTCGGGTTGTTGGCTGAATATCAATTTTAGAACTTTTTACGAATCACAATAGGATTAGTATTTATGACAGTAATTCGTATAAAAACTTAGCAAATCTAACGTTAGAAATTCTGCGAGACTACTACACTGAGAGCATTATCGTAAGCCGCTCGACTCGATCACACGATTTACATACTAAGCAAAAAGCGCATTACTACTTCCAAGAGAAGGCAATCTTCTGTAGCTTTAGCAAACACGTGAACAACGAGACTGCATGATAATTGACTACTAACTACTTTACTTGTATTCTCTAGTGGCTGTCATTACACCGTTCATGGTACCAGAAGTTGCTACAGCTGTGGTCTTATATAGGTGTTGAACTCCCTGCTGATGGGAGGTTGAGTTTTTGCCTTGATTTCAGCTGCTATTTTAAAAAGTAACCAGATTTACCTTGTATTTGTGAGCTTCAGAAGGCGAATACTAGGATGGCAATTATCTATACTTTTTCGAAAGGCAATTTGTTACCTGATCAAAAGTCAACACGGACAAAATCAAATTTTTATGCATGCATCATAATGCTCTAATAAATGCTGTGTGGCTATACTCGTGTTGCGGGACTTATAGAAAGTGTGGCTGCAAAACGGGTCGTTACGAGACTTGGCCAGCTTTTCATCACCTGATGCAAGTCCAAATAATTTTAGTTGACATAGTCACGACGATGTAATTACCTACATAGCAAGCAACTTTCATGTAACAAAAACTAATAGGATGCTTCTGTCAGATGAGTAAACTGTTTCAAATTTATGCCCTAATAGAAATTAGCGACAAAATTATTGACTCACTAACAGTAGGTTATTCCGACGAGAGAGAGCGGATTCTCTTATAACTAATACCAAATAGAAAGAAAATTGTTGGGATGAATGTGTAGTTTGTTCTACATGATCCTAAAATTACATTCCTTTGTAAAATACAAGTCTGTTAGAGCTCTTTATGAATGAAAGAAAAATCATCCGAATTGTGTTTTATTTTATTCTAAATTATATTGTAAATAAATTCCTTCCTAACATGCACGCGAAGCTAGACGACCGTAATTGTAAAGCAAACTTGTAACTGCGTCATTTCAACGGCAACAGCACACCGCGCATTGTTGCCTTGTACGTTAATATACATCGTTTAATCAGGGGTCTTTGTCATATCTTATCAGAACAACGGAGCTTAGTCGGCGAAACGCGCACCGGTAACACCGGTGAAATCGAAACGTTGCCGAAACCTTGTAACTATAACACATGATACACAAAGATACACCAAAATTTTTAACGCATATTACTACAGAGTGCGGCAACATATCTTTCTTTTTTACCTTTCAAAAGTCATGAAATAAGGAAGTTATTTTGCCGTACCCTGTACATGCAAACGCTCTAAATTTAGTTGTTTCTCAATGTGAATCCAAGCAGTGAACATGAAAAACTTCGTTTTTTCCTGGTTGTGTATTCGCAAACTAGAAAACCACTTCGCAATGCTGGTATTAAGTCGAGTCTGTTACATTGAAACCGCGATGATTTATTGCTACTGTACAATGGAGAGATAGTAAAATTCTGCAGTAATCTTTTCAATTGTACACTACTGAAAAATAACAAATTTTCAGAAAATACTGGCTAACTGCTATATATATATATATGTATTTATAAGGTGATTCAATGCTCATTATCTATTATTTATTCATTCATTATATACAGTTGGTATTACGTAGAATGACGCATTTTTGCTTGAATTTAGTCGCTAAGACTTTTAAATGGTAGACGTTTGATAAAAAGAAACATAGACGAGAAAATAAATAGACATATCGTAGAAAAGTGTCGTAATTTAAATGGTTTTATCTGTCAGAGGTTGAAAAATTCCTGACCCAACTCATGCTCCATTATCAACGTCATCATAGGAGTAGTATAATCTACACGACCAGATGTACATGTTTTGAACTTTTCGATTGAATTCGTATGCTAGATACTACGTTAACGAAAAAAATATCTTTCAGGTTTGAATCTCAAGGTTTTTCATTCCTACGTTCTGTAAGTTTCATTTTTAAAACGGTAAAAAGTCAGACTCAACCAGGATCAGTGATTGTTTCTATGACCTTTATTGACACAACTGGTAACAAAATGATGTATTACAAAAACCATATTGCTATCATATTATCGAAAAATATAACTAGAGAGAAATACGATGCGTGGTGTGTTGCGTACGTTACATTAAATATTAGAATTAAGTTTAAAAATTGAAACAATATGCTGCCACAAAGAAGATACTTTAAACACAGATAGGACAATGCCAAAAATTTCTCAAATTAATAATTGAACTTCCCGTAGGCCAACATCAGCTCGAGACTAGAACGTGAACATGCTTATGAGGATTAAATTGTGCAGTTTTCACTCCGTTCGCCCTGTAATTTTGCATCAATAATAGTGAAATAAGGGAGAGGTTAACTCATAATGATGAATTTATCGTAAAATAGAGAGAACGAAGTAATTGTATGAATTTCAAGTGTCCTGTATTGGACGCATTCTGTCAATGCCGTGCTTACGCATGTATGTATTTTATACTGTATGCATGACTGTATTATATGTTAGGAACTATACACACACAAATCCCAGACTTGTCTCGTGTAAGTTCAGCCCCCTCTCGTAATGACGGACTTCATTATAATCGATTTCGGTTTTAGCGGAGAAATTTTCCCAGCTAATGACTTAGAAAGATTTGAAGTTGCAGATTTTCATGGCAACCTTCAAAGGGTAGGAGAGACAGGTGTTATGCAAGAAGATACAAGAACCTGGTTGGGAGACACAGAGGGTTGTTCTAGGTACCAGGTTTTGACAGAGGAAGAGATAGCCGACAAAGTTAGCGCTGGTGATCAAGATAATGGCAATGATGATGGTGATGAAGATGATGAAGAAGCCGTGGGGTAGAGACCCAAACTTTCTTCTGTGCAAGATTTCGTACACAACAGTGTCCCATTGACTTCTCATGAGAAAGTGATTTACAGCCTTATTACGAACATTTCTGAGCATTCTGGAAAATTTTTATAAGGAATCAGCACCAGCAGGAAAAACAATAGAGACTAGACTCAGTCTTCAGGCCTCTTCGTGCTGTCGAGCCTACTGCTCCTGCTGCTGCTCTCTCCCCTCATTCACCACAATCCTCTACAAGCAAAGGAGCCAGTGGAACCACAACCCTCTACAAGTTTTTTGTTGTTGTTGTTTTTAGTTTTTCATATAACGGAAAAATGACTATAACGGACAGTGGCTCCCCCTATGAGTCCATTTTCACGAAAGGAGAGTGTATTGCGCCACTTCTGTAAATTCATTGATAAAATGTTTCTTTAAGTTCACGCATTATCGCAAGGTAAGTTTGGAACTCCAGTTTCTTAGTTTACTCGGAATGGAAAAACTAATTTGCTATCTCAGCTAGGCTTATGGGCCGTAACCGCACGTGGAGCTTTACGGCTTCCTGTGTTCTCTGAGTCTATTAACGAGTGTCTTGTTTCTGATACTTTCATGCTTAAAAGTTGCCACCACAGTCACACAAACGTGCATTGTTTTTAATTTAACATGCATTGTCACAATGTTTTCATTATAACAATCGGAACCTATTATACTCTCAGGATGTGCAGATATACTGAAAAATAGGTATATGTGATTTACCTGTTGTTACTTTTGAATGTACTTATTTATCTATTGGCACTTTTTACTAGTAGAGAATTTTCAAGTTAAGGGTCATTTTAAAGTTAAATCAAGGTATGCGAGGATAGGTTAAGTGAGATTAGGTTGAATCAATTTGATCTAATTTAAATGAAAAAACGTTTGGTTAATTAGGATTAACATAGATTGAAGTCAAGGTGAGAAATAATGTTAATATCAAGGTTAAGATTAGGTTTACGTTTTAGTTTCAGGATGGGTTAGGTTGGGTGAGCTAGCGAGCGGTTGTTGAGAAAACTCTCAAAAAAATATCAAAGGTTGCTATCACCCATGTATCGAAAAAATTTTCTGGTGTAAGTTTGATAAAATTTAATCCTCCAAGTTTCAATTGTTTGTGAATGAATTTCAGCAAATGAATGCAAAGGAGTACCGAGTGTTAAATAAGGACTCATGCAATCTGCTAGTTACCATTCCTATTGGTTGAAAATGAGGATAAACTTAAAATAGAAATAAGATATGCTATAATATAGTTATTTGCAAACTATACGTTAATAGGCTTAAAATTCAAACATTTATCGTGGTTACAGTCAGGCAGAATAAGCTTTCACTCGGTAGCGAGAAGTCTTTTTTGATCATGATAGAATGAAGGAATTGTTCAAGACTTTTTCCACTCATGCCATCGCTTCAAAAATCTTTCATTAAACAGTAGTAAATAGAATTTCTTTAAAATGTTACGTGTTGTTTCTTGTGTTTCAATAATTTTTAACTTACCTCTAAATTTTTTATATGAAATGTTTTGTTGTATTTCAATTTACTCAAGTTACTGAGGGGCAATGATGGAAAATTAAATCATGAAGTTGAAAGTATAAATTCAGATGAGAGGCAGTTATTGGGAATGTATTTAACACGTTGACTCCGATTGCCTGATTGGTGTAAAACTTCACTTTGTACGCATAGTCACTAGAAGGATCTGAAAAAATTACAGAACCTAACCTCAGTGGTACACATACGTACCACTTCGGAGTCAACGTGTTAATTCAAGAAATAAAGTAAACGCGAAAAATTGTATGTTCCGAGTGGTGCAATAATAACGTACACTTGTAAAATACCAATAACAAGAAAATTATGTAATTACAAATATCTGAATTATTGGATATGATAGAGGATACTTGAGAAATTTATATACGCTTAAGTATGAAATATATTAACACATATGTAACCGTTGTTATTTTCGAGACGAACTCGTGTTCTTCTCATGTTAAACACCTCATGGTGAAATTTTGTTTATTTCTGGACTAATGTATTATTTTCTCCAGATTATCAAGCATCGTGATGTGAACCTTTCCCTGCAGATATCCCTAGAGAATAAAATCAAGAGTGTCGAGATCTAGCGATAGGGGAGCGCACGGAGCATCCCTAAGGTACGAATTAAAGGTTGTAGAAAAATTCCTTTAAGCACGGCCACTGATTGCTTTCTGTTGAACTTGTTTGTCTAAACATAAAGGTCATTACTTATATGCTTCAGTATTAAAAATATTTCCTAGTTTCTTTATACCGTAATAAGAGATCCGATGTCTTGGAAGAAAAGCTGTACAATTTTTGATCGCTGTTCCTTCGTACAACGCACCGTTTATAAATTAAATTTTATTACTCATAAGAGCAATGTGTAATAATTATCGCTATCATAAAAACATATCAAAAATTTACACTGGTCTGCAATGCCCTCAACAAAATTTTGGGCATGCCTACATCACTGACTACAGCAAACAAACTTTTTTCGCTTACAAGCGATTTTTCAAACCAGTTTCTGAAGCGGCTGCGAAATGGATGACATATAGGCGGCTCGCCTCTAAACTTTTCACGGGGTAACTACGTCGAGATCTTGTAGTATCTCAAGAGCCATCACAAGCAGACTTGTCACAAGGATGATAAGAGAGCTATGAAAATGAACTAAAAGAAATGAGTTTGAATAATTTTACTGAGTTTAATGTAAAAGATATCAGTCTTACACGCAATTTCTCATATATACCGCAGATATTCAAATGAACGGGTGACTATTGCAATACTTGACTAAATATGACGGTGAGGGCACAAATGCTCCAACCACACTGTATTTTGGAAGTTTCTTCAGCACCGTACGCAAGTTTCAATTAATTACATCAAACTTCTTGATGGGCACCTTACATCTGGCGTGGCCAAGAAGTAAATAGAGAAGCTTTGAATATTTTTGCCCTTCAATCTTCCAGAATATTATCAGGTAAAGTTTGTGAAAAGAACCTCGTTCATTAAATAGTAAGAATATGCAATATAAGTCTGAATAACTTGCTCTGTGTTTGCAGTTAGTGCATTGTGGGCTTCACGCCCAGGATAACTGCAATATTAAGCCAAACACGACGTGTTGCAGTCAAATTGCATTACATTTTCACAATCAAAATATTATATTTGCGATTCCCATGCTTAGAGTTTTAGATCATCTTATGAATGACCCTTTGTTTCGTTTGTATATCACGTAATAATGAAGGAAGCTCAAGTATTTGTTCTTTATTCACTACTATAACAGTAGCTTCTTGAGACAGAAAAGCTTTGCGTTTCCTCAACAACGCGGATCGACCAGCGGCGAAAGGACTCACTGACTCCGACGCAATGGGGAATCAGCAAGTGCAGTAAAGACTTCTTCCCTTGTTAACTCACAAATATTCGCTTGCATTTTCGTGCATTACGTGCAATTCTTGTAGCTCACTGACCCCACTTATCAAATGCCCTCATATCCCTCCTGTATGCGAAGCAATATCACTTCAAGGATAACATTTAGTTATTATGCATGAAGAGTTTTTCTTCCGAACAACATTTTTGTCCCCGAATCGAAAATTTTGTTAAACGATTCATAATGAAACAGTTTTTGGTCAGCTCAAACGCCAATACAGAAACGACATTACCATATCATTAATTCCATGTGCAAACCAAACACTCGAGCAAAGAGCAATTCAAACTTGGTTTCCGGAAATACCCCTTTGCTGAAAAACATTTCACATCGAATTCTCGCTTTGACAATTTCTAACAATTTTATAATTTTAGCCTGCGCTTGGAGCTGTTACCAACCCTACCGGCAGCGTCCTATGATCCACCGCCCCCTCACCGCCTCCCCAATGCGGCGTGCCTGTAGCTAGGGGACGAGAGGACGAGCTACTGCGTAGTTAGGGCCATGATCGTTCAATGCCGCCAAATTTGCCCTCTATCTCAGCTCAACTTTGTCATGACCGTAAGAATAACATTGCGAACGAGTAAATAATATTTTGAAACACATGGTGAAAGATGATAGAGGACTAGCATGTATTACGTATCTAATATTTTCCTTATAACATTTCTTCCTTTTAGAACGAAGATAGAAAAAAATGATAAAATCATGGTAACAACTTATAATATCATTAAATAATACATCCTGTTCAAACACCAGGGCACTCAAAAAAGTTCTCATCCAATATTTGCCTATAGTGCTAATATACTGCCCCAACTCCCTTATTAGAGGTCAATGTACAGTATACAACCTGTTGTAAAAAAATCCCAGCACGTGACAGAATTAGCCCTACGTGACACTGTACGATGCTCGCAAAGTAGGCAGCAACAGACCTGTTATGGATAATGTTCTTGAGGGTAAAAAATGTTAACTAAATTATGGATCTCTCTGTATACAGGACCTTTCGCTCTTTCACGCTTGAACGCCGACGATGTCAATTATGTACCAATGTTCGAGTATTTCTGGTAAGACGCTAGATGTGAGAAAAAATCCTGATCCCCATCACTCATGTTTGTGTGAATTCAAGTTCACCTTGTAAACTCTTGTTAAAACGCAGCAATTTTGAAAGTTGTTACGCAAAACAAAATTCTCTGAGCACTGGAAGTCGGTGACTATAAAATCGAAGGAAACCACGGAGGTTGAAGTCATGAGGTTTGAATTACTACGCATTTAAATATTGTACTCAACATCAAGCGAACACGGACGAAATAAATCAGATGTTTTACAGATTCTTTGTTATAAAAAAGTATTATTTTTAGGAATTGCCATTCGAAAGCTAAACACATCACTAAAAGTTTTATTCAAAAATTGTACGTCCCACTGAAAGGTTTACTGGAGGTCCCACTGAAAAAGACGCACTGTAAGTCACACTGAAAAAATTTCACTGTTTCATAGAAAGTACCACCGTACGACCCACTGAAAATGTCTCACCGTCGCACTCTCTAACCTTTTGCTAACAAAAAAGTACTGAGACATCTAACATGAAGTTTCTTTAAATTGCACTGAAGTAATGCAATATTCATACTGTGCAAAAATAACTTTTTATTAACCCTAAACAATTTATTTTCGCATTTAATTAATTGGACTGAAATGTTTTGATGGAATAATATTGCGTTAAATTTATAAACTGAATTGAAAACTACAGAACTGAATATGTGTGCATATGTTTTCATACGCAGGATACTTCGGAATGGCTAATAACTATTGTCGTATGTACGTTCAGAACAATTGCCAAGCTGCTCCAATGAACAACACTGCACCAACCCTTGTAGTTTTTCTGTGAGCGCGAGGCTGGTAACAGACGACTGTTTGCATGAACGCATAATGCGTAGTAGCCCACACACAGGATGCCATTGCTGCAGAATACTCATGAACGCATTTTGCGGCCATTACTACTCTAGAGCACGCACTCACGTCTGAACAACAGAGCTTACTGTTTTAGTACGTAATGAACGCTTTAACGAGGTTCAAATACTAAACTTAAGTACATTAAAACCCATTATAGAGAGGGCTCCAATTTTATCAACCAACCGTCAAACCCAAGGCTCATCCATTCACAAACTTAATACTAAGCTATTTTACGAACTCCCACAAACCTAGCTCACTGAACAGAGTTCGTAAGTTACCTGCACCAAAACTCACATGATGCGCCACACCTCAAGCATCTACTCGCAGGTGAGTATGATATCTGCGCAGTACGAGCCTCCTTTGTGTGGCTGCCGTCTAGCCTGTAAGTTGTGAACCCACCTGGCGAGCTGCGCACAACCGCATCAGGTTTAGGTGTGTGGTCGAGACACTGCCGCCTTATTTCTTAAAAAAACGGAAGAAAGATCCATGATTTCCATTGAAGTTTATATATGAAATGCCTATTCATAAAAAAATTTGATTTTCAATAAAATTAAATCATGATATATACATAAACATAGGAGAAATAGTTTATTTTCAAAAAAGTATTGGAAATAAATGATCTTTTATTATTTAGCATAATAATAATATATATATGCATAAACATAAGAATATGCATAAGCATAAGAAAAAATATGTTATATATGCATAAATATAAGAAAAATCGCTCATTTTCAATACAGCTGATTCATGGAAGATATGTCAACATTGGGTTTTCAAATGCCTTAGTATTAAAGCCCTTAAAAAGTAAAACTACATTAGTTCACATTGTACAAGTGTTATTTATGTTTTCCTTACTTGAGTAAATTAGAAATATGTACAAGCATAAATAATGCCAAAGAATGATGATGAAAAGTTGGCGTTTGCAAAGTAAAGTATTCTATCAAAAGAAAAATAGTAGCTGTATTTCATTTAGAACTCTGTATATATATATATATATATATATATATATATATATATATATATATATATATATATATATATATATATATATATATATATATATATATATATATTTATTTAAATATATATATATATATATATATTTAAATAAAACTATAATTATATAGGGTATTTTGAAATGTACTCCACAGCTATTATCCTAGAGAACAAGCTGTCAATTTTATTCATTTTATTCAACTTGAAGTTAGCAATCAACTACTCAACCAAACATAAACAGCATCCAGTACAAATTAGGAATACATATAATCATAAAATATACTTCCTATGTGCTAAAAATTGTATTTCATGTTAAATTCCCTTAGCCATTCCAACGTTTGATAGCACATATGACATTTGTAAGAAGAAATAAATGAAGTTTGACGCATGACACTGCAGTAAATGTGTACCTGTTTTTTCACATAACAAGGAACAGTAAAGCTGTCATCCATAAACATAAGATATAAGGACTTCTAAATGCTTGTAAATTTTACAAGCTCTCTCTTTCGCACACACTCGTCTGGCAGTTAACACTGGTGCTCCTTTGTTGTTGTGCTCATGAAGCTTCTTTGTCTTCCCTCAGCTCCGACTTCTCACTTCCCTCGCACCACCGACTCCGTGTCCCCTCTCATGTCGTTTTCCCCCTCCATCTTCTCCTGCTCCCATGAATAAGTTTCACTCTTCAGTGATACGAATCCTTCTGTCATCAATTCAACAACTCTGTTGATAACATAACTATTCTAAAAGTTTAATCCACATCCCTGTTCAAGGAAAGTACTTCATTCCCTCCTTCCTACCTTAACATAAAAACAATTTCTTTGAGTGGAAAAATTTATTTCACGAAATGTATAGATTAGAACGATATTTTGAATATTTATTCTACATTCATGAAGAAACTACTTCGTTCATTTTTAATTAAAAAATGAACTACATTCAACTCCCTTAATTAAAGAAATTTTCCCGATTTATCAATCTAGGGCAGGTGGAATCTGTGGAAGTCTGTAAGCACTTGTGTTCGTCCAGTGAAGCAGAATCTGCTCGTTTTATTAGATCAGTGAACTGCTATACCTCGCTAGCGCTAACTCCTCACGTGGACGCGAGGGGAAATTATTCGCAGTCAGTATGGCTCTCTCCCAAAATAGTAGCATGGTACAAATGACCAGCTATTTCCTGGGCCGTCTACACGAGTGACATCACACACCGATGCAAAGCAAGACCAAGAGAAGTTACAAATACATATCGATATACTATATTATGTGGTCATGCATACATGTAGGCAAATATCTAGAGGAGGAATGTTAAGCGCATTCGAAAACTAAACGTTAAGAGCTGTGAATTATTTTAAATACAAAGTGAACCCAAGAAAATAGCAAAGCAACTAGTCAAAAGTATTGAAATATATTCTGTAAGTCTTGCCAGTGAGGCTGAGGATGCAGTCATGCGAGTCCATCGTTCTCACGTCACGATTTCCCTTGTGTACATCCCTACTCAAACTTCTTTTCAAATTCCAACAAAAACTTGAAAAAGGTCCGGTTACTTTGTGACGATAATGAAGTAACTCATCCAAATAATTTCGTTACTTATATATGAATTATTTGCATATTTTTAGTGAAATAATAGATAAATCGTCGTATACTCTCGACTGATCTACGGTACAGTATTGGAGTGCGGTCATAATGTACGGTTTTTGTTCTTTTTACATAACTGAAGGTTAACCAAAATAAACCAATACTGCTGTGCGCGTGAACCAATGTCTACAAACACTGTAGTGCGTGTACTGCATTCCTTGTTAAGTTCACGTGAGATCGATACGTATGAAAATCGCGCCTACTGGAAGTATGGAAGTGGCAATAATCAACTTCGACTTTGATCTTTAATTTATCTGTGAGCTCTGCATGATCAATTTTTTCCCCCGAATGATAAATTCTTAGTGAAAGTTGAATAACACTTGCTGTTGGATCTAATAATTGAATTGCAAGTTGAAATCTGTTGCTGTGAACCAAAGTTTCATTTATATTACGTGGCAGTGTACGACGCTATTTTATCTTTGTACCCACAGATATTCGTTAATACACCTGCACTGCATCCGAAATATTGCATAGTTATTCATAAATGTTAATTCAAACACACCATTATTTATCAAGAACTAATAGTTATTTAAATATAAAATCTACCGCAAATCATCCAAATCCAATGAAATATTCGTTACCTATTTATTTTAAATAATATCAGAGAATGCGTCAAAATTTAACCGGTAATTTAAATAAATTCTGATTTGATTCTGACACCAAGCTCCACGAAATCGTTTAGTTTTTTGACGTGTTCAAGATGCATGTAGCAGACTGCAAAATATTTCACCACTTTATTACTTCACACCTTAAAAGAATTGTGGACTTTTACAACTTTTCTATAAGTGTAGTCATCAAGCAATGTATTTTTTCAGATGCACACTCTGATTGTATTTCATTCAAATAAAATACTTACAGATATTCTGAGATTTTTGGCATTCATTGATTACGATATTAGACTCTCAGGCATCTGGATTTACATAAATGACTCTAAAGAAGAAGGCTGCTGAAGGAGATGTTTTCCGATATAGCTTTCGCCTTAGTTTCAAATTCTAGGTTGTGTCAATCCACAGGTAAACCAAAATTACCTTAAAAGGTGAGGCACATTCATCTGGTCCTATGGAGAAGTGCAAGTCATTCTTTTTCGTTCTTACGCTCAGAAAACAAATGTCCTTCCACATTATGCTTGAGCCACGTGATGGGCAAAGTTTGTAAATTGTTGTATTTATGAGCAGTACTAATATTATGGTGTGTGTTCGCATCATAACGTGTCTATAGAACTCCTGTGATTTATTTGATCGATAAATACTGGACTAATTGCTCTGGAAAATTTCGGAGTCTGGGACAACTTTCTGTGGTGTAATTGCGGTGCTTAAACGCATTCATCAGAGACCTACAGTTTTAAGTCTTAATGCTTTGAAGTGATTATCTCTCTTCTCGAATAAATAATTACTGCGGAAATATTTTCAAGAATCACACGGCACACTTATTTCACCTCTGATGCGGTCGTATCTCTCTTAAACGTTCGATTTAAGCCTCTAGTGGAGTATGGCGATGTGAATGATATACACGCATAAAAATAATTCTTATGAGGGATTTTTTACGAGTAGACAAACGTTTTGAAAATATAACTTAAAAATTAATGCTACAGAAGCAGTGTGGCCCAGAAGCTCGTACGAAACTAAAGTTTTAAGCTACCTTTGCTTGAGGAAGACTCCACGTTGGGCACTAACTTTACCCCTAACCATACTCCTTATCTCGTCCCGAACCTTATTCGTAACAGAGACTTCAGGCTAAAACTTAACCACAACTCTCAGTCCAGTATTTATTCTTATCATGGTTTTAACGGATTATTATCCAACTTTAGTCCACTATTATTCTAATGGTTGCTTTTAACCCAGTATTGTTCTTCAGGTTAACTTTCATCCAATACTTAGTCTTCGGCTTAACTCGAGCCTATAATTGTCCCTAACCCCAACCTAAACTCAGTCCCAACTTTAGCCTAAAACGTACCATATTCCAAGTTTAAGCTTTATTACTTAACATTTAGTTTCCGGAGCCTTAACACGTTGACTCCGAAGTGGTACGTATATGTACCACTGAGGTTAGGTTCTGTAATTTTTTCAGATCCTTCTAGTGACTATGCGTACAAAGTGAAGTTTTACACCAATCAGGCAATCGGAGGTAACGTGTTAAACACCAGTTCTAAGCTTGTCTCTTTCTCACTCAAACCAAACATCTGATGATGAATTGAACGATGGGTGCTTTCATGGTCAGTAAATGGTTAATGTTTTGTTGCTGATGAAATGGTGCCTACATAACTGTGTGACGTAGCAGTTATGTAGGCACCATTTCATCAACAACAAAACATTAACCATTTACTGACCATGAAAGCACCCATCGTTTAATTCATCATCAGATGTTTGGTTTGAGTGAGAAAGAGACAAGCTTAGAACTAGTGTTTAAGGCTCCGGAAACTAAATGTTAAGTAATAAAGCTTAAACTTGGAATACGGTACGTTTTAGGCTAAAGTTGGGACTGAGTTGACGTATAATTGACGTGTAATTGACGTTTAATTGTGACGTGTAATTGTGACGTGGAGTGAACATCATCACATCAAAGACGCAGCCTTAACTACTGGGGTGCTCATTCTGCGGTGCATTAAGCACCAGCCACTGGTGATTTAAGATGCCTTTAATACATATAGCGTGAGAACGCTCATTCAGTAGTGCATTAAATAGCAGCCATTGGCAACAGCACATGTCTTATGTCTGCATTTGTAGAGTAGTCTGACATCTTTGCGGCCATCATCTAATACCGGGTGTCACCAAAACATTTTTATTTATTCTTATGGTGACCATTATTCTTATGCGTTTTTATGAGAGGGTTATTTGGCGCAAGACTAAATGGCTTAATTAGAAGAAGCATGTTTGCCCCTTTTTAAGGGGATTTCACTTGATACAAGAATAATAAATATGTGAATAATGGGTATTCAAAGAATGAGTATATACTCATTCTTAAACCATTTTAAAATGTTTATCCCAACCTTTCAAGACCCTGTATAGCGTGTCTAAAACGATAAATAGAATACTCTCACTCCTACGGGATGCAATGAAGAGGTTCTTCTTCACTACTTGGGGACTTAGTTGCTCGTATGGGGGAATTACGATTATCGCTCTTCTTTCACGCGAGGTACTACAGATATGTCCTAATTTAAATCCGTTCCGAATAGGATGTGGTATTCTGCGGGAATATTTTCAGGTACATGCGGCAAGTGTAACTGATGAAGTTGGAAGTTAGTTACGGTTTTGTTTTTAATTTACCCTTCTTTTTCCAAACGCAATCGACGTATCTATATAGTAAAGCAACCTATTGTTCAATCACAGGCTCGTTTATTCTTGGATTCTTCCTGTTATTTTTTGGAAGAAAGTCTTTATTGCTCAAACATGTGTTGATGTATCTATTTACAGGTACTCAATTTTTTCTATGCTTCAGCAGTCAAATTAAATAATTGTATATAGAATTAGATTCAACGAGTAAAACAACAACCTGTGTCAAGCTCAATAAACTAGCCCTCTTTTAAGTTTTCTTGGCTTCTCCTCATTTGAGTTGTCGGACGAGTAACATTCTGAGTCAGGTTTGGAGACCATCCGCAGAATATATCGACCTCTTGTGTAAATAATTATTATTTATCTATACCTCATCATTTATTTTATTGCTTTTCTTTGCAGGAGAATCCTCAGCGTGTATCTTGGCCCCTCTCGATTTTCGGGGCTTTGGGATTAACGGTCAAAGTGCTTCTCGAGTTACGATGTCCGGTGAGTGTAAAAATAATATGCTACGTTCCGTAACTCACTCGTTCACTCCAGGGTGCAAGTTCAATTCTAAACAATCTCCTAACTACCGTGATAAATAACATTCAAATCAAATAAAGGTTGAAAAAGCACTACGACGTGGTAGGAATGCATTTCCTATAGTTGTTTGTGCAATACACTAACAATCATAGTTTCTAATGGAGGTACATTCTCAGTCCCTAAACTACTCCACAACGACTTCTCTCCCAAACGAATTTTTTAAATAATAAAATGTGGCAACAGGAAAGGAATGAATCGTCAGTTCCATTCTTGTATTCCTGGCGACTTGCTATCCAACTCCCGTGCCGTCTAACGTTAAGGCTCCAATCTTGCCCAGGCACTTCAGTCCCGCGCCCGCACCTCAATCACATACAGGCCCTAGGATTAAACTAGGATAGAAGGAGCAGGGGTAAGTCAAATTATGTTGTCAGTTTTTATGTAATAATTACCTACCTCACGTTATACAATAACTATGACTCTACGCACAGTATAATACGCCACCTGATGTAAGAAAAGAACCCGTCCTAATTTGAAACTTTATTCGTTTAACCCTTTCAGCACCAGCGGTACATATGCCTCAGTAAAAATTCTCGTCTCCTGCTTGCTTTCAGTGTTCGCTTGCTTAACCCTTTCAGTACCAGCGGTACATATATGTCCCACCCCATTTGGGGGGTGAGGGGGATCGGAGGGTCACCAAAATTTTTTGATAAATAATGTGAACCCATAGACAAGAATATATGCGTGGCAGTTCTGTAAATCTTCTCAATTAATTTGGTACTGAAAGGGTTAAAAATGCATTAAATTATTTAAGGTCCGTTCATTAAATTTGAAGTAAATTATCCGATTAGGTTTATCACAAAGAAACAAAGCAAATAAAGGAAATTCCAGTTGCCGACAGTCATTGCAGCCGTAATTTTTAAAGTCAACGATTCACATGAATATCCCTTCTGAGTCAACAACAAATATCCAAACAGTTCGCTGTGGACTAACTGTAGAGCCTGGCGTCCAGCATGCAAAAGCACAGTGCTTGCCTGGGATTCAGTTCTTCAGTTGGGTAGGTCTAAGTTCTTTTTCCTTCTTCCTGTTCCTTATTGTAGAGGTAACCGATGGATCGCTGCAGTAACTCCCTGTGGATGCAATCATTTCTGTGGACCATTTAGTTTCTGAGCGAGGTTCTCTTTATGCATGTGTGACCTTTGAGCAGTGATCCGAAAGTTGTAATAGTCGAGGCTTATTATAGACCGTATGAAGGAATACCTGAACAATACCTTGTTTTTTTTCAAAGTGTTCTCCTCTTCCCCCCCTCCCTGCAACTTTCCTTCCTCCTTTACTTATTTCATGACGCGTTCGCAGCATTCGGATACCGGTGTTGCCAGAACTTCAGAATTCGCGGCCGCTGCCAGGTATTCGATACGCTGAAATTACTTTTCAGGATCGCGGCTTCGATCGCTGGGAACGATAAAAAAGCATGAGCTCTAAGTAGATGGATAAGAAGAGTGATCCTTCGCTGCTCCACGGTGCGGCTAATTTACTGTGGTGCGTACTGTGCAACAGCAAGTATGCTGGGTGTGAGCAGGCATGTCGTCTTGGCCGTCTGATTGGACCTTGAGAATTCAAGATGAAGAGCATCGCAATACTGCAAACTCATTCGAGATCTGAGATTTTGGCTCATTGATAATCATCTACAACAAGTTAATAGGCATGGGTATGACTATAACTACTTTATGATCATTTGGCTCAAATTCAACTATTACAACTACATTATTATATGGAACAACAAGCTCGTACCAGTTTAGCATTATTTTTCTAAATGGGTAAAAACGCATCTTCCCTAGTACTATCTATTCATAAACGGCAAGTGCACTCTAGTAGCTGGTCTCAAACCTAATGGATAAGAACTAAGAAATTATGGTTAAAATAAGCATGGAGAATACTAGGTCTGTTGCCGCTCCTGAAACGGGCTTGGGAATGGACAGTACCCGCGTCGTTGAGCATCAAGCGGCAAGTCATTCGGTTGAGTAGATTCTGGATATTTTCGAAAATGCTCAACGTACTACTTCTTTCTCTTCTTAAAAATTAACAGGATGCATATATGTAAAACTGGCAGCTTTTTCTACCAATATATTTCAAAATCGAAGTAGGTTAACATTACGATTACACAGTACCAAAAGAAATGACAAGTAAATTCTTCCGCAACGTATCAAAGTAATCCAAATAAAGCATTCATTTGTTTTCCATAAACTTAGACTTCTAATTCAGCCTATAAAGCTTAGCTTGTTGTAAAAATAATTGCACTTTTCTGTTCATCTCTCGAGAAGTTGCGGCTTTCTTGTGATTGTTCGCTTTTTTTAAACATACTTGAACATCAAGAAATGCACGTTACCAATAATCATATCTGAAAAAATGCATGTATGTGAAACAGTCTCAAATTTTAATGCAAATAATTATGAGCGAAGCAGTGATTATCTAGAAGGTTTCTCACCTGTACGTTACACGAGCTTACAAAAGCCAGATGTTTGATTTTCAATTGCTGCATTCCGGCTAATTACGATAAATGCGACAAAAGACTACAGTTTAAAAGTATTTACGTATGTTGCCTTCAAAGTGTTTCTGTCGATATTTATTACAAATACCATTGCATCCAAACAACGGTCGTAACCAAACAAAATCAATTTCAGAAATTGAGGTCTGAGAAATTTGATGTTAGGATGCACCCATTGCCTTGACGTTGGCGATGTGAATATTGAAGAGCACTCTGCTGTTTATTTACTAGCTTAATATTTTACTTGCAATGTGTGTATAGAGTAAATGTATTCTAACTTAGGAAGTAAACCTAAAAATGTTATGCTTACCTTATCACAAGTAGCAATATGTTGTGCCGAGAGACATGAATAAGCACATTAGACAATAACAATTTAATAAATTTTACGCATATGAATGATGAACTTTTGATGTCCAAAAGTTGTGAAAATGCTATGAACATGTTTTCCTCCTAAGAAGTTGCTAATTTCTATAAATTTACATTATGCATTTAAGCTACCTCTGCGCTAATCTCAGTTTTTGTGTTACTGATTCGGTAGGAGTTATTACACCTCTGATAGTTCATAGTCGTAGTTACGTCCTTCGTACTTTTGTGTAGTTAATCTCAAACCAAGTTGTACGCCGAAATCCTGCTAATAAATATTCAAGTCTACGGAATTCTCTTTCTACTGTCAACGAAGGTTAGCGAAGCTGCTAGAAGATTTTGTCGTCGTTAAACTTAGTCCTGTTCCGTTCACTTCTTGTTTGTCTATCAGCTCTGATGACTTCTTGTCTAAAAATTTCAAGTTATTATGAATGTTAATTAATGAATATGGTCTGTAAAATGTCATACTATGGAATATATAGAGGTAAGTTTTTGCAAGATAGAAGCCCTCGATATTGGTACCCCTGTCTGGCATCAACATTGCATGCGTGGAGTTCCGCGTATTTGGTAGACATTAAATTTCGGTATCCAGATTAGGGGTTTCTTTCGTTATATACGTATTGTTAGTAATTTTTAATAATATGTACATTACTAATGTTTTATATAGACCAATTATATAGAGTATACCTGTTAAGAACTTAGTCTCTAAAAACAACTGGTATAAATAGAATCAATGCGATTAATAAGAAAATATCTTAAAAACTGACATTGTATGGTTTGCAAGCGTTAATTTTGATTACTAAAGACTCTATTGTCTCTTGGATTATCTTCCTCTAAAGGACATTTATGTCCGTATTTTCTCTTTACCTTACGTCATTGATACGTGTAGAGAGTTTTACTTTAGCGTACTGTTTTAGTTGTTGATGCTGCTGTCGTTAAAATGCAACTATTCTAACTGTACTCTGGTACTTGCAGCATATCTCTGATGCGAAAGATACCGTAAAATGATAAAATTGTCATAACATTGCGTTCTGCATAGTCCCTTCTGTTTATATTCATCGATATCGTAAATAGGTTACTGTTCCTATCGCTATCTGGCAACGTTCCTCTATGTTAAAAAGCAGTATCTGGCATTGGAGAAATTGTATATAAACGGCTGCACAGACTCGCTACTCGCAGTGAAGCCAAAGTTAGAGATGGAAAGGTAGGAGGATTGGACGAGTGTAGCACCACGGTAGCTTTTTCTACCTTCCACTTCCACGAGCCGAAACCCAAGTGTTAACGAGCAGATTTGAGCCTGCTCACGTGGAGATATTCGGAAAGCTCTATTATATATTTTAATAGCTAAATCTGTGATTCGTTGTATCTTCAATTCGAACATCTTGTGTCATTGAAGATTTGTGATATTCTTCTTAAGCTTTGTTCTACGACTTGTGATATCTTCTACCCGTAAAAATGGTGCAAGGTGAGTTCTTGAGTGGCATTTGCTGATTTTAATTAATCATGGTTGCTTCTTATTAAGCCATTAATATTTGAAACATGAAGTAGTTTAATGCTCATCCCTTCTAATAAGTTATCCATAGCATTAGTTGCACGTACTTGGAGCTATGAAATTAACTCGGAACTAGTATTTTCTGTGACAACTTTCAATTGTGAGAGAGAATATTCAAGGGCCAATTTTGTTATTCTTCCAGCAGGTACAGTAATTAAACTTTAATATCCAAATTTGTTAAAACGCTCCAGTATTCAAATGTGTCGACTACAACTTGAATGACAAGTTACGAGTTCTTCTAATTATATAATGAGTTAGGTCATGTGTCTTGCTATTCCGTTTGAATTTATAGGTTCAAATAATTTCGTATGAACTCTTGGAATGAATGTTCTACCTTTAATAATACTTGTTAGCATGAACTAAGTGTATCCTTAATTTTGTGTTTGCATACTCGTGAGAATAAAAGCGATGAGTGAGACGGAAAGGCGGAAAAGGGAAGAGTGCTGGGCAGCTGGTAGGGCTGCAAATCAGAGATAGGGTAGGGGAGGGGGGATAGGAACAGAAGGTGCTTGAAGGGGGGAAGTGGGAAGCCTCGTTGCAGGGCTGACAACTGTACGGGCGCGTTCCCAGAACAAAGACGGTGTTGCGTGTTGCGTAGTAACTGTTTATCTCAATCGGCTACAAATTTAATCATCTTATTATTGAATTGCAATCAAGTTTTTGGGAATCGGTTTATAGTTTATTAGAACTATTTGTAATTCAAAAAAGTAAATTGTTACTTTAAGTGAAAGTATTGTTTTCATTTAGTCGCCAGTACGCTTATTTGTTGTGGTCAATTTTTAAATTGATTATGCTAAGAAAATAATTTGTTTGTTTTCTTCGAAAGCAGATTTTTTTGTAATAGAGAGTTGAGAAAGTTCAAGCACGGCAGGTGGGTGAAATAAGCTACGGTATTGCAAAGCCATGTTTTAGTGAACTGCGAGTTGCCGTATTGTGTAGAAGCTATTGCCTAACTTGTTAATTCCTACCTATTAATTGGTATTAATAGTTAGTTTGGTAGTAAGTATTAAAAACAAGTTCCCCATTTGGATTTTACGTGTGCCTAAACAGAAGCTACTGTAATTATTTAATTAATAAGTTGTATTTAATATGAAAATTTCTCATTGTTGCAGGAAGCCTGAGCAAAATAACATCTGCAACGCCCTCGACTTTCGAGGAGGCCAAGAGCCGGGCTCAAAGCGTAAGGAAAGGTCGGACTCGAGTGCGGTCCACCATGTCTCGAGCCTGTTTTCAAGGTTAGTTGGGCTTCATAGCGGCACTCCTTACACTCTTCCATATGAAGCATTGATATAAGGTTTGGTATTCCCGTCTTCAGATGGATCGCAAGATTTTTTCAACCAAATGTATTTTTTTAATATTTTACTTCTATGCCTATACTTTCCTTCTACTGTATGACATTTTTTTGTGCAAGAATATGTTGTCTAAGAATCGTTAGGAATAATTGAAATAGAAAACGATTCTTTCATACTGAAGTTCATAGTTGACGTTTTTTTTGACGATTAAAGATGATTGAAGCACTAGAACAATAGTCTTCTGAAGTGGCTACTTTTTCTATCAACTCCTGATACTACTTTTCCAGACTTATTTGTGACTGGTGAGAGACTGGGTGGCGGAGCGTATGCTTCTGTTTACTCGTGTTGGAGACGTCACCCTCTCAATGATGAAGAAAAACGACAGGAATTCGCTGTTAAGGTGAGCCCATGCAGGAAAAGTTGACAATCACAACGTTTACTCACAATTTTTTAGTGCGCCTATTGTATGTAATTGTTTTGAATGGAATTTTCTTAATACAGTTATATTTGTTTTGGTTACGGAGTTTTTCTTTTATATAAGCTCAGCAAATAAGTGTTAAAACGTTAAGTGAATTATTTTAACGCAGTTAATTTGTTTGCAGGTGATTGAAAAGATTCCGACTCATAGCCGACAACGTTGTCTCAATGAGGTCGAGTTATTTTTCAAGTGTCGCTCTAATAAGCACATCATCAGAGTGGAAGAAACTTTTGATGAAGACGATGCCTTTTACATCATATTCGAGAAAGTTAATGGGGGACCATTGATGAATGCTATTGCTCGTTGCGAAACCATCTCTGAACGTGAAGTTGTGCAAGTTGTTAAGCAATTAGCGGATGCAATTGCTTTCTTGCACAACATTAACATTGCCCACCGTGACCTGAAGCCTGATAATATCTTGTGTGTTAGTCGAGATTCAATCAGTCCCGTGAAGCTGTGTGATCTTGACCTGGGGTCGAAAGTTGAGATCAATCATTCACGGTGTGGCATGACTCCGCAACTGTTGACTCCTGTGGGTTCTGCGGAGTACATGGCTCCAGAGGTCGTCGAAGGCTTCGTCAGTGATGACGCTAGTCCCTACGACAAGAGGTGTGACCTGTGGAGCTTGGGAGTTGTCGTCTATATCCTCCTGTGTGGCTATCCGCCGTTCTGTGGCAATTGTGGCGAAGACTGTGGCTGGGCGCAGGGTGGATCGTGCGTCGAGTGTCAAAATCAGCTCTTCAGTAACATCCAGGACGGAAACTTCTCGTTCCCTGAGTGCGATTGGGGAAAAGTGGATCCTCTTGCTAAAGATCTCGTTAGTAAGCTTCTTGTGAAGGATCCCAAGCAGCGCCTGTCTGCCCAAATGATCCTGGATCATCTGTGGATTAAGAGCGGTGGCTCGGACACACTCCTCAACACGCCTCACAATATCAACAAGTAAGTTGCTACACTAAGCTCATTTATTCCTAGTATTGACCCCATCCCATCGTAGCTTATTCTTTTTTCTGATGATATATTCTATCTTCTGATATATAAATATAGTATGTATACCATCACAATATATATAAGTATATGTATATATATATATATATATGTATGTGTGTGTATATGTATGTATATGTGTATATGTATGTGTATATGTATATTGATATATATATATTGCAAGTGTCGTGCTCACGTATACAGCTAACTCGAATTATTGGAATATTTCAATAACATTGATCTTTTGTTATTTCAGGACCAGTTTCGGCACGGAAAAAGTGTCTAAGTTTGCCTCATCGGCCATGGAAGTGAACAGCATGGTTATGCAACACCTTCACATTGATTACGACAGTGAAGGCTCGAGTGAGTCGGATGATACGGTGTACGGCACATCGCCTCCAGTAAGCGATGAGTTCCCTGGGACAACACCTCCGTCACCGCAAACCTTGCGTGATCGCTTCAGTGACCCTGGCTACTCTGGAGAGGACGCGCCGTTTGGTCTGTCACCCCCTACTGCGTCGCGGCTCCTGCAGCGCCGCTCCAAAGAGAGACGTCGTGAGAAGAGTTCGTTGATGGGACCCCCTTTCATCCCTCAGTTGGCTCACTAAACGTCTACACTGACTGGTCATAATCGTGGTCCGGTCGTGTCAGGCAGTCATTCTTTGATCTCTTCTTTTTCTTCTTCTTTGAGCATCCCTCTTTTTTACAAAAAAATAACCTTAGGGTTAGCAACTTATCATTTATCATTCAAAGAAAAAAAATTGTGAAGCTTGCTACGGGTAGAGGGTCTTAATTTTTTATAAACTTTCAAAACTCTTGAAATTATTAAGTAATATTGTGTGCCGTTTTTTTTAGACTTCATCATTCATCGATGGAAGATACAGTGACATTTGTTTCTCTCACCATGAAGATGCTGAGGTTACAGTTGATGTTTGTAGAATACTTTCAAAAAAACTATTTATAAATTTATTTAAAGATTTGTTTTAAGGATTTCCGAGCCAATATTTGCTTTGATTTTTGTCGGATACTTTCCTTTCATGACATATTTTTCTCAATCTTCAATGGAAAACTTGAGAGGATTATCTAGAAACCGGAAGCCTGTCTTCGGTTATAGAGAGGGGATCGTCTTAGCTTGAAGGAAGGGAGGATTGGGCTTTTGGTAGTGTGCTAGCTACAGCCTACAAACTCGGGGTTTACCTCGCTCCATTTCCTGCCACTACTCCTTTAATAACCATTTACTTTAGCTGATCATTGAATCGTGAAATTTCGTTATTAGTAGAGTTCAATTGATGACGTATTGTCCAGGAGTCATCCAATAAGTGTTAGTGAGAATATATACTAAATAATCTATTTAGCGGTTTCGATTACTTTGACAATTAATGCTTGTATTTTCTATGTCATTTTGGACGATCTTGTCGCTGTCAGCGGACAGAATCTTTGCCCATCATTGTCTCGTGTTCTTCAGGTCAGCCATCATCAATTGGTCGAACTGTCTTCCTGTGAAATTCTTACTAGTTCAATTAATACAGGCCTCCTTTTTCTTGCGCACTCGCCAAATTAATAGTATGAACTTGCTGTTGTTTTTGTAGCTTGTCGAGCTTTAATTAATGTATTTTTTGAAGTGTTCAGAATGCTATGGGTGCGTTAGGTTTTTCCTAATGAACTCTTTATTTTATGGTAGAATTTTTTTTGGCAAAACATCCGTATTCTGGTTGCGTTGTTTATGAGCTCATGGAGTTCGTGTATGTTTGGGTGACGTGAGAGGTTTGCGCTGGACTAAAGCGGGCAAGTTCCGTGGATTGTTGACACTGCTGTTGTGTCTTGGTGCGGTCGGATAAGTACAAAAGAGCTGCGGGCTCTGCAATGTGTTCTTCAAGCGCGACTTTTTGTCCGCCCTCGTGCATAATAGTTTCACTGTCCTCAATTGAAGAACCGTGATGACTATTTCACGAGAACCGGAGGCAACGCCGTTCTGTAACGGCTTCGTTTGTCGCACTTATTTCACTAGTAACCCTCATGCTCGTGATAAATTTTTAAGGTTAGCTGAAAAGAAAGTGCCTATTGCTGTAATTATTGGTTAAGCTAATAGCGTCATTGCTTGAAGCTGTATTGCTGTCAGTATGGAGCTCACTTCCTAGAGGGTAAAGGAACTTCTTGATTGTCGAACACTTACAGAACAATGATGGTAAAAACGTCACTTGAAATGTGGTTTTCTAGCATCTGTTCTTCACGGTTTTCACTTCACGAGTGCCCCTTCTATATGTGGGGGTTATCTGCAGCTGCAGAAAGCACGCAATCGCGCGCGCGTTCAGTCGTAATGTGCGCAAGTCGTGCAATAAAATATATTGAACTCGATAGAAAGAAATATCTCTAGTCGATGCCATAGATTTGGCGCCAGATGTTCGGCCTGCCGCCGACTTTACGGTCAGGAGATCACGGCTACACCCACTGCAGCTTCTGAGTCCGGACACAGTGCGTGCGCTTAAAATTCTATGTCAAAAAATGTCATTGCTTCATTAACGGCTTCCATTTCATATCACAGTATATCTTTTACAAGTTGTTAATGCTATAGTTATTAGAGATGTTTGCCTTGTAAACCTAATTTATGTAGACGTGAGTGCCATTATGAAACGTCTTTTTCTTAAAGTTAATTGGACAATCATTTCTGTTTATAAGGCGAGTTGCTTATTACGTTTTGTGAGTACATGTCCTACCTGAAAAGGGAGACGATGAACTGCAGTGGGTGCGGTTGCAGACTCCTTAATTTGCTCCTGAGCATCTGCCATTGGAGCGCACGACACTTCATCACTTCATGATGATCAACCTCGGGAGTTGTGGTGTGTGTAAGAGTCAAGCAGACTGATACGAAGGTAGTCATTTCTTTTTTTGGAGCGCTTCATGGCGGTCAATATGTTTCGTAAGGCTAACATTCCTCATTTCTCACCAGTTTTTTCGAATCATGACCCAGGCTTCATCTCATCTCGGCACCCTGGTCGCTCGCAAGAATCTCGCGCTGTTGCAGGGTGTGCCGCTCATTGCCTGAGTTAAAACCATACTCATTCTACATCTTTTTATATATATAAATATATATCAAAAA
This sequence comes from Trinorchestia longiramus, assembly GCA_006783055.1. Taxonomy (NCBI): domain Eukaryota; kingdom Metazoa; phylum Arthropoda; class Malacostraca; order Amphipoda; family Talitridae; genus Trinorchestia; species Trinorchestia longiramus. The sequence continues at coordinate 27,804 of VCRD01000614.1, read as the reverse complement.
GGAGAGATCTTTTTTTACACATAAGAGTATTTTGTTTGATGGTAATTTGTGTATCATTGTGAAATGCTTTTCTAGGGTGCCCGTTGCCCCAGAGTAGTAGTTCTTGACGTTTTTCTGCTCTGTTGGCCGAAATCCTTTGCCATTTCTGTACTGGTTGAACGCCTCAACGCCTTTTATGGTGTTGCCTCATACAAATAAAACAAAATATTTTTATTAATCTCTTTCTATCCTTGCAACTTCGTAAGCTTACATTGAAGTTGAATTTATTTAAATACTTGTTGACTCGAGAACCTTCAAACACTCATGACAATCCTCATCTCCAGAGCTATCTGTATTGCCAAGGATATCTCGCATGTTCATTATCGATTAGATAGTTTTCCGCTGATGATCGCATTGGATGTGTAAATTGGTTGATGATCTGCGAAGCTAGTTTTTCGAGTAGAAGTCCACTTGTCTTGAGTACAAGAATGTTTCGACTAAACAAATTGGTAGAAACAATCTTCGTTCAAATAGAATAAAGTTAGGAACGTGCCATGTGAAGCTGGATGCGTTAATTTTTGCATTAATCTCGATAAATATTTGAACATACTAAATCATACGCTCAAAAGCACATTACTCGCACTTGTAAAATTCAGAGAAGTCGAAGATATTGATTCTCTAATAGTTTATTTTATGAGCGAATTTTATATGCAGTCTTGTCTTCCATTCAATTTTCCGGCTCATTAAGTGTTCCCTAAAAAGAAATGTGTTGCAGTGAATGCGGTAGTTGAACCGTATAATATTCTAGCCATCATTTGACCAGGGTAAAACACATACGAAATAACTGCAAATTATGTGTTGAGCAAACATGACAGAAGCTTTTGTACCAGAAGTGTTCACGTAAAACCCTTAAGTAGCTCAAGCAATTGCCTACGTATATAGTATTCGACTGGTGTAGTCGCTGAGGCTTGTGCTAAGAAGTGAGGTTCCACAAGTAATATCTTCAGTTCAACTATTATACATGACTTCTGAGAAACATGGCATACAAGATTTAAATACTTTTCGCTGAGCAAGAACTGTCCCTAAAGTCTGATGGGGAGCTGTTGTATGCTGTGAAGATGCAGTCAAGGAAGGGAAATGTTTATAATAATGCTAATATATGTAATAAGTTTCTTCAAGCATGATCAAAACCCTGAAGCTGTTCGTATACAATGAACAACATCATGATAGAGATCGTAATGGAAGCCCAGTTTGCCTCACTTCAAGTCGGGAAAAAATGAACAGAAAATAGATCAAACAGCTTCAGGTTCTAACTCATAATGGGATAAGTACATAGTTTTGCATTTGCCGCCCATCAATTCTAAAGTATAAAACATTGGTCGATTTGGAACCAATAGAGATTGGTGTGATCTAAGAATTGCATTGAATAATTTGCGCAGAAGTCACTTTCAAAGCAACCGACATGCAAGACAGTAATGTTTTCTGAGGTGTCTTATGAGTGATCATCACGAGCGTTTGAATTACGGTCGCACGAAGATGCCCTCTCAGGCGTGTCTTCAGTCTCCAAGTTGAAGTTGAGATTGCTACCTAAACCATGGGTAGTAAAGTTTACTATTACCAGGGTAAGTTAAAAAGTATCTTTTTTTGCTATCCGCGTTTAACACGTTATCTCCGATTGCCTGATTGGTGTAAAACTTCACTTTGTACGCATAGTCATTAGAAGGATCTGAATAAATTACAGAACCTAACCTCAGTGGTACACATACGTACCACTTCGGAGTCAACGTGTTAAGCGTAGGCGTTTTGTTAGTCATGATCTCAGAATCACTTTATTCGAGTGTCATCTGAGAAAGCCTAAAAATGCTACTAAACGTACGGTAAGCGATTTAGGTGATATGTGCTCTAAATTTTTTGTAATTTATATAATTCTGCTGTCATGTTTCTAATTCTATGAGTTCGAATCCTCACGCAACCTTTGAATTTTCTCTATTGGTGACAGTGTTCAGGCAGGCTGACAGACTAACGCATTTCTACTGACTATTTATTGAAAACTTCTAGATTGTTGCACCGTATCCCTAAGAGCCTCTACCTCAAGCACCAAGATAGACGAGAAGAATCACTAGAAGCCTGATCAATAGTCTTGAGATGTTAGCATCCAGAATTTAGGGAACCAATGTGTATTTCAGATATACATGAATAGAATAGTTTTATTTTCTTTGACTACAACAATTGCGTCAGTTGTTCGTGGTGAAGTAAAGAAGTACAAGTGATGCTAGAAAGTACGTTGTTTCAGTCACAAATAAATCTTAGAGAGCAGTCCTAAACAGAAACCTATTTAGACAATACTAACATAACAAAAATCTATTTAGATGACAAAGAACAACTGTCGTTTCTTAATACGAGTATACTTTTTGTTCCAAGTCAATTGTTTGTAGACAAATATAATGCTATTTAGTTCGAAATGAGAACCTTTTTTTAAAATACTCGAGTAACTCACTGGCTCCAACCTGTTTCTGAAAAGTAGATATTGTTAGAAGGTTAGAAAAATCACAGGAGCGTGATTACGCTAACCAGGTTTATTTCAGTGAACACAGTTTTGGTTATAGTACAGACACTAATGTTTACATGGCAACGGCAGGCACATGAATGGGACCGGAACCAGAGAACACGCTGAGAAAATGGTTCTATACCACTAGCTGACTCTAAACGCATTCCGTTACAAGAGTATTCACCACAGCGTTGCGCAGTAACCTTAAACATACAAGAGTCGAACACATTCAAGGTGGAACATTAAAACATTCAACACTCCTTCTCACATTGAATGTGCTTCTCAAAGAAAACTACACCTAGGTTCCTTCTCAGCCTAGAGAACTTCTCGGCACTAAGACCCTTAGTAAATATATCAGCAAGCATATCATTCGAAGGACAATACACGAGATCAATTTCCTTATTCCTTACAAGATCACGAACATAATGAAATTTGATATCAATATGCTTACTTCTACCATGATATTTGGGATTTTGGGCGAGACAGATGGAGGATTGGTTATCTTCATTTACAACCATGGGGCCACCTGTTTTTTAAACTCCAAATCATCCAGCAAATGCTTCAACCAAATTGCCTCTTGGGCAGCACCAGCTAGAGCAACATATTCAGCTTCAGCTGTTGAGAGAGCAACACAGGACTGTTTGACAGATCGCCAAGTTATCACTGAGTTACTCAAAGTAAAACAGTAACCCGAGGTCGAATTTCTATCACTTCTGTCACCAGCCCAATCTGCATCTGAATAACCAACACATTTATCAGAGCATTTACTGTATAAGATACCTAACTCAGAAGTAACTTTCAAATATCTATATATTCGCTTCACACACGTCCAATGATTCTTACGAGGCTTTGAACAATATTTAGCAACATTATTTACAGCATATGTGATGTCAGGACGCGTTCTTGTCGACAGGTACAGGTTTTGTCACATACCTCAACTTCATCTGAAGTTGTTACAAGGTCCGCATTGACATCTACAGGAGTAGCAACAGAATTTACATTATCCATGCCAAACCTAGACAACAGGGCCTTAGTATAAGCAGACTGCTCTAGGAACACTTCATTTTTAGTCTGCATCACACTTACACCTAAGAAATAGCTAAGTTTACCAAGATCTTTCATTTTGTACTTAGCATTGGGGCACGATTTTACCTCATTAATCTCATCAATACAGTCAGACGCTATAATAATGTCATCTACATACACAGCAAAGATACACAATCCCTTATTACTAACACGGGTATAGATACAAGCATCATTTTTGGATTGTTTGAAGCCCAATTGCTTCAAATGACCATCAAGGGCTGTGTTCCAACACTTAGGGGACTACTTCAGTCCATACAAAGACTTATTTAATCTACAAACAAGATTTTCATTGCCTTCTGAAACAAAACCTCCTGGCTGGGTCAAGTAAATTTCCTCACTGAGCTCACCATTCAAAGATGCAGTAGCCACATCCATGTGATGAAGCTGCAAATTATGCTTAGCTGCAAGGGCTAACACAGCACGGACTGACTCAAACCTTACTACAGGACTGAAAGTTTCATCATAATCAACTCTAAACTTTTGAACATACAATGAGCAACAAACCGAGCTTTGTACGAGCAAACATTTCCATCAGGACCAGTTTTCTTTTTAAAAATCCATTTAGCCTACATCTAATTGGTTTCTTGTTCTTTGGACACTCTACAAGAGACCAGACATCGTTTATATTCATGGATGCCATTTCCTCCTCCATAGCTGCTTTATACAGTTTGGACTCATGCCCATGAAGTACTTCCTTTACATTTGAAGGAACATCAAATTTATCTTGGGCAAAGCACACCCATTCTCCAAATCTATCAGGAGCAGCTCTGTTCCTAGTTGAACGACGGAGCTCCAACTCTTCTTCTGAATCCTCATGATTTTTTTCTTGAGGGAAGGAGCATGGAACACACTCAATCTCCTTTGAAGGCTCCTTCTCAAATGACAAACTGAGATTTATTAAATACCACATATCTACTCAACAAGACCTTTTTGGCATTAAAATCATACAGCCTGTATCCTTTAGTTCCACTGCCATACCCTAAAAGAACACAGGTCTTGCTCTTTGAGTCAAGCTTCTCTCTTTCATCCTTGGGAACATGTGCATAAGCCATGCACCCAAAAGTCCTGAAATGCTGTATATTGGGGTTGTGGCTATTCAAAGCCTGATAGGGAGTCAAATCTTTGTGAGCACTAGTAGGGCTCCTATTTTTAACATACACAGCAGTTGAGACAGCTTCAGCCCAGAATGTTTTGGGCAACTTTGAGTCAGATAACATAGCTCTCACTGCTTCAAGGATTGTTCTGTTCACTCTTTCAGCAACTCTATTTTATTCAGGGGTCTTAGGTACGGTCTTTTGATGAACAATTCCATTTACTTTCAGAAATCTTTCAAAATCAGTGGACACATACTCTCCACCATTGTCTGTGCGCAGGATTTTGATTTTGTGATCATAGTGATTTTCAACATGAGCTTTGAGCTCGATGAACACCCCAAAGACATCACTCTTGTTTTTGATAATGTACACCCATGTGTACCTAGAATAATCATGATCATCAATGAATGTTACAAAATAGCTACCACCTCCCTAAGAACTAGGATTAATTTTCCCACAAACATCACTATGGATTAGCTTTAAGGGCTTATGCACTTTTCTTTGATCTATTCTAGAAAAAGGAAGTCTATGGCTTTTGCCATCACAACAATTTTCACAAAAAATATTCTCATTTCCTAGAGAACAATCAAAACCTCTAACAAGATCAAGAGACTTCAGTTTCTTAAGATTATCAAATCCTAGATGACAAAATCTCTTGCGCCACAACAGGTCATCCGATAAGACACTCGAGCATTTTGCGGCTACATGATAGGAACAATCTAGTCTATAAAGTCTTCCTACCTTATGACCACCAACTATCAACTCATTATTTTCATCTACAATCTCACATGTGCTTTTATTGAAATGGGTTTCCTTATCACATTCTGCATTCTGGGCAACAGCTATCAAATTGCAAGCTGGCTCTGGCACAAACAACATATTTTTGACAACATAATTCTTTACCTGTATATAAGGTAGCGTTATTTTAAGACGCACATCTCCAACTCAACACCCTTCAAAGCTCTGCCATCACCAATTTCAACTCTTATAGGAGAAGATAGATCAGAGTAAGATGAAAATTGACTTTTCTTGTTGCACATATGCCGAGTAGCACCTGAGTCAACTATCCAAAAATCACAGTCTACATTACCTATAGGAAAAGCACTAGTAAACATAATAGTTTCACCTGCAGATGAGCGTATATCTACTGCTCTGTTTGCTTGGAATGTTCTATTTTCTTTTCTCAGTCTTTCTTCATAGACTCTACACTGTCTCTTAATGTGGCCTTCTTTACTACACTCAAAACACTTGATGAGCTTTTTGTCCCTTTTGAAACTCACTAGCAATTTTTCACTAGAGTCTGAAGTACCAGGGCCGCCTCACTGTCTTCTTTCTTCATTTAGGAAACGCTCAGTTACCACTTCCCACGCTGGTATCTTTTTATGGGCGTCAAGAGCAGTTACCAGAGTAGAAAACCTATCTGGTAGTGATGATAGTAGGATGATCACACGCTCTTCTTCTTCCAGAGCATCACCAATGGTGGCCAACTCCTCAAAGAGTTCAACAAACACTTTTAGATGATCTTGCAGATTTTGACCATTTTCCAGCTTCATGTTGAACAGTTTTTTCTTCAGCCTGAATTTGTTTGCCCAAGATTTCTTCTGGAATGTGTTCTGAAGTTTCCTCCAAACTTCAACAGGGTCAGTCGGATCCCCCAGCAAGTAGAGTTGACTTTGATTTACTCCAGGGCTCCCACTCAAAATTTTCAGATAGACCTATATTGAACATGAAAAAACCCAGATTCATTAAAAAAACCTAGAAATCTTATTTTAATAAGAAAACAATAAAAGTTAACTTACATGAGTGAAAACGATGATGGCAATGCTGATTTTATTCATGTTTTCCCTACCAATTCTTTTCTGCAGCGCAAATATCGACATTAAGATGACTTTTCTGTTGTGCAAGGCGCTTTTCATTACGCTGGTGACATACTCCGTTGATGAAATCTCATACTAATTCATACTAATTTAGGTTTCCAATCGTAATAGGTTTTTTTTACTCCTTGACAATACTTGTTTTGCCAACAACCTTTCCTTAACAGTGTCTGTTTTCAGCGAGTTTATTTGTTTTGTTTTGACATGATTTACAAGTGAAAATATTCTTTCTACTGATGCGGATGTGTGGCAGAACAGGTTGGTTGGTCATGAAGTCAGAAAGTATCCCGAATTTTGAGTTGTCTAATCCGTCTTTGATGTTACGCAGGGTACCAGAAATCAGGTATAGATTTATTCGACACCGACACGTCTTTGAATTGTCGATATAGCCTCCATTTGTTTTTCATGGTAATTCCCTCTTGAATGAGATAAGATGCTCTTGTTGCTTGCATTTTAACCCCTTTACCAATATTGTGGTTATGAAAGGCTTCTTACACATTTGTATCAAATGATCAGTGTGAGCAAATGACATATGATGCTGCTCGGCAATGAAAGCAGAGATCATCAGTTCTGCCTTTGTCACCTCCTCGTTTCCTGTAAGCTTCGGTTTATTGACAAATATATATAACTTCGTTGTTGATTTCGCAGATTTGTTATTCTCGTGTATAGCAGTTTTACTATGCAATACAACATTGACTTATATGCGTTTCTATTTTTGTATCACAGCATGTGCAGTAACTACAACCCTTTTCACTTGGATCTTCTTTAAGCCACTCTTTTAAAATCTCGTCCTTTAACCATTGTTTTTTGAAAGATTGCTTCTATCACTTTTTAGACATCTTTTTTTTGGAGGGCTAGCCATTTTGAATACGAGTGCGGCTGAAATATGAAAATTAAATATCTATTATAAATTTCTAGACATTCACTTTTGAAGAATGCACAATCAGTTTTACGATCAAAATGCGCGTCACGTCACTGCAACGAGCCAAGCAACACAAGCTCACGAAGGACTGAAGTGGAGCACCGGCTTGGCCGGGAGAGCAAGTTCGTAAGATACTCGTTCATTACTCGTTTTTACGGGCGAGAAACAGGCTGAACACATTCTACCCCATCCGATAAGCATAGTTTTGTATCTGATATGCTTTTGCATACGGTGTATCATACGGTGATACGGTGTATCATACGGTGAACATATGATAGAAACAAAATTTCCTAACTGCATTATTCAATTTATTCCAGGTAATGATGAATTTACTGTCTGTAAATGCATGTCTGTAGGGCCGCTAAAATATCGTGAATATTTTAGTATTAAATAATATTAAATTTAGTAATATTTTAGAGTTAATTTTTATACGTTTCATGTCATTTGAAACTAGTATTTTAAAGTTAAAAATTCAATCGTAGTTCCAACTTCAAATTGTAACTCTCGTTTATAGAACACCATAGTCAACCACGAGCCTATAGGCTAAGTGCCCGTCAGTTCCTTCACAACCGTTCCCCAGTGTACAGTAATCTTATTAGCGCTTTCAGTCTCTCTGACGGGTAAGTTTTCCATTGACCATGTGTTAGGAAGTAATGCGTTTCACTTACCTACCATATATTCCCTAGATTTATCATTTTAGCTTTGCCTAGATATGAAGTTGTGCTTTGATTTGCGTTACTCCAAGATTTATAATTAATCTAAATATAGAACACTTTGAATAACAACCTATGCATCAGCTATCAAATTCATTGTATAATTTCGTCTCACTCAAGTCTCTACGTTCGGGTATTTTTATGATGAGCATTCCAAAATATCGACCAGCTATTTTGATACGGTTATTGAATTTCATAGCCTCGGGTAGAAGCTGCCTATCGATATCTGTTCTCTGTAGCAGCCGGCTAATTAGGTGCGATTCTTTAATGTTTTACTCAACAGTTATATTATAAAGTTACCTTGTGCTATTGATTTTTCTTGCTAAATTCTGTATTTATTTTGAGTCACTTATTGGTCTTTATCCGGGCAGGTTTCAGTTTCGGTTTCAGGTTCAGTTCAGTTCCAGTCTCAGTCTACGAATTTCTCAATTTCGGTCTTTGATCTTGGCTTTAACTTCTGCTGATTTTGATCGTGTCAAATAATAAATCTGCAAGCTACGAAGCCGATCGTATCACTTCCCTGGAAGAACATCACCCACGAAATAATCACTACAGAAAATAACACGTTCCCTAAACTCGTGACTCTAAAGTGGTAACCACAGAAATGGTTCGCTCCCCAAAGTGGGAGTCCGTCCATAACCATTATCCAGTGAACAAAGGTATTCGTGCTTTCAGTCTCTTTGACGGGTCTCGGTTTACGGACTGCAAGATCTCAATTTCGATCTTCGGTCTTGGCCTTACCTTCTACTCTGAGTTTGATCGTGTTCAATAATAAATCTGCAAGCAACGAAGTCGACTGTATCACTTCCCCTCGAAGAACATCACCCACGAAATAATCACTACAGAAAATAATACGTTCCCTAAAGTGGTGACTCTAAACTCGTGACTCTAAAGTGGTAACCCCAGAAATGGTTCGTTACCCCAAATGTCTACACATGGAAACCTTGCCCGCTGGTGACCTACCTTAATCTTAAGACCATTGGTTCAGAGTGGTGTAACGACGTAAGATTAGCTCCATAGTGTTTCAAACTGCGTACGAGATCTTCGTTTTACCCATGCCTAGCAAGATCAGGGGTATTCAGCATCTTCGCTATATGTGAACATATGCCTACATAATAGCTACTTAGCGCTCCGGCACGTCACCGCCCTCGCACCCCACCTTGGAAGGTCCCCTACTTGGTCGTTGACATAGAGGGCCAAGTCCAACCAGCTGCACTGTCGTTTGACATTTCAATGTTATACGTACTGTAAGGGGCGCCACGCCCACAATCCTTTTTTATTTACTACGACGTTTACGGGATTCGAACCCTTGTACCTACCACCTTAAGGTAGGAGTGTTAACCACTGCACTATGAGGTAATGAGGGCTGAATTTACTGCCTGACTTCAAAAAAACCCAGATTTAGCGATTTTTCAAAAATTAAACGTAGCAATCCAGGAGGGGTTGAAAAAAAAAACCCAGATATGGGTGGAAAAACCCATGAGTGGGAGCCCTGATCTACTCCCAGGACAATTGTTGCCAAGGCTAAATCTCGGCGTGATTCAAACTTCTTCCGAGCTGCCTCATCTGCCGTTGAGGATATAGTTTCAGTGCCTTAAACTATATCCCACAGTCTATCCTTCACACGACACATCCTCATATGTATCTTCCATGTTGGATAATTTCTCTCATTGAGTAGTTTCATGCAACTTTTACCACTATTAGAGTCTGTCATGTTCTTCACACTTGCTGCACTGTGTTAAGTCAACAAACGTCTACGCTTCCTTGTGGTCACCGCAGTTTGCTTCGAGACTTACTGAGCTCACTGAAAATTTATCCTTGCAGCTTGTTCTGGGCCCATAACCTTTGTTAGAAGGTTAGAAAATTCACAGGAGCGTGATTACGCTAACCAGGTTTATTTCAGTGAACACAGTTTTGGTTATAATACAGACACCAATGTTTATGTCCGGGACTTAAGCGTGCCCCGTAGGATAAATGATGAGGTAGTTGGAAGGTGGCTTTATTGGAAAAATACACCGTGATCTGTGAACAAATCACAAATTAAGTTTACAGAAATAATTATTTAACTTAAAATTAAATACTTTGATATGGTACTGGCATCTGAAATGGCATACATGAATATCTTTTACCTTTTATACCTACATTGAACACATTATATCTTGAACACACGTTTAACTGCCTTCTTACTCAAAAATATAGTAAACTATCATAATTGACATATCAAAGCACGGGTATTGCTTATGAATGCTGCTGTAGACGAGAAATCATTTGTCTACATTAGACACTGTTACACAGAAAAATCCTACACTTAGAGCACACTCAATAAAGGACACAAAATTGTCTAAGGAACTTTTCTACCCAATGTAGAAAAATCATAGACTTAAAAACCACACTCAATAAAGCACACAACATTGTCTAGGGAACTTTTCTTCCTAATGTTGTGTGCTGTGAGAACATTTTGCAACTACATTGAACACATAGTAATGCTGCTGTAGACCAGAAAACATTTTCTACATTTTACACTGAATGTTATATTTCCTGTGAATAGGTACCAGTTAAATGAATGGACTGTGCATGTAGAATGCTTTTTGATATCTTACTGTATGTCCAGGAGTCTATTGAGCAGGAAAGAATGGACATTTAATTTATCACAAACACACTGATGAGATAGCTTCCTGGCTCAATGAAATGCCTATACCGATACTTGTCAGTATTACACATAAATTCTGCAGTTATAACTGGCGATAGAATATTATGATAAATGACTCTAGCCCCCTAAGCATTCCTCAGTGTCACATGTGGATATCACAGTTGGCCTCCTGTCTGCATAGGCTATGGCTGCATTTTCACAGTTATGATAATACACACTTGGCATACTGCTGATGTCGACGGACTTATAGAGTTAAGTATACTCACGATCACGTTTTACACTGTACACAATCTCTTACATTTTTGGTTTGGTGTGGAACTTTAACACTGTTTTTAAAAAACGATGCTGACTACAGGCTACACTGTACTGTAGCTTGATGGTGTGACCAGACCACCGCTATGGCGGCACGCCGCTGGCGTCACAGCGTCTCGATATTGCCAGCTAACGAGTATCCCTCTGTCCCTTTTTCCTCTAATACAAATTCCAATTTATTTATAATTATTTTATATCCTGACCTGTCAGGACAGTTTACGTGACAACGGCAGGCACATGAATGGGACCGGAACCAGAGAACACGCTGAGAAAATGGTTCTATACCACTAGCTGACTCCAAACGCATTCCGTTACAAGAGTATTCACCACAGCGTTACGCAGTAACCTTAAACATACAAGAGTCGAACACATCACATTCAAGGTGGATTATTAAAACATTCAACAGATATCAGTATCACTTCTTAGCTGCATGCAATGCAATTTGAAGTGTTCGTCATCTCGAATTCCAAACTACCTTAAAGTCGATTCACATGAACTACTTTGAAGACAATTTTTACGAATTACTTATAGTACAGTTTTAATAAATTATATTTGAACTTGAGAATAACTTTTTTCCATGTTCTAAAGTATACACTTAGCAACTCAAATATTTGAAAGTGGACTGATTCTCCGGATCGAGACGCAGAAAGGACCCCCTTTAACTGAAAGTCTGCCTGAACTCTCATATAATGAAGACTTTCTACCTAGATCTTGTTTTTTTTAGCTTCAGATGTGACGGTGTGAGGAACGGTGAGTTGCTTCGAAAATTGCCTCCATATATAGAATCCTTCAATTTTACGTCCTAAATTTCTAATTTTCAATAATTATTCTTCATTCTGTACCGTACTGTACTAGTTATTTATCTCATTCTCCTTATTTTCTTCTTCTTTCTCCTCTCATTCTAGGCTTCCATGCCTGAAAAGAGACATTGGGTGGGCTCTGTTTCCTCATCGCGAGGAGAATCAGATGCCTGGTCGCCCCTAAGTCCTTCGATCTGATGTAAAACCTCTTTAGGCAACGAGTTATTTTTCTGTTGTAATTATTTCGTGGGTGATGTTCTTCGAGGGAAGTGATACAGTCGACTTCGTGGCTTGCTGATTTATTATTGGACACTCGAAATCAGAGCAGAAGTTAAGGCCAAGATCGAAATTGAGAACTTGCAATCCGTAAACCGAGACTGGAACTGATACTGAACTGAGACCGAAACTGAAACCTGAAACTGAAACCTGCCCGGATAAAGACCAATAAGTAACTCGAAATAAATACAGAATTTAGCAAGAAAAATCTATAGCACAAGGCAACTTTATAATACAACTGTTGAGTAAAACATTAAAGCATCGTACCTAATTAGCTGGCTGCTACAGGGAACACAAAACGAGATATCGATAGGCAGCTTCTACCCGAGGCCATGAAATTTAATAACCGTATCAAAATGGCTGGTCGATCTTTCAGTATGCTCGTCATAAAATACTCAAACGTAGAGACTTGAGTGAGACGAAATTAGACAATGAATTTGATGGCTGATGCAATAGTTATTATTCAAAACGTTCTATATTTGGATTAATTATAAATCTCAGAGTAACGCGAATCAAAGCACGAACACTTCAAACACAATTTAAATCTTTTGAATGAAAACATAAGCACAATGAAATGAGATATTTGCCATACAATCTGTCAAGTATACATGGTATCAGAACTGCTTCAAAAAGGAAATCTTAAACCTGCAGGGGAACATCTAGGCTCGGCAAAAAGACAAGTTCAAAGAATATCTAGTACGTAAGTGAAATGCAGAACTCTCTAACACATTGTCAATAAAAACTTACCCGTCAGAGACAGACTGAAAGCACTAATAGAATTGCTGCTAACTGGGCGATAGCTGAGACTGAACTGTTGGGCACTAAGCCTCATGGCTCGTGGTTGACAATGATCTTCTGTAGACGAGAGTTACAATTTGAAGGTGCAACTACGATTGAATTTTTAACTTTAAAATACTAGTTTCTGTTGAATGTTTAGATGTTCCACCTTTAATGTGTTCGACTTTAGTATGTTTAAGGTTAATGTGTAACGCTGTGATGAATACTCTTGTAACAAAATGCGTTTAGAGTCAGCTAGTGGCAGAGAACCATTGTCTCAGCGCGTTCTCTGGTTCCGGCCCCTTTCTTGTGCCTGCCGTTGCCATGTAAACATTGGTGTCTGTACTATAACCAAAACTGTGTTCACTGAAATAAACCTGGTTAGCGTAATCACGCTCCTGTGAATTTTCTAACCTTCTAACAAAGGTTATGGGCCCAGAACATGCTCCAAAGATAAATCTTCAGTGAACACTGTAAGTCTCGAAACAAACTGTGGTGACTACAAGGAAGCGTAGAAGTTTGTTGACTTAACACAGTGCAGCAAGTGCGAAGAACATGGCAGACTCTAACAGTGGTAAAAGTTGCATGAAACCACTCAATGAGAGAAATTATCCAACATGGAAGATACATATGAGGTTGTGTCTTGTGAAGGATAAACTGTGGGATTTGTTCAAGGCACTGAAACTATATCCTCAACGGCAGATGAGGCAGCTCGGAGGAAGTTTGAATCTCGCCGAGATTTAGCCTTGGCAACAATTGTCCTGGGAGTAGATCAAAGTCAACTCTACTTGCTGGGGGATCCGACTGACCCTGTTGAAGTTTGGAGGAAACTTCAGAACACATTCCAGAAGAAATCTTGGGCAAACAAATTCAGGCTGAAGAAAAAGCTGTTCAACATGAAGTTGGAAAATGGTCAAAATCTGCAAGATCATCTAAAAGTGTTTGTTGAACTCTTTGAGGAGCTGGCTATCATTGGTGATGCTCTGGAAGACGAAGAGCGTGTGATCATCCTGCTATCATCACTACCAGATAGGTTTTCTACTCTGGTAACTGCTCTTGAAGCCCATGAAAAGATACCAGCGTGGGAAGTTGTAACTGAGCGTCTCCTAAATGAAGAAAGAAGACAGCGAGGCAGCCTTGGTACTTCAGATTCCAGTGAAAAATTGCTAGTGAGTTTCAAAAGAAACAAAAAGCTCATTAAGTGTTTTGAGTGTGGTGAAGAAGGCCACATTAAGAGACAGTGTAGAGTCTATGAACAAAGACTGAGAAAAGAAAATAGAACATTCCAAGCTAACAGAGCTGTATATGCATGAAGCTCATCTACAGGTGAAACTATTATGTTTACTAGTGCTTTTCCTATAGGCAATGTTGACTGTGATTCTTCGATAGTTGACTCAAGTGCTACTTAGCACATGTGCAACAAGAAAAGTCAATTTTCATCTTACTCTGATTTATCTTCTCCTGTAAGAGTTGAAATTGGTGATGGTAGAGCTATGAAAGGTGTTGGAGTTGGAGATGTGCGCCTTAAAATAAGACTGCCTTATATGCAGGTAAAGAATTGTGTTGTCAAAATGTGTTGTTTGTGCCAGAGCTAGCTTACAATTTGATGTCTGTTGCTCAGAATGCAGAATGTGGTAAGGAAACCCATTTCAATAGAAGCACATGTGAGATTGTAGATGAAAATAATGAGTTGATAGTTGCTGGTCATAAGGTAGGAAGAATTTATAGACTAGGTTGTTCCTATCACGTAGCTGCAAAATGCTCGAGTGTCTCCTCGGATGACCTGTTGTGGTACAAGAGATTTTGTCATCTAGGATTTGATAATCTTAAGAAACTGAAGTCTCTTGATCTTGTTAGAGGTTTTGATTGTTCTCTAGGAAATGAGAATGTTTTTTTTTTGAAAACTGTTGTCATGGCAAGAGCCATAGACTTCCTTTTTCTAGAGTGGAACTAAAGGATACAGGCTGTATGATTTTAAAGCCAAAAGGGTCTTGTTGAGTAGAGATGTGGTATTTATTGGATCTCAGTTTATGTCATTTGAGAAGGAGCCTTCAAAAGAAATTGAGTGTGTTCCTTGGTCCTTCCCTCAAGAAAAAAAACATGAGGATTCAGAAGGAGAGTTGGAGCTCCGTCTTTCAACTAGGAACAGAGCTGCTCTTGATAGATTTGGAGGATGGGTGTAGGTGTGATGCAGACTAAAATGAAGTGTTCCTAGAGCAGTCTGCTTATACTAAGGCCCTGTTGTCTAGGTTTGGCATGGATAAAGCAAATTCTGTTGCTACTTCTGTAGATGTTAATGCAGACCTTGTCACAACTTCAGATGAAGTTGAGGAATGTGACAAAGACTTATACCAAAGTGCTGTAGGTAGCCTTTTGTACTAAGGAAATTGATCTCGTGTATTGTCCTTCGTATGAAATGCTTGCTGATATATTTCCTAAGTGTCTAAGTGCCGAGAAGTTCTCTAGGCTGAGAAGGAAGTTAGGTGTAGTTTTCTTTGAGAAGCACATTCAATGTGAGAAGGAGTGTTGAATGTTTAAATGTTCCACTTTGAATGTGTTCGACTTTAGTATGTGTAAGGTTAATGTGTAACGCTGTGATGAATATTCTTGTAACAGAATGCGTTTAGAGTCAGCTAGTGGTAGAGAACCATTGTCTCAGCGCGTTCTCTGGTTCTGGCCCCTTTCTTGTGCCTGCCGTTGCCATGTAAACATTGGTGTCTGTACTGTAACCATAACTGTGTTCACTGAAATAAACCTGGTTAGCGTAATCACGCTCCTGTGATTTTTCTAAGCATATCATTCGAAGGACAATACACGAGATCAATTTCCTTATTCCTTACAAGATCGCGAACATAATGAAATTTGATATCAATATGCTTACTTCTACCATGATATTTGGGATTTTGGGCAAGACAGATGGCAGATTGGTTATCGTCATTTACAACCATGGGGCCACCTGTTTTAAACTCCAAATCATCAAGAAGTTGCTTCAACCAAATTGCCTCTTGGGCAGCACCAGCAAGAGCAACAAATTCAGCTTCAGCTGTTGAGAGAGCAACACAAGACTGTTTGACAGATCGCCAAGTTATCACTGAGTTACTCAAAGTAAAACAGTAACCCGAGGTCGACTTTCTATCACTTCTGTCACCAGCTCAATCTGCATCTGAATAACCAACACATTTATCAGAGCAGTTACTGTACAAGATACCTAACTCAGAAGTACCTTTCAAATATCTAAATATTCGCTTCACACCCGTCCAATGATTCTTAAGTGGCTTTGAACAATATTTAGCAACATTATTTACAGCAAATGTGATGTCAGGACGCGTTCTTGTCGACAGGTACAAAAGACTACCTACAGCACTTTGGTACAAGTCTTTGTCACATTCCTCAACTTCATCTGAGCAACAGAATTTGCATTATCCATGCCAAACCTAGACAACAAGGCCTTAGTATAAGCAGACTGCTCTAGGAACACTTCATTTTTAGTCTGCATCACACTCACTCCTAAGAAATAGCTAAGTTTACCGAGATCTTTCATTTTGTACTTTGCACTGAGGCACGATTTTACCTCATTAGTCTCATCAAGACAGTCAGATGCTATAATGATATTATCTACATACACAGCAATGATACACAATCCCTTATTACTAACATGGGTATAAATACAAGCATCATTTTTGGATTGTTTGAAGCCCAATTGCTTCAAATGACCATCAAGAGCTGTGTTCCAGCACTGAGGGGACTGCTTCAGTCCATACAGAGACTTACTCGATTTACAAACCAGATTTTCATTGCCTTCTGAAACAAAACCTTCTGGCTGGGTCAAATAAATTTCCTCACTCAGCTCTTCATTCAGAAATGCAGTAGCCACATCCATATGATGAAGCTGCAAATTGTGCTTAGCTGCAAGAGCTAACACAGCACGGACTGACTCAAACCTTACTACAGGACTGAAAGTTTCATCATAATCAACTCAAAACTTTTGAGCATACCCTCGAGCAACAAGCCGAGCTTTATACGAGCATACATTTCCATCTGGACCAGTTTTATTTTTAAAAATCCGTTTACACCTGACTGGTTTCTTGTTCTTTGGACACTCTACAAGAGACCAGACATTATTTACATATATTCATGGATGCCATTTCCTCCTCCATAGCTGCTTTCCACAGTTTGGACTCAGGCCCATGAAGTGCTTCCTCTATATTTGTAGGAACATCAAATTTATCTTGGGCAAAGCACACCCATTCTCCAAATCTATCAGGAGCAGCTCTGTTCCTAGTTGAACGACGGAGCTTCAACTCTCCTTCTGAATCCTCATGTTTTTCTTCTTGAGGGAAGGACCAAGGAACACACTCAATCTCTTTTGAAGGCTCCTTCTCAAATAACATAAACTGAGATTCATTAAATACCACATCTCTACTCAATAAAACCCTTTTGGCATTAAAATCATACAACCTATATCCTCTAGTTCCACTGCTATACCCTAAAAGAACACAGGTCTTGCTCTTTGAGTCAAGCTTCTCTCTTTCATCCTTGGGAACATGTGCATA
>VCRD01000613.1:139147-239926 GCA_006783055.1 Trinorchestia longiramus | reverse complement strand
TTTTAACCACACTCCAATTACCCATCATAATTTGAAGTGTTGATTGTAATTTTCATTCATACTTTGAGGAAATATTAGCCTATTGTACCTTGGGTTTTGTTGTCTTGAATACAATCTCCATGGCTTTCAACCTGCCAACCTCTCGGCAAGATGAAGTTCTGCATCGTAATTCTTTGTTGCAGGTGCATTTTAAAGTATGGTAAAAAAAACAAGGTCGTCTTCACTTTCATCCGAACGTTAGCTTCAGAAAATGACTTTCACTAATGCCTTCTTATAACGACGATGTGACGAAGCTAAAATTCCAGGAATTCATTCAATTCATTGAGAAGAGAATGACACAGCAAATAATGTATATAGTTTCATGAGATCTAGATGGTTGAGAATCGTTTATGCAGTCTGGAGAAGATCGTGCAAACAAATTACGAGACAGAGATCCCTGAGAAGCTAACTTTAAGTGTCCTCTGTATTAATTTGACATAGAACTTTAATTGACTCCTGAAAAATATCCGATAAATTATGTTTCTCAGGATCTGTGATACAAAATTGCCTGTGATAATTGCAGACATGTTAATTATTAACATGGGAGTGACCACGTGTTAGAAATATTAAGAAAGTAAGACCACGTGTTAGGAATATGAGTGTTTGTCAATATCCGTTGTCGAATTGTTCATACAGTGTAGGATTAGCTATAAATTGCAAAAACAAACACTGTATTTCAAATTTTACATTTTCCTCTGTAAACTCAACTCTTTAAATTTAATTATAAGAGTTGATTATTTAAGTACTGATAGACCCACACGTGAAAATTTACGTGTTTTTTACTGATTTTTTTCGTTGGATTTGCCAGTGGCAGCTGGCTTTGCGAAGGAGTTTCAACATTGAAGGATAGGCCTTTGGTATCCACAATACAACGCTTACAATACATGTATACCCTACCGAATTTCCTCCTATCTAAATCCTTAAGAGCGTCACAGAGACACGGACCAAGCAAGCAAGCAAGCAACAAACTGTGTGTTATTATATGGTGGATCTTTTTTTCGTGTGTGACTTGAAAAAAATGAAATCACTAGCCATTCTCCAAGTAATTGCCTTGCACTTCTTTTAATTTCAGCAGCGAAGTTGTTCGGCAAACTTAGCTAACTTGCTGAAGACTCGTAGCATGGATACAAGAAGTGTTGGGTGGAGGTTGTTTTCTTGTTCATTTTGCAACAAGGAAAAGAAAGTATAGGCAGTAATCAGTGGGCTGATGCTATGAAATTTTTTTTTAAATATAATACAATTATTTTCGAATACCAGATTTTATCATAATTATTGTTTGAAAACATAGCGGCATAATTTTAGGAGTTGTGTTGGTACATCGTATAGCAAGTTTTATACCTAATGCGGCTTCCTCCACCATTTCTTCTGAAATAGGGTGATCACATTGGGATTAGTTGTGACTTATTTTAGGTACGCAACTGGGATCTGAAGTTTCAAGCTGTTGATTAACATCACTACAGTTTGCATAAGAAATTGCATATCTTAAAAAGTACAAAATATGAGCTCATGAACACAGAGAGTGAAACAAAAACTCGATATTTCGACCACTGGAAAGAGAAATATGTTTGTAAGCCTGGCGCTAAAATTCGACCCACAACACTCTTGCACCAAGTGTTGATCATTACGCTTTGAGTAGCTGGAGAGATGCCAGTGATCCACACTAACTTCTCTTTCGTGCTGACGAAGACCGCTTAATCTGCACATGACTGAGGGAGCCCGTGTGAATCTTACCCTTGCTCGAGAAGCGATCTTTCCAATATATGCTGAAGAAAACAATTCATGAGGGCGACTGAACTATTCCAGTTAAATGCTCTTATTAGTAATAAGTGAATGTTCAATAATAACGGGGTGGACGTTCAACCATTTGTGTGTACGACTAAATGAGTGATGTAAGAGTGTTGTGGGAACTGCTCATGGTACGGCATGCAGTGTTCAGGCTTTCAAAGTTCCATTGAGCGCCGAAGTTTAGACTGGAGCAGTGGTGCGTATGCTGCTTGTGTTTATATTCAGTTCGTAGGTCATTGCAGTTCTTTGCGTGCCTGGAACGTTGGGTGACTCGTAGGAACAGCTTGTTCCAGTCTGATACTCTGTGTACGAGTCCAGTCTACTTCTTTAACTGAAGGAGATTATGACATACGAGTATTATTTATCTGCGCACTCTGAAGTGGTCAGGTGTACAATTAGTTTGGCTGGTGCCTGCACTTCACGGCCCCTACAGTGGAAGTGCAGTGGAAGTGCAGTGGAGTGCAGTGGCAGCCTGGCTGCGGCTGCAGAAGTGCCTCCGTCAAATGTCAGCCCAGGGGTGGACAGCCAGGCTGACATCGACTGATGCCCCGCACATGTGATATCGAGCGTGCCGTGTGTGCTGCGACCGAGTGACGTGCACCAAGCAGTTGATATTTTACGCATTTATTTTTTAAATATGCACACTCAGGTGAACTCACGCCAATCCAAGTGTTATGTGCTACTGTACTTCAATAACACAACGCGCATGAATGGTTTCTATTGTCTACTATTCATATCGTGTGCTGTATCTACCTCCTTCACTGAACTAGATCGCATTTCTTATTACTACTCATCAGCTTCCATATAATTATATCATATATCATGAACTTCTTTCGATGATTTGTTTCCTCATGTTCTTTCCTATGCGAATGTTCTTGTATTACATATTTTATTTATTTTTCCCTTTGCGGGAGAGCATCGGCTCCATGTTGTTCTCCGTCTGCTCAGTAGTCTCCTACTCTCCAGTGATTACTGCATTTGGCAAGGTGAACGAAACATTTGGTGAGTTCAGATTTGAATGCAGACCTGAATGTTTTCGGTCCAGTGCCATGTTATTCTGTAGTATCTGGAACACAAGCTAAAATACAGGGTCACCCGTAAAAGTTAAGCCAAATTTTACCATTTTACTATTTAAAATTTTACTATTTTATTACTGTTTATTGGTATCTTGTATACCAATTCTCATCTGTCTATCATCTGTCTCATGCATACAACTGGTATTCCGGAGATCTAGACACTAATAAATAATAATAAAATTTCGGTTAACTTCTTTTGGACCACCCTGTATTAGCGCTTGTAGCCTTGATACAAGCTAACCTTGAGACAAGGTGTGTAAGCTTGATACAAGGTGTGTAAGCTTGATACAAGGTGTGTAAGCTTGATACAAGGTGTGTAAGCTTGATACAAGGTGTGTAAGCTTGATACAAGGTGTGTAAGCTTGATACAAGGTGTGTAAGCTTGATACAAGGTGTGTAAGCTTGATACAAGGTGTGTAAGCTTGATACAAGGCGTGTAGTCGCTTGTATCCGCGACTACACGCCCTTTCTTCCAGCCTCTCATCCCTCCTGCTCCCCTCTACCCCATACACACGCCTCGTCATTGCTCTGCTTGGTGTCCCGTAAAGCTGTCCACGATTCTGACACTTTCGAGATTCAGCAATTTTAGAGTTCAAAGTAATAATATTGGAGTCGCATTTTATCTTTTTATGTATTGATTTTGGGCATGGGAGATAAAATGCAGTGTAAAATAAGTGTTCCATCTATTTTTGAGTTCACATGAGGTGCATTTGAACTGTAAATTTATAATTTCGAAATGTGTACTGAGGTTTTCAGGGAAAAGTCACCGCCAAGTTGTAGTAAGGAAGCAAACAATACTGGTATAAATAAAGTAGGAATAAAGAACAGCAAAAGTACAATTAAAGTCTATTCTTCAAGCTCAATCTTATTAACTGCCTCGTGCAAACGCATGTGAAAACCTCTTCTCTTCTTGCTTGTTTTTCCGTGGAAACTCTCACTCTATTGCGTAACTTCTGTCCTCCGCAACAATACCAGAGCACTAGGAGGACAACTGCTGCAGTGCGAGGCCAGCAAAGCCCTGGATGACTGTCAGCAGTTAACGCAACTTGCTGATCATCACCTGTCTCTTTACTGTTATCCTGGCAGTGCCAGCGCCTCCTGACAGTAGTGCTGGAAAGTGTCAGCGCCTCCTGACAGTAGTACTGGGAAGTGTCAGCGCCTCCTGACAGTAGTGCTGGGAAGTGTCAGCGCCTCCTGACAGTAGTACTGGGAAGTGCCAGCGCCTCCTGACAGTAGTACTGGGAAGTGCCAGCGCTTCCTGACGGCAATACTGTAAACTACTAGAAACCGTGACTTGTGAGACTCTGTGTTTAACACGTTGCCTCCGATTGCCTGGCCGGTGTAAATCTTCACTTTGTACATATTATTACTAGAAGGCACTGTAAAATTTACAGAACCTAACCTAAGTGGCCCACATACGTACCACTTCGCAGTCAACGTGTTAAGTTTTGCGGAATGACGGTTATGACGCTGGGCTCCAGAATTAGAATTTTTAAAACGAAAGTCAAATACAATATCTGACTCCGCCATTATGACGCGTCTGTCTTGTTCCTTACTCCTGACATCTTTTAGCCTCCGAGCTCACGTAATATCTTTTTGTTGAGACTTGGAGTGCGTGTGTGTGTGGGAGCAAGGAGGCGTCCCCGACAGGACATTTGTAATCGCCCAGGGACTTGAAAGAACGTATATTAATGTTCTATTTAGAGTTGTGTGTTGGCACGCCGTCGACGAGTCAAGATCGAGAAAGATGTCACACGCCGGACGATGCTGTCCAGTCTTGTATGCATGCATCCAGTGCGAGGGAATAGAAATGAACGCTGTGTGTGGCGCAGCATGTGATGAGCACAAGTAACAGCTTCATATGTGGCGAGGAGAAGTTTAGAGAGAATAGAATAGAATAAGGCAATAGGAACGAGCCGTTTGGCCCATTCTTGGTTCAATACCGAAGTCCCATGACGAGCCGGGCTTGTTAAGAAGCAACTTTCAGGCTCAAAACTACCACTCTATGTAGGTTCCGTGAGCAGTTTGACCCTCGGCTTCGGTCCCTGGGGTTAACTTGTTGTTTTTGGTGTGTGTGTTCTCGATGAATACTAAGTCTACGTACTTTTAGTAACTGTCCTAAACTTCTGATTGGTTCCTGTGACCAGTGTTCACTCCTCAATGACTGTGCTTGGGATATCATCCGATGCCGTAATCTTGCGGAGTATTTAATAACTTTTCTTTCCCTGTGTAATGCGAAAATGAGTTGCACAAAACATCTCGAGGTTGATACGCGACCAATTTTGCATTGCACCTTTTTTACAGACGAACATTTGGTCAGCGTCGGAAGCACGCAAGTTTTGAGTTGTTTAAAGACCATCACAGCCGTGCCTTGCGGTCAACCTCACTTCATTTCTTGCTCTTGAGGCATGAGCCTTGTTCGGAAACCGATTGTAAGATCGGGCGTAGAAAGATGCTCCGTATTGGCTTACAGCAAAGCATGTTCCCAACTTCAGGTTGTTTACCTCCAACAAATGTATCGAACTATAAGTATTTCCAGCCAGTAAAGTTTGTGAGCGAATATGAACAGGAGTATTTTTTTGACGTTGTATCATTATTGGCATCGAACCTTCATGGGCCGATCAGGTAGATTGTGCTTAGTTTATTCCAATCCTATGTCGAATTGGGAAGCGTTTCTTGGCTATATATTTTCGATCGAATGTGAGTCCAGGTATTTTTTAAGCGGGATAGTGCGCTCTGAAAATGGCTGCATGATCCTCTAGATTGAATTCCGGTGCAACCTTGAGTTATCACCATTGAAATGAGACCGTATATATTGAAACGCATTCGTGACGTTGACGTGTGCAAATTGATGCTGTAGAAGAGCCACGTAGCGCTGGACTTATCATGTTTTTTATCACCAGATCGATCGTCTTGAGGGGCTAGACTTGCATGTGAGTGCGCTCAAAAAGCATTGAAAATGCTGTCAAATTAGGGTAATTGATGTTATGCGTGTTTTCTCTACGCACTGATAGTATTTACGAGCAATATTTTAAATCCTTTCAGTAATTTGTACGACAAGAGGTGCATACAATTATTTACTTATTTTTAAGGAATGGTATATTTGGAATAATACCTCATAATTTTCATGTTGAGGTACAAGTGAATGAAACGTTTTAATTCAAACGTTTACCTTCGCTGTGACATTTAGTATACACTAGGGAACAGAAATACGAACACCAATCCAATTGTTGGGTCTGGGTGCTGAGCTTTAAATTCTACGGTGTAATATGTTCTAAATGGAAACTTAATTTAATTCTTCAAAATTTGCTGACGACTGAAAAACTCCTCGAGACTTCGAACAGCGAGCGTCCTTCCAAATCGTGGAGGGGATTTCTCTTGTCAGCAAATTTTGAAGAGGAAATGATGCTTTCATTGAAAATATTTCACCTCGAAGATTTCCGCACTCCTGCCAAACTTCTCGTATGAGGTCAACCATGTGGTCTGGCTCTGCAACTCTAGTTACCTGCCAGACTGTGCAACTCTAGTTACCTGCCAGACTGTGCAACTCTAGTTACCTGCCAGACTGTGCAACTCTAGTTACCTGCCAGACTGTGCAACTCTAGTTACCTGCCAGACTGTGGAACTCTAGTTACCTGCCAGACTGCAACTTGAGAGACGAACAGTCCGCCTGGAAGACAATTTGTCCTCCATCCAGCGCCGCTGTAAATTTGCAAGGTCCTGCCTCAAATACTGCTATAAATCATCCATGATTTTTTTGAAAGGTAATTGTGGGCTTGAAAAGCAACATTTCCGCAAATTGTTCGAAACGGAGCATTTTTCTGACTTCATCGATTTTACTCGTCTCACGTATGGGCTGTTGAATCTCTAAAAGAATTAAACCCCCAATTGTCGTCACTCTCCACATCAGCTCACAATATCAGATTTTCTGGGGGTATATTGTCTGAATTATACTTAGTAACTTGTAACGATTTAATAATAAATTCAAGTGTCCATTTTAACTAGGGATGGTTTTAATAGCATAAATTAAACTTTCATGCGTGTAAAAATTATGTTTATATTACATAAAAGCTAGTGCCGCTGGGGCAAATAGGGAGATGCCAAATTCCAGTTTTCCTCCTCTGGTTGACTGCAACAGATTTGTTCCCATGCTACTGAGTCACCTTGTATTTCTTCCTTGTACTGAATGCACGCTTTGTTTTAAAATTTCTGGTACGGAGATGATTGTATTATTTGCTAAAGTAGCATCGAATGATCTGCTCTCGCTTCATCTTCCTGCTAATTGAAGCAACATTTCCAATGCAACATCTGCACAGGTAGTCTAGTCAGCTGCCTGTGTCTGACCTTGCGCTGCATCAGAATTACGGGATCGCTGAGTCGGCTGCATTACGCAACGGAATTTTATGCGTGTTGGTTCTGGAGACAATTACATACTCTTCCCGCTCTGCAGGCGAGCGCTGCTCTGTGGTACTGTGGTCATCCTTGAATGCAAGGCACTCAGGTCCGGGCCCTAAAACTTTACGGCTCTGTTTGGAAGCGGGTGTGCCCAGCGTCGTAAGAAGTACTTAAATTCAACTTTGACGTTTAGGTGGTTGTCGTGGCTCACAAATTGCCGGTTTGGCCCCACATTGTGTTTAAAAACAATCGTATTACTAATACATTGCAACGGTAAAAGGCGGTATGGACGCGTCAATCATTTCACGAATTAGAGCACCGTGCCCCTAGAACACTTGGAGGGTGCCTCCTGTCGTCGCTGTTAAGCCCGAATGCTGCCGCCAGCAAGGCCGTGCACGGCTGCTACAGGTGGAGGTTGTCATCTCAGAGATGTAAAGCAGGTGAGAGTTGCAGCAGCGCTCACTCCAACTCCTTATCTTCTTGTGATTGAAGTCCAATTATCCGACCTCCTTCTCGAGAAAACTGGTTTCTGTTTGTGGTGAGGGGCTGTCCCTATGAATTTTGCTAACATTATTGTGTTAAATAGAAGTAGTAACACAAGCCTCTGTATTCTCCTGCATTGCACGGACATCTCTCCTGCAGCCTGCTCTGCAATTATGCATTTGCTGGTGTGTTATAATTAGCGCATTTTATTGTGTGTGTGTTAGTGGGACCTCGGCTGTATTGTCCTGCTTATGACATTGAGCTTGCAATTGGCCGCTATGAGAAAATTATTTTCACGTATTTTTGCTCGTAGCCTTTGTGATTGGATCTAAGTATAACCTTGAGCTAATCATGTACGAATTGAAATTGTGGAGCCCTAAGACTTTAACCCTTGTGTGGTGTTCGGGTCTAAGGGACCCGTTTTCATTTTTACTGTTTATGCTACTTGTAATTGGGATGAATTAAGCATCTGTTGTGTATTGTAGCATAAAAGTGTTTGATTGCGAGGGATTAAAAACCACAAAATGCAACGAGTCCAAAAGACCCACAAACACTGACTGAGTAACAATATGAACACCACAGAAGGGTTAACTTTAAAAACAGTAAATGCAGTTTTTCCTTTCTGGGTTAATGTGGCTATTCACTCGAATAGACGCGCACTGAATGCACACCTATGGCACCTCTCATGTGTACAGGTTCATGTACCAACAAAACGATTGGCAGATTTATGTATTGCTGTTATAAAGACCACGCCGCGCACTGTCCACAGAGCTTCACATTGTTGGTAAACAATGGTCAACGTTCAAGCGCTCTAGCCTGCGCGTTGCAATTGGTTGCTTTCTGGAAAAAGTGAATCGGAGGAGATGGAATATCAAGAAAGACCATGTACTCGATTCGATAAAGAAGCTATAAATACGAGGGTAGAAGATAATTAAATACTCTAAGTTTCTTCAGGCTTTTAAAATGTTTATAGGCTAAAAGTTTTAAATTTTGTTAACGAGTTTTTTTAATGACATGAACTATGGTAACTCCTAGGACATGAATTTATGGACAGATCTTTTGTGATGTCTAACTCTGCACGCTAAATGCTCTATTGTGCCTTACTCTTCACGCCAAATACTCTGTCATGCCTCACTAGGGACGCTTAATGCTGTGTTGTGTTTGCAGTTCAAAAGAATGTCAAATAGTCGTCGAAATGAGTAAATTTACAGTCTGCATTCTTTATTTCATAAAGAAAGAGCAAACAACACTTACTGTAATCGGAAATGCAAATTTGACGGACTTTTCAGTTTCATTGTTGATTGAAGCCCGAAAGGTTGTGTTTGTAACAAGACGTAGCTTAAAGTTTATCAGGTCACCAGCGGTGGATGTGACTGTTGGCTGAAAGAAAATTTGCTTCCAGTAAAAGCAAATGCGTGCTGGTTTATGCGCGCTCTACGCCAGCACCTGCTGAGAACGGTTCTATGTACTGGTGCCATGCTTGCAAATGAATTCCATTTGTAATGCATTTAGGATAATAACTAATGCAGCTCATGGATCGAGGTCTGGGAAATAGAAAATGTCAGAAATGTTCTGTACTTTCGCACAGGCATAAATTATAAATAATCAGGGTAGGTAGGTTACGATATTTTTTCCTCTGAGTTATGCATGATGAGACGGTGAAGTACTGACAAAGACACGTAAATACGTTGATTTATATGTACATTAAAGATTTTACCATAATAATTTTAGTAGAAAAAAATTAACATAATTTCCACTGAGGGATACACGACTATAAAATCTTGAGATAACTGTTTCACGTATCACCTACAGTTTGTAATATATTAGTGACAAAATATCTGACCAAGGAGAGGTTTAGAATAAAGCAAACTCCAAAATCCACGGGATTAATATCGGAGAGCTCAGACCATACTTCCTTGAACTAAAAGACCTTGAAATTTAGCTGAACACGTCGTGCGGTATGTGAAGGAACTCCATCGTGTTGAAAAATGAAATCGAAGGTTTTAAACTCAACCAAGGGACCACGTATTCAAACAATAAAAATAAACGAACATTCTGCTTAAAATCAGTTCTTTCAATAAAGATCTTATTAATTTTTTTATGGCGAGATGTCAAGCTGGCAAAAACAATATTCGAGGTGAGTTTTTGCCGTCTTGGGGATGTGCGTCGATTTTTTTTAGTATACTCTTTTATCGAATCTCAGACCAGATATTTTGGACATTATGAACTGCGGCCTGGACCGAGAAAAAATATAACATTGTGGGTTGCGGTCCTGCGCAGGCAAGATTCAGCTGTTTTTCTCGTTAGCGTCGTTTCTTTCGTCGCTTCAGAAAGAAGTTGATTACACACACACACCTTCAAGGCATTTACCTTAAAATTTTCGTTGAAAACTTTTCTTTCCGCAGTATCTAGCAGTACAGTGTGAATTTACTTGCAGTTTCTTCAGGATTTTGTGACAGCTTTTCGCGAACGTATGTAATAAGTTCCGAATTCGAAATTCGGTGCGGTTGAGGTTCTTCATCTTAAGGCAACTACTGCGTCTCTTTTAACCGCTTCATGATATTGTAAACCTGTGATCCACTCACGGTTAGGTTTAAGGTTTTATGAATTCTGCTCTTGGCTTTGTTACCAGTGCGCGTTGACTATGTAGTCATAAATATGGCTAAATTAACATGTATTTATAAAAGCACAATGTTTGGTATGAAAAGAAAGTCAATAGTACGAAGGGAAAGAATACGAATTTAATTAGAAATTCTATTCATGCACTTAGCTACTCGTCCTACCGTCTCCCCAGTCTACTTCAAATTAATAGTACTCATGAAGTCATGGTCTGCATATGCCACTTAGAACAGTACTGGTTTTCCATTAGGGACCTACACTGATACCCAATACCATGAGAATGGAATGTACGAGACGAGATCGATTCTGCCCTGGGCCGAAAATAGCCGATACCGACACTAAGCAGCTACCCTTCTCATGTAACGTACTGCTCGTGTGAATGATCTGCCTCTTCAGGCCTCATGCCGTCCTGTCCGCCGCTTTGTGCTACTGTCCACCGTTCTGCGCTGCTGTCCGCCACACCACCTCCAGAGCAGCTGGAATCTGCTCATCACCAGCAGCACGTATTGCATGACCACCACACTCCTGCCTAATTTAGGCTCCGGCGTTAAATTGAAAGGTCAGTTGTTCTGCTGAAGGTGCAGATTGTTGCGTGGATGAACCAAAGCACATCCGTGCAATGGATGTACACCGAACTATCATGGGTGGGGCGCATCATTTAATTGTTCCATCCTTGCGGGACTCGTGAAGCGATGCTGCTGTTCCTACCATATCGTCACTCATGTTCTGATGCATGGTGAGTTATTGATAGCAGCCGCTGCTTGGAGTTGTGTTGCAACGATGCTCCGAATCAAAGTTCTCACTATTTCACGAGAACGGGCATTTTCCTACGTAAATCACGAATTTGTTATAGATTGGCGTCAAAGTCATAACTTTTCTCCCTTTTTTGTGCCTGTCACCGCAACATAACGTTCGTTTTTCGGTACCGCATGCCAAGGTCCGAAGAGACCACATTGTTGCTTCCGTGCTAAAGGAATTTAGGATTAAGCTTGTTCTATTTTTCACTGAAGTACAGTCACTAAGACGTGATTTCCGTGAGTGGGACGTTATTGAGCTTGTCTACAGCTTGCATGAGGGGCAAGTGCAGGGTTGCCAGACGGTTAAGGTCGACTGGAGCAATGCAGAGGCCTTAAGAGGCCATCTCTCGTCTTCTGTGTCTGCGTTACAAGCAGCTCACACTTCCAACACTTCCAACTACACACTGTTGGAAGTGTGTAGCATCACGTACGTAATAATTTATCCCTTAATAATTTCAAGAGTAAATCCGTGACATTGAAAGTCCACTTTTTGATATAATTTTTTGCAGGGTGTGAAAATTTCCAGGTGAGCCTGAGTGTCTGGACAGCAGGACTGCGGAAGAGAAGCTTCATGCGATTACACTGCACAGGCGGCGGTTACCTGCTCGATCGCAAGGCCTGCCTCTCTCCATGCACGCGTTGTCTCATTTTTTGTCGAATTATTATGGCGGGGATACTTTTATGTGGCTGTTTTAACGGGATTGCTTCTGTTGTTCTCTGTTATATGTCCTTACGCATTCGCAGGTCCTATTACGCTGATTCAAACTTTATAACTGTTTGCATTGTGTTATTTCTTGACTTATTTTACATGTTTATTTTGTCGATTTGATTAGTATATTTTAATTTGAGGGCAATTATTATGTAAGTAATTAACCTTATTTCAATACTTGCTAAATGTAATGAAACGACTTTTAAGAGCGCTTCAGTTATATTACTTATGAAGAATTATGGGTCTAATTTCCACTGCTATATTTCTAATTCGGCTTGTCTATGACACCTGTCAATTCAGCTGCAGGGTCCACCTAGCGTAACATCTGTAGGACTAAAGTTTTTGAAAGACCAGGGAGCCTTAGCCTTGCAAGCCTTGCGAGCTATAATAATTATATTTCATTCAGAATGACTCGCGTAGAAAATTTTCAAAGCACTCGAAGTTCAATCATAAAGAACTAAGCCATAATTCGTGAATGTTACATCAGCTCCATTAAATAGAGCTACATATTTATGACCAGCTGCTCGGCAACAGCAAGAAGACACGTCGAGTGCGGCATGAGTGTGTCGTCTGTTACGACACAGCAAGTGCATACCAGCCTTGAACTGTCGCTGCAGTAGCGGTGGCCTTCTTGTAGTTGTGGAGGTCCAGGCTTCAGCGTAACTCTGTGTCCTCTTTTCACGCCACGTTATTCATTTATGCTCACATTCGCTGCTTAGTCGTATAAATTCTGACTTCTTATGACGGGTATCTATTAGTATATTTCAGCATGCTTTTTATTGTGTTTTAGTAACTGTATCCTTCATCATGTTGTGTACTGCGCTTTACTAACTACCATTCCGCACGACTGGAATATTCAGTTGAGATTTTGTCTCCAAACTACTTCAAAAATTATTGTGACGTGTACGTCGCGTGCAAATTCTAATCGCTGAAGTTTGCGGTAATTGATTTTCTAATTACTGTAAATAATGACGCTAATGAGGGCAAGACTTCACAGGCGTCCCGGGGCGCAAGAGACGACCGCAACGTAGAATGGTTACTATAAGTCTACGAAAACTCGTCATTTCATATACAAACTTCGCTCAACAACTCTCTTGAAAATTAATAAAGAAAGAAAGAAAAAAGATTTTTAAATTCCTATGCAATTCCTCTTTTTTATAGAATTCTTATTTGCTCCCCATTATTTTTTCTAAATTATTTCATGAGTGTCAAGTAAAGCCGTGCACAAATTCAGGAGGTGAAGCCCAGGTTCTGGAGGAGTTGCAGAGGTTGTGTACTCATCGCGAGTAGTTATGTTTTTGTCTGGTGTTTCTCGGTGCTGTGCTCGCGCTAACGCTGGGCATTACGCCTTTTTATCTCCGCCTGCAGCCTTTCAGCGGATGACAGAACGATGGAGGCTGCCCAGTGCTTTGCGTCCAGGCTTTTTACGCGTTCAGGAAATTGCTCGTGCGGTTGGGGGACTGCAATCCCGGTAGGGGTTCGACCTTGTAATTGTACTGTGTATTACTGACGTATGTACGGTAGCGGCATGGTCATTAGCTGCACAGTTTCTATGGAGTAGCAAAGTTTAGTGCCTGACTAACAGCGCTGTTTGTACAAAGCGCTCTGCTAAACACTGATACGTGTCAGTACGGTGTTTCCGCTCGAAATCTATGTTCGTGTATGCGTGGTTTCATAAGCGTTGGTGGGTGTAAAAATTTTCATACTGGTTCCAAACAATTAAGCAATCCAGATGGTCAAATTGTTACAAAAATTTTCAAGTAAATTGACAGACAAAGAGAGAAAGATCATAGTTATCATTGCGGTAGCAGGAGTCTTCTTAAGGCTATTCATGTTTTGCCTGTACTCGGCCTTCACGAGGAAATAATGCCTGATGTGTCGTTCAGTTAGTCAATAAAGCTGTTGTGATCTTCTGGCTTGCCTGTGCTCAAGCTACACTTGTGTTGAATTATTTCATTAGGATGAAGGGCGGGCCTTTGTCCACAAGCCCTGTGATCCGAGCAGTATATTGACCTCTCTTGCCCCGACGCTCGCTTTGCTCTCGTATGGCCCGGTACAACGAGGCGGTAATCCACGCCTTAATTACTTGTTTCTCCTTCACATTAGAATAAGAACAGAGCAAACAACACACAACAGAGTTGTCATTTCAAGCTTTTGCTGACCGACGTTCAAAAAAAAAAGCATTCCCGTCTCAAGCTTGTTAGCGTGCAGCTGTTAATGCAAGTAATTGAATGCATTTTTCCAATTACCAGCTCATCTCTCCTGCTACGTACTTTAGTTAGTTGAGTTCGAAGTCAAAATTAGAGTCTTGTCGTTCAGTTCTACATAGCGTTGTTTTTTTTCAAATATCTAGTGCCGTTAGTTCGAGTTAGTAATCATTCATTACTAACTCGAACTGCTATTATTTTTTATTAATGTGGTGGCAGTACTAAAACAAACATTAACTCAGTCAACTACAACATATTTCTTTGCACTAATTTAAACTCTGAACTAAAAACAATCTCCAACATGACGTATTTCCTTTTGTCGAGGCAGCTGAGAGGAGAAATATGGCTTGTTTGTTTTTGGTGGACCACTAATTAGTATTTCAACGGAGGATGTTTTTATTGAAAACCAAGAAGCTTTTCTCCCACTTGTCTTTTACTTCCCACTTAGCAACATCCAGCTGTCATGTTTGTTTAGTCTTTTTTTTACCTCAACGTCAGTGGCGAGAAGTTTCCTTACCTCACGTCCGCAGCCTCCGGAGAGGCAGAACAGCGTTGCAGTTTAGCTCTGTCGTATAGTGCCTTGTGCTGAGGTAGTGCTACCTACAGTATGTTTCATTTGTACCACACTGTCGCCTGCCGGGTTCTGTTTTATGAGTGAAGTGCTGTACACGACGCCATAGTGGATATTGTGTAGTTATGAATTGTACGTCTTATGGGACCGTTTACTGTGCCCTATGCCGTGTAGCATCACCGTACACAACGCACTGTTGTGCACTGCTTCATGTCGAATGTCAAGGAGTGCATGTAGTGTCTGTACCGCCGTGACTGCCGCTACAAATGAATTCTCACGGTCCAGGACCTACAGCAGGTTGTCGTCTTTTATATGATTGCTAGGACTAAATATTGTCGGAAGAATCGTGTTAGACATGAATGTTAGTCCCACACTTATCTAAAGCTAGATATTGACACTATTTTGGCTGACATGGCTGTTTTATCGTTAATCTTTTGAGTCACTGGTATTTCTTTGAAATAAGCAAGTTTACCGAACAGCTGCAATATTAGATAACAACTTCGCTATACGAGAATCATTCTGTAGCGGAGACGGGAGCCAGGTTCTGTGTACCCCCTGCAGCAATGGCCGTGGTAAGATGGAAGCACAACTCTCAGGTAGGAGAGAGGGGTCTGGAGTCACTTAGAGTAGCTTGACAAGTAACTCAGGCACTGCTGAAGTGCACAGGAATAAGTCGCGAGATTTTGATTCTTGAAGCTTGTTAGTTTTTCATACCTTGTTAAGCCATTTTGAACGCCTGTAACATCTTTTTTGAACTGGGATATGTTAATGGTTTGCTTTTTCCACAATTTTACTAAACAATGAAGAGCAAAGAAAGCTACTTCGAGCCTCGACATTTGATTGACTAGAATTTATGATAAAAACTATAGGAAGCCTTTTTTTAAATTAACGTTTTGACCATTCTTTTCCCGTTACTCAGTTTGCAACGTGGTGGTAGTTTTAGAGTTTGTCTTTTTATTAATTCAATAAGGCACGTTATAATCGTATACCTGTTGCTTTGGTGAAAACCTTTAGTATGTTCGTAGTCTGCACCGCTCACCTCCAGTGCCGGGAGGTAGGAAAATCAGGCTTACTTATAAGTGACCTTTATGTCCCAATCGTCCCTGGAAATTAATGTTTTGAAATGAAATATTGAGAGGAGTGCGGCTCCACCTCACCCACAATAGCTAGTGTGGTGCGAGCTTAGCTGGTTTTAGAGTACCGGGTGTTAAGAAAGTGTTAACTAATTTAAATGCTCTATAAAAGCAACATAATAGGATATTTTAAACTGTAGATTAAAGAAATTCATTGAAAAAGAGGAATCTTGCATTATATTATTTAATATTAAGAATGACCGTCGTGTGTTTAATAATTATTTATTTATATAATTTATTTAATAATTTATTTATTTATATGTTTCGTGTCACTTTCAAAAAAAATTGAGATACAGAGCCTTATATACTCGAGTCCGTATCATGGATACCGAGTTGGGCGGGGTATTGCCCTATGATTCGGGTACATTGTACCCAAATATGACACGAATTGCAGAGTCAATTACAGCAGTAAAAAACTGTCTTAGTTTTCACTATAAATGTTATCATTAAAGAAATACTCAATTAAAACGTTTGTCATTTGTAAATATATATAAAACTATATATATTGCATTGCGTTGTTATATGTAATTTTATTTAATATCTTTCCAACAGTATTTGCCATCATATTTGATGGCACAGGTATTATCACAAAATCTCTGCCGTCATTTTTGACGGCTGGGTACACTAGTTTTATTGTATTTAGTGTGAAGAATTAAATTTTAACTTGAAAATAGGAAGCATTGCTATCGGTTCAGGTTTGAAACCTAGCAGCGGTACATTGAACTTTTTCTTGATCATCTCTCTCATGGTTTTGCATACAAATTTCTTCCAATCTTCAATTGTCAATTGCTTGTATTGATGGACTGTGAATTCCATCTGCCCGCAAAACCAATACTCGCCAGGACTGTTGTCATGGCCATGAGTGTGCCACGGCAGATGCGGTAGTCTGCTGTTCACTCGGTTGGAAAATTTGTCCGAAACAAATGCGAGACATTCGTTGCAGTAACCATGAGTACTATCCTGTTGACAATATTGCCCTTGCTCATTAGCATCTGATCTCACAGCTGTTCATAATTTTTTCTTTAAGAGGTTGAGGTCCTTCTCTCTCACAATCAATTCGAATCACACAATTAGTAGCACTCACCCGTTCATTTGCTGCCCATGGCATTATCTTTTCGACACATACATTTTAGTATTTTCATATCGGATTGGACCTATACTGTTTAATGTCTCGAGTTTCACCGGTTATGAAGTGGTTGAAATTTTAACCATATCTGACCTGTGAATATTGGCCGATATTGAGAAAATGGTCGATATTATATATTTAGAGATTTTTGAAACTGAAAATTTCAATTTCACTGAGAAATTGATGAATATATGCAAAAGCCTGGTATTATAGATACCATTTTATATGATATAGACCATTTATGATGCTTTTTATTGTCACATTCATTTGACATTCAGAAAAACCTTATAAATCACCCTGTATTTCACCATACAGCCTCCTGTGCGGTGCGCCTGTGCAATTTTCGTTGTGCGATTGTCCACCTAGGCACAGCTGACTCAAGGACCATCTTTCTTAAGATGTTCAGCTGTTGTACCATCGCTGGACAAGTAGCTTTAGAGTTCCGTATAATATTTCCCAACGGAGAAACAAAATTGGTCTCGCTGGCTTTTCTTGGTCCGAAGTTTTTTCCATCCTTTACGCTCTCCAAGTGTCCCTTACTGCGTGTCTCGTTATTTACAAAGTAAAATCTCGTTGTTTTTTTATTTATTCTGACTTTTTTCTTTGCTGTGTGTCTTTTGCTTCCTCTTGAAATTCTTTTTTACACAATGTGTTTCATCTTTCTTCTGTACCTTCTTCATATTCTTCGCACATTTTGCTGACCAGAATTCTCCATCGTGGTGAGTTGTCAGGTATCTTCTCAGTCCTCTAGTCAGCCTCGCCTGATCCTCGCGGGAATTTTAATCCCACGCGACATCAGCTGAAGCTCTGCCGCTGCGTGATTTGGAAAAAGAAAGACGTATACTTTTAAAGTGGCTTAAACATACCGCGCTGTATGCACTTAGCTGGAGCTCATCGTGATGCAACGAGTACAAAAGACGTTTTAATTCAATGCACTTAGTTAGAGCTCATTGTGATGCAATGAGTATGAAACGTTTTAATTCAATGCACTTAGTTGGAGCTCATTGTGATGCAATGAGTATAAAAGGCTGTGCATTATATGCATTAAGTTAGAGCTCATCGTGATGCAATGAGTATAAAAGATGCAATTCATGCACTTCAGTAGAGCACATTGTGATGTAATGTTGAGTACAAGACGACGTGACTTGAAAGTGCTACAAAATTCTTGAAGAAGCTGTCAGTGTCTCTGAAGCTTGACGTTGTCGTAGGGATTCTCCAGCTTCTCTATTGGCGTATACTGATGGGTCCGTTATCAGCAGCGTATATTAGAGACCGCATTCTCCGGAGGTATGTAAGGCTTTACTCTCCGTACAACGCATGCTCTAGGAGACTGCTACACGCTTGGTTGTTTGATTTAATCTTCCTTTTACTCGTGTCGATCCCGGCGGAAAGTTGCATTTGTTTTTTCTGCTGATTTTCTTTATCTTCCAATTGTAATATCGTTTGGGATACGTTAATTCTTCAACCAACCTTAGTGCGGTGTTCCTACCGGTTGACTGAGTTACTATAATTTATGCAAATACTTCCCCTTTTACAAATGAATTCTCAGTGAATTCCAATTTGTATGTTGAGCAGCAAGCGGCTCAGCTTCGAATGCATTTTGTGAATGTTTTGCTGTTAACGTACATACATAAACAACATACTGAGTCGAAGAATTGATAGCAATGTAGTTGTACTACTTCCATCACGTATGGTGCACACCTCATACTCTCGATAATGGTGGGCTGGACTCTATTTTAAGTTGTTAATTCATGACTAAAGTATAATACCAACACTCCACCAGTACAACGCTGCCAGCTGTTCTGAGTGCTTACCTCCACCGTCTCTGCATTTAAATGTATTGAAACGATATATTAGGTTGTGTCGAAAGTTCTGTCCGTTTTTCGATACTTTCGATACAACCTGAGCAAATAAAAAAAATCAAAATCAAATTTTCATATATACAATATTACTGTTACCGTTTTACCTTGCCACAAGAAAAGAATAATGCGACGGAAGGATTTAAGTAGCAACTAATAAAAAATACATTTCATGCGTGACAAATGCAATGCATTAATTTTCGTGTGTACCTCTATTTTGCGACCGTAAAATTTACATTTTAAGATTATACATACTGTGAGACGGAGGCACTCAACTAGAGAATCTCGTTCACGTAGCTGTCAACATGAGGAGAAACAATCCTTATTCTTGCAGGCGCTGAGGGTCTAAAAGAGCCTCACTTTGAGCGTCTTCTTAGTGTTCGAGGGATGCGAGACGAGAAGAAATGAATCTGTTTACTTTTTTCCTTGTTTTGAGCCCGCTTTTTGTGATGCGTGAGTTGGGCATTTTTATTCTCCAGTAAGTCCCTCTCAAGCAAAACGGTGGATAATCTTCATAGAAAATAGACTTCATTAACTACTTTATCACAGTCCATGTTCTCCAACACTTGACGCTGTAAGAACACAAAATGGAAATGAACGACTTTTTTGTGATGTCTGTGTTTAAGTATTGCATTATTGTGTCATCAGAAATCAGTAATTTCCTGGTGTTACACGTTGCACTGTCAGTCGTTCAGTTAAAATTTTACTTTGGTCGTCATAATCATTGTGATTTGATTTCTGTGCCATCCTAATGACTTTGAAGACCGTGCATTATTAACGAGGCCTCCTTCCCCTTATGATTTGTTCGCGCTCGGTATCTACTCTACGCCTCAGCTTCAAAGTCATATCATAAGCCATTGCGACGGAGGACAACAATAATTCTCGCGCGGCGCGGCTGTTTACTTTCGCTTGGGAGGCCAGTTTGCCCTGGCAAATTCTGTGCTGTTGTTTCCCCATTGCCCCTAAAGCAGTGCGTCTCAAGCGAGGGTTGCGACCTCGTATTTAGAACGAGTAGGCACGTAGGTCGTAACTTCTAACTAAATAAATGAGGTATTTATCTTGAGCCTATATTTTTGGTAAATTTAACGTTTCAAAATTTTGTAATTGAAGTATTCATCTACGAGCATCTTGTGCACAGCAAGAAATAACTTCTCTATTGTTGATTGAGAAGCAATACTCATCATGCTGTCTTGGCTGTGACGTGAATTATAGATTAAAAACAGGAATGGTGCCATCTATACTCATATCGTGACAAGATGGTGCGCAGTTTTAAGCATGGAATGCTATTAAATTCTCTTCATAACATCAATGATTTTTATCCACCTACGGTAGCACTGGGAGTTGTTGTCATATTATAGAGTTTACAAGTAGGTCTTTATGTCTAACGTATCATTTTCTCCTAAAGCGTGACCTCTGAGACGATATAAAAAATTCCTCCCACATGCTCCCACATTAACATTTTGTACTGGAACCTCAAGTGAAGTCGAGTGGTCGCCTCACCTCCTGCTGTTGTTTTGTTGCAGCGCTGGAACCAGTAGGAAGTGTGATGGTCGGTGTTACGCTTCTTCCTCAGGAGACCTGTTCCTGCTCTACTGGAAGCTGGTCGCTTCTCTATCTACTGAACAATTAAAATTTGACTTGAGGTCGTATTTGAGTGAGGCGAATTTCCGTAGGAACTCTAACTTGTTCAAATTTGTGTGTCTGAGCTTTATTTTTCTTTGTTTGGATTTTTGGTTTATTGTTGGTCATGGTGTTTTGATATTAAATTCATTAAAACACGTTAAAAATTAATTGTCCGATGCCTATACTGGCTAAATAAATAAAGGACGTTACTCCTTGGAATCACAGAGCTTGATGCGTAGTGCTTAAATGTAAAATTACTTCAATATATAAGCTCTTAAAATTTCG
This sequence comes from Trinorchestia longiramus, assembly GCA_006783055.1. Classification (NCBI taxonomy): domain Eukaryota; kingdom Metazoa; phylum Arthropoda; class Malacostraca; order Amphipoda; family Talitridae; genus Trinorchestia; species Trinorchestia longiramus. The sequence goes on along the minus strand of VCRD01000613.1, from coordinate 219,219 downwards.
AAGTGGGTTAAAACTCGCTGGTTGAGCTTTGCTTCAGCCCTAAAAGTTTATTTCTATGACTTCCAATTAGATATAAATTCTAACTTTGTCAATTGTCCTTTGTCTAAGCACCTTCCTTCTACTGTTTTCCTCTCAAGCTTCATTAACTCCCGTAAAGTGTCTTTTTGACCCACCGAGTGTAGAAATAAGCCTGGGTAAGTAGAGCAGTCGTTAGTGTCGTTGTGTACTGGTTTCTGACACATCCATAACTGTATATATAACTTTCAGTGGTGTTCACTCTATTCTTTCTTGTTCTCGTAGTTTAATTTTTATTGCTTTTCTTGTCACTGCTGTTCTGATATCTGCATGGCACACCTCAACTCTGTTGCTCGAGTCAAAACCTTCGTCGCAGGTGATCCAGTTATTACGAAGTAGTGACGGCTTCTTTGCTTGCAGTGTGCGTCTCGTGGTTGCGTGGCGTTTCATGTTTGTAATGAATGGTGCCGTTATAGTTTCCAACCTGATTCCGCAACTAACTTCATAGTACCTTTGTCTTGCAAGTGTGCAGTCAGTCTCATGCAGACAGTCCTGCTCAACTTCAGGTACGCGTTGTGTAAACTTCATGGAAAACATTTAAATCTCAAGGTGCTAAACTGCTCTTCTTAGCAAGCTGTCTTTTTGTAGCGCAACTTTAGTCTATAAAAGTATTTTACAGTACCCGCCTGTTTACAAATTTAATTACAATATCTATTGTTTGTAAAAATCTTTGTTTTAAAACAATGTGAAAATGAAGCAAACTATGCACCAACTTAACATTTCGACTACAGGGTGGACCATAAGTTTTCATACACAAGTAAAATAAACATCCTATATTGAACAAGTTTTTACTTATATGATGTGCTCTATATGATTGCCATTGTTTTAATACACATATTGAAACGTGTTTTCCACTGTTGATGAACATAAAACTAGATGAAAAATAAAAAATATGCATTATACATTCGCCTATGTATGGAAATTTATGGCCCACCCTGTAGAGTAAAGCCTCTAAACTCCACGAATGAATGACAGAGATTAATGAGTGAAGTTCAGTGGTTTTTGAAATACGTGCTACAAAATACATTATCGTTCGTGGAAGAAATGTAATCAAATAATCATTTATATGTAATAACGAAGCTGTACGTCCGGATGTCGTACTTGTAATGGATCGGATTCGCTCTCTTATGCTGTGTAAGAAGTTGTTCATCTGAAGGTCGGTGAGTGCGACCAACAACTATAAGTAAGTAAATGGTGGGCGCAGCATGGATGTTGCATCAATGCTGCAGTGAGCTGGAGGCCAAATAGTTATTCTGATGACTGCATGCGCCACTAGGTTTTCTATCCTAGCTGGGATGCACATTTTTAGCCCATCATTTTTGACGATAACTTTGCATTATGTCGCCTTCCATTTCGCACTTTTTTCCTAGACCAGGTATTCAAATGTTTTGGCAGCCAATGAATCGTTCAGGTAATTTTCTTCAGACTCAGTTTATGCCAACTTGTCTACCTGCGCATGTATTATGTTCTATGTTGGGTAAAAATACAGTATACAAGGATGGTGTTCGTGGTGATGGTAATGCCAAACAAAGAAGTTAGGGGGGGAGAAAAGTTTCCCTCAGAGTATGGCAAGTAAGAATAGAACAATAAAAAAAATTAAACGCAGTAGGAGATGAAAAAGACACGCCATATATGCGTGACCGGCTTGTAATGGTCTGTTGTGGGTTTTGACGCTTGTTGAGTTAAGGAATGGAACCATACAGCTTCTCAGTTACGTAAGCTACACGTGTGCTGGCCCAGCAAAACAGTTGCTGTAGGAAGACCAGCAACTGTTAATTCTGGGCTACTAGCGAACTTTACTCTCATAACAGACCGGGCTCTTCAGCGACCGGTCGCGCTCCAGTGATCGCGGATTACTCGATCACGATGGAATTGTCCTTCCTCTTCAAAGTCTGCCTTCGATTCGACTCTTATTGCTGCATAACTGGGTCGTAATTGGATTAGACCGCATCTACCGAATGGGTTCCAGAATGTAGTTCATTTAATCCGTTCAGTAATATTCTGTCAAGTTCGATATTTCAAAATCGCACAGCCTAGTCGTGCAGTGTTATCAGGTTTTGCAGCTTTTACTAAATTTTTGTCACGCCAAAAATTAAAGCTACAAACGAGCCTAGTGAAAGGGAATTCTCTTCTTTCAAAACTGATTGTAAACTGTCAATAGAATCGGTGCTAAAAAGTTTGAGCTGGAGCTTATTAAAGCATAGCGTAGATCGAAATTCTCGAGCAACAAGGACTAATACTAACGTGAGGTGTAGCTTGCAAGTTTTGAATATTTTTGCTGGAAACAGTGTCGAAAAGATAAATGAAAGGTGAATTCTGCCTTTAGCTGAGAACGCCTTTTGAGGAGTACGCCTGTGGCTTTCTTCGCTGCAAAATAAAATCAATGAAAGTCGATTTTTTTATTTGTGAAGCAAAGTGCGTACTGATTCCCGCTGTGGTATTTTTGATGGAGCACTTAGTCTTGATGGAGCACTCAGTTTTGATGGAGCACTCGGTCTTAATGAGCACTTGATCTTCATAAAGCACTGAGTTTTGAACATTTGAAACTCAAGTAGGTTGTCTATCATCCTCCTTCAATAAGAATTATAAATATTTACTCAGTAGAACTATATCTAAATTTGGCATCGGATGTTTCTCTTGGTAAAAGTTTCTGTGCTTTCCGGCACTCTACACTTTCTTCGTTTGTTTTGTTTTTAGTTCGTGAGTTCAGTTTGCGTACAGGACACGGTAGCATAGCTCTTAGGTCAGGAAGTTAGTGTTTTCATAAGAACAAAATATGAAAGCGAAAACTTTTCGAGTTTCCTGCCGAACATTTTTGAATCACGACGTAAAATGCAAGTTGAGCTTGAACCCTTGCACAACCTGCCGTCTGTAAATGAGATGCTTCAGTTCACGTTGTTCTGACATTGACACATATTTCCAACCCACCAAACACTGCTCTTCAGATCTCTAAATTTAAATTGTTTTTTTTAGTATAATATCATGTGTGTAAGGGTACATTTATAACTCTGTAGTACGTGTAAGTTTTTGCTTGTGTGGATATTTCAGTTTTTGTTGAATATTTGTATAGTACGAGAGTACGATTGTTGCAAACTTATTGAATTACTGCCTGCAAAAAGTGTAGAGCGAAGTGCATTCAGTCTTTAACACATTTCCTGCGAAGTGACCCACCGGGGGGTCACTCAGGTTAGGTTCTGTAATTTTTCAAAGCTTTCTAGGGACTATGTGTACCAAGTAAATATTTGCACCGGCTAGGCAATCGTAGGAAACGTGTTAAGTAATGTGTTAGCTTCTGCCGCGGACAAGCTAAATATTTGAGTTTGTTACTCACAAGCCAGAGCAACATTTCTGTGAGGGAGTTTGTAGTCTGTAGAGGATTAAGGGTGGCAGAATATTCAGCAAGTGTCGCCAAAAAAGTGTTCTTACACACCACCACGCGGGTGCAACAAGCGGCGTACCGCCTCGTCAATGCATTTATGGATATTGCTGAGCTCTCAACCTGCTGCGCTCAGTTTCGTCTACTGCTAAGAAACAAGATTTTTGCAGTCTCCAAACAGGAGATAGTCTATGATCTCTCACAAAAAGAAGCTTCTGTTACTCATCCGTTTGAGCTAGATGTGATAAGGATATGTTTTAGGGCCGTGTGTAACGTCTCGATTTGATTTCGTGTAATTTTTTATTGTATTCTTCCGAATAATCCGCTGTATTCTTCCGAATAATGCGCCTGCCTGACAACTACAACAGATAACTAAATGTTAACGTATTCAGAATGTTTTAAACAGAATGTGAATTACCTCTACTGCGACAAAAAACGCACGGAAACATAATATATATAGATATATATATATATATATATATATATATATAATCAATGTGAACTGAAAAGAACGTGAAGTCCGAGTGCCAAAATAGCTTTCTAATAAGGATATAACTGGACGCCCACGGCTTCCCTTGGCTTATCGTGTCTATAAAAACTGAAACCAAACAATATGACCAGGCTCAAAAATCCGACTTGACGGTATAATTTTCGATGGACCAAATAGACAAAAAATTACGAAAATGGAACTAGCGAATTGAATAACGCGAGTTAGGCTAAATGTACTGGTTCGAGTGCCTACAACAGAAGAGAGTACTTAATTGACAATAAACCTAAATTTAGCGCTCGTGAGGGACAAATGCAAATGAGAACGATTGCGCGGTTGAATTCTTTTTCATTTTAAAAGACGTACTCGCTAGCCTGCGCGTCACGACGGGCACAAGGAATTCTGCACCTGACGGGCAGAGAGCGCTCATAAAAGCATTGAAATGGAGGTTAACTCCTGAAAAAGAACAGGGTGTCCATAAAGTCTCTTTACCATTTCAAAAATGTTTTACAAATGCAATTGATAAGATATTTTATTTAAATTTGTTCTATTGTATTCAGTGTTGATTAAAGTTTTTAATTACATTTTGCATTTGTGTGTTTCAGGGATCCTGTTTGTGAAAGAGGTGCTGCTGAGACTTTATGAGAGACTTTTATAAGAGACTTTATGGACACCCTGTATATCATCTAAGGAGGAAGAATTCAATGCATGTCATATACGAGTAGAACTTCCATGATATACGTACGCAAATGATTTTCCTGTACAGAAGTAATACACATATAATAGCACTCTTCATGCGTCCCGGGTCAGACAGATTGACGTAGATAAATGATATCTTAAAACTTATCTTGACAATGAAGTGAGTGATCCAATTTTATGGTGACCGTAAAGTGAGTGTGATCCAGTCTTATGGTGACCATGAAATGAGTGTGATCGTCTTATGGTGACTGTAAAGTGAGTGTGATCCAATTTTATGGTGACCGTAAAGTCAGTGTAATCCAGTCTTATGGTGACCATGAAATGAGTGTGATCGAGCTTCAAATAAGCTCACATTCCTTACAGTTTATTTAATTCTAATTTCTGTTGCCTTGAATCATTACAATATCAGCGATATTTTTTTTCAACCTTGATTTTTTTAATCGTTCTACACTTGCATCTTCATCCTATTGATAGTGGGTCTATTTGAACAGCAGTATATGTATAATCGTTTTCTTCTGGTGTTCTGAAATTATAGAGAATAATGATAAATTATATTTTTTCTAGCTCATTCGTTCAGGCAACAAATTTTCATTAGGAATCGATACCACAATTCTGGCTGATGCTAATAGTTTAGTCTGCCAGTATGATACTGATAATGGTACACTGGCTGGTACTGAAATAAACGGATACAACTACGAATTTGGTAAAAAGTGGCCGATATCAACACTTGTAGATACGACAACACTTCGTGCAGCAGAAATCAACGACACTGGTCAATAGCAAACGCGATTCTTTGGTTCATCCCATATTATAAATCATATTACATTTGTATTGTAGCATACTGCTCGTACGTATTTCTGTGTATTTTAATTCCATAAATTGCGCTTATGAGCGTTTGATTTTAAATATCCTAACTTAGTCTGATTTATTCTGTAGATGAATGTTCTTTTATTTAGGGTTATGTATTTTGTTCGCATGGTCAGCGTACTCGTAAATAATTTTAATAGTAATTCCAACCCTCATCTGGCCATTCACGTCTCTTTCCCTTTCACCTGCCATGAGTTATGGCATTCGCAGTCTCGAAGATTTGAAAGTCATCTTTTCTCATTTCCTTCTGACCATTCTGCACCTGATCATCTCCCCTCCCCTGACCACTTCTCTCAGTAGCGGAACTGTCCGTCGCGTTACGTCTTTTTCTGTCATTTCCGTCGCTCGTTGGAGTCTATACCATTACGCCCCCTGCGTCCTTCCCCTGATTTCCAGGGGGCACACAGCTGGGCATCCCGATAAAGGCCCCAGCCGTGCCAGTCTCAGGAGCCCGGGGATTAATGGGGGACTGGCACGAACCCTGGCAGTCCTGGGACTGTTTCTGGTAGTTCTGGGTTTATTTCTAGCATTTCTTGGGACTGTTTCTGACAGATCTTGGGACTGTTTCTGGCAGTTCTGGGGCTGTATCGGCCAGATCTTGGACTGTTTCTGGCAGTTCTGGGGCTGTATCTGGCATTTGGGGTTGTGTGTAAATTCTGGGGCTATGTGTGTCAGTTCTGTTCCGGTTTCTTGCTGTTTTGGGACTGTCTACTGGTAACTCTGCGGCTATTTTCACCAACTCTGGAGCTGTTTTGTGGCAATTATGAGGTTATTTTCTGAAAATTCTGGGACTGTACCTCTAGTTGTTCCTGGCTGTTTTTTTCTGACAGTTTCGATAGTACCACTCACAATTTTGAGGGTAGTTTGGACAGCTCTAGTAACATTTTCTGACGGTCCTTAAGTGTTTCTTGACAATTCTGGGAATAATTTCTGGCAGGTTTCATAGTAACATTTTGATGATTCTAAGAGTGTTTTGTGGTTGTTCTCAGACGTTTTCCAGCAGTCTAATGGATTCTTTACAGTTTCAATATTTCGAATTCAATTTCATTGTTTGTAATGAAATTGTCTGGATAATGTTTTAGGTCTAAAAATATTCATGCTGTACCGCCTGTAATAATTCAGTACTGGAAGTATTTATTGACTACGGGGTCGTCATTTTAGTTTTGAAGGTGCTGATTCCCTCTTGGGGCTACAATTTAGCTCCAGGCACCCACTGCGTGCAAGAATATACGGGACTCTGAATTCTTTCCCTACTAAATTTTCCCTGACAAACAAGGGAAGCAATCAATTCGTGTAATTGACAAATTTGTTTGCAAGACGGCTATTCCGTGTTTATTTCATAATTATATTTGCCTTATTGCTGCAGCAGTGTTTCGTCAGGACAGCTAGCAGGTGAGGAGAGCGTCTTACTTTCCTAAGCTTATAATCATATTAATGTGATATTTCTAGCGTGGGTTCATGTTAGTGTATTGGTCCAAATCGATGTATCGGTTACGGTTATTCTGTAAGGGATATTCACTGAGCGGTTCAAATGTTGGATCTGAATGTAGTTGCATCTTTAATCTGTTCATATTGTCAAGATACCCGTGACGCGATAGCATTTATCATCCTTAGCTGGGTAATGGGGACTGATGTTTCCTGAGCAGAAAGGAGTTTGCCGCTATAAATTTCATCCGACCGTCATTTTGACGGCCCTAGTCTGCTGCTAAAATAAGATTTGTGATGCCTTTGCTGGAACCGAGCAAGAATGTCTCAAGGTGCTAGCCCTATCCTCTGGAGTCTTTGCCTTATCAGTTTTTGTGTGCGCTACTTCATGGTTTTTCATGCGCGTAATCTCGACGCTTTGATTCTCTCGAAAATCTTCGGGGACGACCTCTTCTTGCTTCAGAGTAGCAGGCCTGCGAATTCAAGCGCGTGTGAAAAGTGATTTTCTCTCTGATTGTTTTTCGTATGTTTTGTGATTGTTTTTCTTCAACATCGCTTGTTACGAGTTCACTCAAGCGGTTGGTCAGAAGATCACGACATGATGTCCCCGAGTAGTGAAGTTTTAAACTTTTAGCTAATGCTACAAGGTCTACGTAATCAAGTCATCTGCATGCTTGCGCTGACATTTGAATATTTGCTCGATTTCAGACTGTCATTCATTTAAACTTTTTTCTCCACATGTTCTTATTCAGGAATGATTTACTCGAAGATGTTTCTTGTCCTGCCATGCCGCATAGATGACAAGTAATATTAAATTAATCAATATTTTTAATTTTATGCAGAGCCCTTTTTTATAGAACTTTGTATCCCAGATTATGATAAAGGAGCTTATGGTTGTACAGAGCTTAGACATTCTTTTGGGGCTGTTCATGAGTTTTGTAAATATATTAATTCAGAAATGAATTAAGAGACTAAACTTACATTAATTGAACTTACTGAAGTTTCAAATAAGTTTTTCAAGGCTTTCTGGAAGAGTGATTCGAGGTACTATTGTTTAAAAGCTAGATCTTGTACAAGCGACATTTGAGATTTGCGACTGTAATTCTTCGTCACAGTATCGCGGAATAAAAAAATGTAAATAAAGGAATTTATGAAGCGAAGCAACAATATGAGCACATATCGTAAATATTAAGCTCCTCCAGCATGGCAATCATCTGAAAATTACCGTGTACCAATCTCGTTCTCTTTGCTTCAAGTTGGAAGAACACGAACTTGAGTATTTTAAACTGGCAGACCGGTTCAAACTGAGGCAGTGAGCGCAGATCTGCAAGCCCGGAGGCGTGAGGTGATGACGAGGCTGTAGAGCGAGCTGTGGTACTGGCAGCACGACAAAGAAGCTTGGGTGATAAGGAGGATGCATTCTTGTGTAGTTCGCAACGAGCGTGGGCAGGCAGTTCCTGCAAGTTCCCACATTCAAGTTATGCCAGGTATCAATCGAATTTGGACACGTGTCATATACGATCTTACTCTTGAAGTAAAATTGAAAACACCTGCTCTTTAAAATAAATTCTTAAGTTCAAGAAGCTTCATAAATTGTCAAACATAAATTTTTAGGATCTCACTCTTCTCTTTCCTACTATGCCTGTGCTAATTCTAACTTACCTCGCATCACATTCGTCCGTAGCGATTCATTTTGGGGGGTGGATTTTATAAATTTTTTGGGCAATATGTTGTGATTGTTGGTAGACTTGATACGCTGGTAAAAAACTTTGAAATCTCCTCATTCATTCTGAACTAACCAAACCTCTTTGCCATTTGTAGTTTTATAGCTATAATAGTTTTAAAAAGGTACCTTACCTATGGGCCACCCTGTATTTTTGTAGACTTTGTTTACCAAATTGTCTCGCACTGGCAGAACGCATTGTCTAGATTCCCAAGTTTAAAGCACCTTAGATAAAATCTAGTTTAGAGAGGAAATAGTTTGCGAGGGAGATACAATGTTGGGTCACACTCCGATACCTGTATTGTGTGTTGAGGGTCAGGAGTAAAGAAGACTGGGAAAATTTTCCTTGGGAATGAGCCTAAAACTGCCGCCTCTCTGATGTGCAGCGATAAATACAAGGGTAAATCATACATATTTTCTATTTTTTTCTCAAAAAGAAACCAAAAGAAGAAATATCCGGGAATCAATGAGGTCGCTAGGCATTTGCAAACTTTGGAATGGGATGTACGCGGAGAATGGAACCCTAAAATATGACAGTATGTTGTCAATATCTATTACTGATTGTGCAAAGTATGCCTTCTCGATAATGGTTTATTATAACGAGTGGATAAAATAAATGATTAATATCAGCATTAAATATTCTGATGCTTAAAGGACACCTGGCTGAACGTTAATATTTAGTGTTAGTGATGAGGTCAACATTTTTGTGAACAAGCGTGATATGACGAAGCAACAACTAAATGCCTAATATGAAACTGCATACAAGTATTCGTATATGTAACATCTATTATTTGTGGAAAAAAGTTTTCATGTCGACGTATTCAAATCAGTAACTTGTCGAGCTCATTTTTATAGTCAGTCATCGCTGTATTTTCCAGGACATATGTTCAATTTTACGTTATCTTGCTGCACTTGTCACTAATTCCCTATAACCTATACAGTTTATCCTGTGAGAATTTTGATGAAGTTCGTGAAAAAGTGCATCAAAACTTTTATAACAGTGGTGTTGTATCAACTTGTATCACAACAGTAGTGTTGTATCAACTTGTATCACAACAGTAGTGTTGTATCAACTTGTATCACAACAGTAGTGTTGTATCAACTTGTATCACAACAGTAGTGTTGTATCAACTTGTATCACAACAGTAGTGTTGTATCAACTTGTATCACAACAGTAGGGTTGTGTCACGACTTCATTGAAATTACACAGGCTCATCTCAGACGATGTGATCTAACATGAGAATCAGTCTTGTTTACAGTGATGAATGTATTTGGAAAACGACCTTGAATCAAATAAAGCAATGAAAACTAAATTTCTGCCATTAATATTACTGTAAGTGCGTATAATAGATTGTGAATTGCTTAGGCTATTGACATATGAGATCAAATAATAGTTTATTAGTCTTTCAAGGATAAATTCTGGTCAGTGTAGGAGTGTGTGGTCATGGCAGGGATGTGGATGTTGGTGTTGGGCCATTTTTATGTTGACAATTTTTTAAGCCAGAGAAAGTAAGTTGGTTAGGAATGAGAATGTCTACGAAAATAAGCCATTTCATATTTTTATTGCTCTACTAATACTTCTATGGTATTTCTTGCCATGGTACAGCTAACGCAAAAGGGTTTTGTGTATGAAGTTATTCAAAGACCATGTTATGTCAATACGTTAAGACAACAGTATTTTGTGCTGGGTCGATTTTCAAATTACATAGTTGATACCGTAAAAATATAAGGTAAGGTAAAATGACCTCGTATGTTTGTAGGTTTAGTAAAAGTAAAATAGAGTGAAGAAAGAACTCTTTTTTCGAAATGTGTATACTTATGTCACTTTTTTTGTTCTTTGCTATTTCGTTGCACATTTTTTCTTTTTTACTGTATCTCACTTATATTTAACCTGCAAATTGATCCAATCACGTTACACAATAGTCTCTATAAGAGTCATACGAGAAAGAGATCAGCATGTTGCGAATTACTCTGCTTCTTGAATTTAAATCTAACTGCAGGCGCGAGATAAAACAGGCGAGCTATTAATTTGAGCTTAGTACAGTTATTTTTATACAATTTTGGGTTTGTATTCTCTCACCAATGTCTGTAAGACTCGATTTTTTCACACATTTCAGTTTGATGGAAACCTGTGCGGGATAAACTTTTCAAGTTGACCACTGAACTACTGACGTAGTGAAGTTTCTGCTTTGTACTGACCACGTGTGATGGGAGCAGGGAAGCGTTATGGGCATTTCATGAATTGGAAGCAACGGACTGTTCTGCTTCTCTGATTTATAAATATTAGTTTTGGGCAAAATCAACAAATCTGGAAGGGAATCTCTGCTAGTTACTGTCAGATGGAACGTGAGATGCGGGTATATATTTTCCCAATAACAGATTCGTTATAACTTTCGACACCTTCAGGAATTGCGAATGATTGCGAATTTTCAATGATTCGCACCTATCTTAATTTTTGCTCTTTTTTCAGGTTTTCTAATGTTTTATAAGCATACAATATGTATTCAATTTCGTAAGAATCAAATATCTTTCTATTTTCATCATTAAGAACCCGTGCGATTTCAACCGATGCTACGCCATGTGTAGTAAAGAATTATACTTGTGTGTTTAATGGTCTTGTTTTGCATTTTTTACAATGTGTCATATAGTAGAGTAATCTCGAACTGCTTGTGTGAGCTTTATCTTTATAATTCTCATGTTGAATCTGTAGAAAGCATTTCTACTAAATATTTAAAACTGTTGTTCGTTTATTAGAATTTCTGTGGAAGTGCACCAGAAATTTGTATATGTGAACTCCAAGTGTAAGGCACAACGCAGCAGCGTGTTCTGAAAATTTTTTCAGTGTGAATTGGTTTTTGGGCATCGAAAAGCTCATTTTTGAAGTGCCTCATTCTTAAAATAAATTATTGATGCAAACTGGACAAGCATTTGAAATGATAGAAATTTAAAGTTTTATTAGCCCATCCTATCAGCTTTCGCGCCCATTGGTCGGAGTGGTCCTACGCAACTTTCTTTCTCTTGATTTTTTCACACGCATGAGTCGAAGGTAATATATTCACGACGTGTGCTGTAAACGTGCGGGGTAGTCGCTGTCATTTAAGTCACTCGATGTGTCTGGTCGCAGCGTCATCATGCCTGCGTCAGTACTTGGTGCAGGAGAAGGCTCGTCTTCGGTACCGCTACGCCCGTTGGCAAGACGCCCGAGTTCGGCAGCGCTGGTTACGGCGGCAAAGGAAATACAGACAGGACATGGGTGAAGGAGCAGACTTCACGTCACGCTCCATTTGCAAACCGATCGACTCACCAACCGCCTCTCAAGTGTCGGCAAAGAGCGACAGTGGAACCAAAGTTTCCTCATCAGAGCATGGTTACGATCAGCAAGAGCCGGATGGAAACGTTAAGTTGGATATGAGTTCGGCTGAGGGAGGCAAATCATGGTGGGTACAGGGTCACCGAATGATGAAAGTGTGGATGATGGGAGGAGACTCGGAGAAAGTTCAGAATCAGTTCTACGATGATGATGGGGAAGAAATGAAAGTGATGTTTGTGCCTGCCAATCCATCCATGAGAGGCAAGAGAACTTACGTTCAGTTCCACTCTTCCGGTAGTGACGAGAATAATTACAATAATTATGGTATGGAAGACAAAAGTAAAGCTCAGGCCGGAGTGCGATTCGAAGAACAGTGCTTTAACGACGAAGAGTTAATTCAATCAGTCACAAACGGTACTACAGGAGTGAATGAGTGTGTGAACTTTTGTGACTCAAGAATTTCTTGCTCAGAAAGCGGGTGCAGTTGCCAGTCCCGATGCGAGGGCTGTTGTACAGGATCCTGTGCTCCAAGAGGAGGCCATGACCAGCAGCCCACGGCCTGCTGTACAGCCCCACTGCTCTACGCAGGACCCTCTTCAAACTGGGAGTCTTTTTCAGATCCGCTAGTCCACACTACGCTGCCGACAAACCCCAGTATCAGTTACGGAAATTCTTATTTACAGTGCAATAATCATTCTCGCGTGTATACACAAGAACATTTTTATCCTGGACAGACTTTTGAACAACAAAGTTCTCCCATTACTTCATCACATACACTCAACAGTGATACAATTAGACACATATCGAGAGCAAGTGACTCGCAACATGAGACCATGAAACATCAATTACCGAGCAACGCTCACGCGAACAATACACCTGACTCCGGTTTTTTAGAACACATGTCTGTTCGTGATTGTTGTGATGGTGGCTGCACAGTCAACAATCCATTCACAAATGGTTGTGCGACTCATGTCTACCCTGCTGGTAATCCTCCAGAAGATTATTCCAAAAATCCCGCGACTTCGAACGTCTTGAGCTCACATGACCGGATTGACTCTTCAGGGAGTCAACGTCATCAAGCAACCGAAAGCTGTTCTTTCCCTTCAGAATATTTCTCAGAACAAAAAGAATTACAGCCATCAAGAATACCAACTTGCTCTCTTTCCTTAGAGGATAAATATAAACTTTATGACAATTTATTGAATTGTCAAGCACATTCTAACGTAGATTCTAAAGCTGTTTCTAGAGGAGATGACAGTGAGCCCATTTACTCTGAATTTAAGGAAACTTCTCTGTTGAACACTGCTGATCAAAATGAGCTTCAAAACTCTTTTGAAAATTCCAATGAAGCTGTGAGTTATTTATTTTTTTCTGCCTACATGTAGAGTTAAGTAGCACTGTTAAGATTTCTTTAGTTTCATATTTTTCATGAAAATTATAAAATATCAAAGCCTCTGCTTTCGTGGAATGAAATTAGTCAATTTTTCTTCTTAAACCATATTTTAAGGTTATTTCGTTATTTTTGAGTTATTTTATTTCATAAAAATAGTACAATTCTGCTCGAGTATCGTAATGTTTCATACTCCGCACCGATCGGATTGCCAGCAGACAAGTCGCTACTCAAAATATTCCTCTGGGTGCTGTCATTAGCACACGTTAGAATTTCACGCTCTGACTTGCGTTTCATCCACATTAAAAGTTGTAATATGGCCATGTCTTCGCGTGATATTTACGTGAAATTTTGATCAACAGTGATGTAATACATGACATAATACAAAGGTATAAACGAGCCACGCGTACACTACCTCACGATTGTGCTACAATGAAGCTTTTTGTTTTCCAGGGCATGGGCGTGTTGTCTCCCCAACACCTGACGCAGCGTCTCAGCGAGAACGCACAGGCTCGGCAGGCGGTGGGCGGTAGCGATGCTGAACTCGCGCAGTACCTGGCCGACGAACGGGTCGCTCTCTTTCTACAGAACGATGAATTCATGCACGAACTGCGTGCCAACAGAGACTTCATGGCGGCTCTGCAGAGAGGTCAGTACCAGTACTTCAGGCAGCTCTACGGTGAGGTCTATTCATGTTTCCACACGAATAAACATTTATATTTAAAAATCTATAGGTGTAAAAGATATTTGATTTGAGTTTCCTTGTAACTTTAACGGTGTTTTGGAATCAGCAAAATTCCTCAAGTTCTTTGTAAAGAATATGCGTCTTGTGCTTGTCGTTTGTCATCGTTTATCAAGATCCGTAAAACCTAGTTTATGAGCACGTAAGCTTGTGCATCTGTAGGAATGCAACGCATTTCGTACACGCGAACCTCAGCTCGGGTCAATTCATCACCATCGAAGTTCTCTACAAGCCTGGTGCTCAAAATTGTGCGAGTCATTTCGAACTATGCATCAAAATTTTAGAAATTGTTATTAATGAATGTTTTTACTCATACAACGATTTTATTTCAGAGTACGAGGAACGTGTGGACGCGAGCGAGTGCTGGGGGGAGGAAGATGAGAAGGCCGATGCGGGTGGAGGTGAAGGAGGGGAAAGGAAGGACAGCACGATGGCCAAGGGGGGCTGGGGCAAATTGGGACACGTGGATGATGCCACGCTCAGGGCACGAATTGCCATCATGGGCAAAGGTGGGCATCGCGTCGCAACATGAGGATCCCTATAAATTATGCATGTTATAAGACATTTTCTTGCTGAAATTGATAATTGAATTCTTATTGAATTGTATTACTCCTGTGCTTGCCAGATACGTTCGGGTGTAACTGAACGTGTGAGTCTCACCTATCCAAAGTCTGCAAAGCTCCTTATCTTAGTTAAAAACCGAAGCAAGTGTACTTTCTGGTAGATTTGTGTGGCTTTTATAGTTCATACAGGATGCAGCAACATAACTTCCTTTTTTCGAAGAAAGTTCCTTTTAAAAAAGGAAGTTGTATTGCCGCACCCTGTACATTCGCCAATGAAGATTTCCTATTAAGAATCTGCAACTGAACTAGTGGATAATCTGCTCATGTCCACCTCAAATGCAGACCGCTCAAAGAATATTTCATCACTTAGACATCGTGACAGAATATATTCTTCCATGACTTGCCTTGGAAGTGCTCCGTAGGGAAAATAAAACTAATACCATAGTTTGAATAAAATAACTATTGGACACATTAGTTGTACTATTGTTAGCGTTCTTACGGTTGTTACTTTATTTTGCAGCGTCCCGAAAGAAGTTCGCTCAGATAGCACGAGTGTTCAGTAGGAGTGGCAAACGCTGCAGCTCAGCCAGTGGAGGAAGTTGTGGCACTGGTGGAAGTGGTGTTGTGGTAGCAGGCACAAGGCTGGGTGGCGGTGGCGGCGATGGTGGAGTGATGGAAGCAGCGGTAACGAAGGATGGTGGAGGTACTGCAACGGATCACCTGCTAGAAGCGGCACATCCTCTCATCGAAGACGACGACGAAGAAGAAGAAGAAGAAGAAGAAAAAGTCCTCGACGGGGTGGTCATTGGCAGCATCCATGTGGCTGAACTTAAAGAAGAACTTTCGCCGGTGAGGAATTTTTCTCGCTAACAATGATAGCACTAGAATATTTTCATTAAAAAATTAAGGACACTTACTTTGTAATACCGTAATTCCCAGAGATTTGCTGACCTCTCAACGTTCTTGAGTCGAAGTCAATCACAAGGGCTAACGCAAGGCTCCTAATTGCTTGTGTTAAACTGTCTCCGTGGCCATCACGTGGTTTTAATAATTTTCTCCTCGGCGATGAATAATCAGCAGTAGGTAGCCTGGAGAGTCATAGTAGAAAATCTCCCCCCTCCTGGTTAGAACTTTAAAAATTGATTGTGAGAGAATGTACGTGAGATGAAGAAAGATTTATTCTTTTTATATCAGTGAAGTATGTATCCAATTAAATATCTATGTAATCGTAAGTACACAGACGTTTTCTTCCAATATCGACTACGTAAATATTTTGTTTTGCGACTCAAAAGTCGAGAGCACCGCTTTCAATCAACACAATTCCGTAACCCAATATAATAATCGTTTTTGTGTTTGTATTTATTCCATAAAGCGAAAAGGTTACCCAAATCATCTAGTATTAAGTCAAAATGACCTGTATAGCGCAGCAGCGGCATCGACTGTCCCATCAGCATCCCTAAAATTCTGGGGAACATCAAATGTTCTGATAATTTTTCTCTTCGGCAGATGAGCTTACCTCCTCAACTCTCTAGCTCCCCCCGACGCGCTCGATGAATCGCTGCTACCTCACCAGGCGTCACATCGCTCATTGATCAAAATACGCTGCGCGCTCTGGTGTCCATACGTCGAAGTTGTACTCCGCTCTACGCTCCTCTGTGGTATGTGAATAACGATGAGCCTAGTCCATTTATTATTGCACCATCTTCCATGATTCCTTGAACTATTAATATGGTGTAATGCTGTAACACTCCTGAATTTAGTTGGTGCAATGAACCTTCCTTTTTAACTCGGTATTTGACCGAATACAATGGGTTCACTAAAAATTTGGAACATGTCACTTCACGAAAATGAAAGGTAAGAGAGATGGCAGATATAATTCTGCAGTACGTGATTTTTTAGAAAAAAATTAATGTCATCCCGTGTCGTTTCGCTACTAGTGACCTAAAAGTTACGGTATGAAATGACGCATATCTTTCCGTATACTGGCGTACTCGTATTTTCTACTGTCAACGAATAGGATACAGAATATCACTTAAATGTCACAGTAGAAAACTTGAATATTTTCCTCCCGGTACTGGGCAGTCAAAGAGTGAGTACATTTTTTTGTGGGACATGCTGTACATACGCAACTCACTTGGGCTCCACGTACAGCGCACGCGCACTGGAACTGCGGTAAGACCTTCCTAATCACTGTATGCTGGAGGACGAGTGTCAAAAGACAAGATACCGTAGGCGGGATGACTCACGGAAGAGCAAGTTTTTAGCTCTCAAGACATTCAATCAGAGCCTTTTTACATCGCTCAGGAAACTTGAGTCTTTTCTTATTTGCAGCCAGTCTTCTAAAAAATGACCTGTCTCAGACTTTTAAATCATGAACTTGTTTTTCTGACAGGTCATAGTTGTTTAAACAACACGAGTGGCTATTATACGTACACATAGTGCGTTATCTCGTTCTTTTCTCGATAAGTGAGATTTCTCTGCAAAAAGTTTTCAAATTAATCATATTTGAGGAAGTTACTTTCGTTTTTGTAACTTCCAAATTTTAGTCCGTAGTACAATTCTCTTTTAATAAGTGCAGTTTTTACATGTTTATATATTCAAAAGAACAATTCCTTGCAGGTGAAATCAATATTTTATACAAACAAAACATTGTTCTTTTCATTCATTAGCTTACAAAATATTGTCAATTCAAAATCTGACAAGTGACATCCTGCCGAATGGAAATGTTTGTAAAAACATATAAAAGCAGTGCTTTATCAGAGAATGTAACCTGGAAGTAATATGGAAAATCAATCCGTAACGTAATAATGAGATAATGAGGTAGTTGGTACAGTCTCCAAAATTAGGCTTTTCAAAGGCGCAGTGACAAGGATCAGGTATTCTTTCATTTATTCTTGAACATAATTTTGACAAAATACACAGTTGAAACACATTTGAAACAGAAATAGTGTTTCAAATCTTAAACCATGTAGTTATCAACGGTGAGCCAAATTAATTGATGACCCGACTGGTGAGTTTTTTCTAACTCACAGGAAGAGTCTCAGAGCTGCCCTTTTTCAAATTTAAACTGTATAATTGGAAAATTTTATTTCAAGTGTGATTGTATTGTACTATGTTTATTTCTAGTATGTTTGTATCTTACTGTTTGTACGTTGATTTCTATTATGATGGGGATCAGCGCCTACGTTGACAAGTATTAATCTTAGATTATGGCGCTGACAAATATGTGTATGTTAGTAGCAGCTAGTTCTTGTTCCAGTTTATTACTGGAATGTTTCAAATCTTTTAATGTAATTTAATGTTCCTCTTTCGTTTATGCTACTGTTCTGAAAATTTAGCTGTTTAGTTTAATTCTTGTAGTTTGTATTTAAAATTGTACCCTTCAATTTGAATTTACTGCTGAGGAAGTCGATGATTTTCAGAACATTTTATATTGTACTACTTGCTTTTAAGAAGCATTGATAACGGGATATTTTCGTTCAATGCATAACCTCAAATAGTGCAGTGGAATGATGAAACCTATGTTTGCTTATAGGTTTGTAGATCAACGGACCCTGAACGAATTTCAATTAGAGAGAAAGATTAAATCCACGTTCATGTTCATCAAAAAGAGAACGTTAAAAATTCTTAGTATCAGTACCTGCGGGTTTATAAATAGCTTCTTTTTGCTACACAAAAATATAGCGATAGAAATATTTGGTGCCAGGTAGTATTGAATTTCGTAAAAGATCAATGAGTTAATGCCTATCTTCAGAAGAAAGAGGAGCTAAAAATTACATCTCACATAAAATATTTATCAAATTGGAAGAACGAGCTTACCAAATTTAAATTTTTATTTCTGAATTATGTACATTCTCGTTTTAGTAAAAAATTTAATTTAAGATTCGTTATCGTGTAGCCCACCACTAGCACGATGCAAAGATGGGCTTAAGTAGAAATCAGAAGCCCACGAGCTAGGCTTAAATGAGGCACGTGACTAGGCTCCACTTCAGGGAGCAACTTGCCGCCCGGTCGATCGCGCTTATCTGTGACCTAAAATCAAACGTATTTTTCTGTCAGAACTGTTGGCATAAAGTTCATCTGTTATCTGACCATGTCATATTCTGTTAATAACGATTTATATTCAAGCAGAGTTCAAACGATGCAGTACGGCGTAACTCGGATTTCCTTCCCGGTCCTCGAATCAGTGCATTAATTAAAGAAACCTGAGGTGCGACAATTACTGTCAGAACTTTCAAGTTTGGTTATTGTAGTGTTAGCGCTTTCTCTACCCCTCGTAGTTCCATTTGCTGAATAATTTTAGTAGATTCCCGCTTGGGTCATGATAATTTTGCAAGGAGTGATGGTTCAATATAAAATATGTACGAAAACAAATATTAGACATAAATTAAGTACATATATTCTTTACTATGTAAAAATAAGAAAAAATTCAATATATAAATTTTGCCCTAATGAATATTAAACAATTTTCAATGATTAGCTTAGTTGCATAAAAGCTGAACTTTCTGTGCAGTAGTACGGGAAACGACATTTATTGTTAAAATTAAATGTATTGCGATTTTTCATAGATTTTTAGACTGTAACTAAAATACTTGATTATATTTTACACACCAGAGGAGAAAACTCTTATTACGAGCATGGTAGAACAATAAGCAAGTTTCCTCATCGTGCTTCTAATGTCGTCAGTTACTCTGAATACATGTCTTACGCTTCTTAGGTTAGAAAGGTCAAGCTTACTTCTTGCTGGCTCTTGTGATGCCTTCGTGATCTATTTCGTAGAAATATTGGGGGCTGCTCCGACGCTCAATCTACTGAAGTCCGTGCTCAGCACAGCCAATTAGCTCTTGCACCTCCGTCTAAGACTACTTCAGCCCTTCGTCTGCAGTTTTAACTTTCTGCGCATGTACATTCAAGATCATTGCTACGGTAAATATATCACAGGATTGCTGAATTCTTCCGGTATGTCCAGTGAACCAAGTTACGAGAAAGACCTAAATTGCAGTGCGTACTTCAGTAAACAGAGCGCTGCAGCAGTCGAACAGTGTCGCTAGAGAGCGTCTCGTGTACAGTAGTTAGCCTCCTCTACGAGGGTCGTCGATGTCGTGTACGAGCACAGCAAGTTCTATCAGTATATGAAATCGTTTTCCGAGGTCATTTTGTTCAATCGAAAAAATTAACAAGTGTGATTTCATTTCAAGCTGTAACATATTATCTTTATTTGAATCTATAACGTCCTGTATGTGAGATACGCTTTCTAGTAATTTTTCTCATAGAAGCATATTTATCCGTCACAATTGGAATACTAAGCCAGCAGATAAATTATTTTCATTCATAACTGACAATTCTACACAAATTTATAAAAAATGAGTTTCACTTTCTATTCCACTAAAAACTCATTCGAAAGGATTATGCGAGTTATTGAAAAAATTTGACTTTTATATTAAATTCTATTCGTTTTATCACTAGTACTGTGCTTCAAAAGTAACCGTTAGATTCATACCTCCACCCCCGGCAGCTCCAATAGAAACCTTTATGAATTTTCACTCTGCGCTTATTAAATAAAATCTGAAGAATTATGCATAGTTACCTTTTCCAGCCTTAAGTTCAAACATAGAATGTCTCACATTTTGTTAAGAACCTTCAAGAAGATTCCATACATTTGTGATAACATTCTTCAAACTTTCTAATGACAATTTGAAAGAAACGTAGAAAAATGTTGGTTAACACTCCGAATAGTGCACTGAAAAATTAGTGAAAACTTTCGAAGAAAGTCCGAGATGTAAAATTCATGCCTTGAAAAGAGAAATTGATATTGTTGTCGGAGACGTAGAACAGCATTGAAAATAATAGCTGAAAAATAAACATTAATTTATACCTCAAATATGTGGAACTTTAACTCGCAGATAAATCAAGAAATAATAAACATTCAAAACTTTACGAAAATAGAGAAGAAAGACAAATATTTGCGTCTCGAATATTTACTTCACAATTAATGTATGTACACAGATGCACTTCGTGGTGTATGAGCCCAATAACCCAAAAGAGGTTAAACTAAACTGCACCCAGTTTAGGGTTTCAATTCACAGACCTACACTAACATAATTTGCATATCTCAATAAAAAGTCAATAATATGTACTGTAATATCCATAAACATTTAATTTTTCACGATTCTGTACCACACAGGCAATACAGACCCAAAAAATCATTATCGTCTAAGCATAGGTTAACGAGCTTACTCTTATAAGCACTCTGAATCTTACTGCCTCTCAAATTAAGAAAATTAATTACTGCTCTTCAACAATCAGAATTAGTGAATAACGAGGCGTAACATTCTGACAGCCTGAAAAAAAAAACGAAAATTTATCAAACCTTAAAAGACAGATCACGCCTTTGAAGCAGTTTCAAATCTGGCAGAGATATCTTTCCAATTGGCAACCTTCCAAATGGCTTTCACGTAGTCAGGCCTCACGTTCTTGTACTGGAGGTAGTAGGCATGCTCCCACACATCGATGCCAAACAGGGGCACCAAGCCAGTACTGGCTTCAAGAGGATCCTGTAGACACAACACACTGCAGTCATTGACTGTGAAACATTCCTACTCATGAGAATGTAGAAAATACCAGCGTTTTGTCAGTGACCGCAAAACTTTCCTACTACTATGGATACTTGTTACCTGACAAAATAACCTTAAAAACATTCAAATTAGTGTTTAGTATATTCAGTGTTTAGAAACGTCTACGTGAAACCAAGAGCAGAGTACCCGTGCTCATGTCTGCACTAAAACCAGAAATGGTTCAATACACGTTCAGGAGAACGTCTTGAGAAGTTGTAGAGTTCCCACGACCACTACTTAAATTTCTTAAGACGACAGAGCAAGAGGCACTGGAGAACAGGAAGTGCATACATCGCGGTTAGTGTCAAGTTGTAGCTAGGACTGAGCATTGTACCTGTGACAGTAGGTCATGGTCAAAAAGCAAGCGGACGCCGGAGCGCCATGTATCTTCTTTACCGCTTCTTTGAAGGTACACAATCATGATCGACGCACTGCAAAACTACATTCATTGTTTGTCCACAATTAGAGATTCATTACAAACGCAACTGTTTGTTGGTTTGTCAAAGAATTCAAGTGTATGAAAGGAAGAAATTAGTAGAAATATGGATACACAATGCATGGAACTATGATAGCAAACTTTCATAAGCTCCCTATGAGAAAAATGAAAAAATAAGGGAATAAAAATTTTATAACTAAAATGTATTTATAGTAATCTTATATGGTTACTTATTCCATAAGAACACGATCTTGAAAACTCATCAGAAAACAATCTGGGCAGCAGGAAACTCACCTGGTTTGGGCAGGTAGCGATCTGGAGCGTCTTTTTTAGCTTGTTATACCCCAGCCATCCCCAGCCTGAGCCCTGCACACCCACAGAGGCAGTCGACAGCTGCGTCTGCATCGCCTCCAAGCTACCGAAGTCCCGCTTGATGGCCTCAAGGAGAGCTCCTGGACAAGGCAACAATATATAAGAGAATATATTTAACTGCAACAGGTAGGCTTCAGCGATAGGCTCTTTTAAATAAAAAATTTTAATAA
This sequence comes from Trinorchestia longiramus, assembly GCA_006783055.1. NCBI lineage: Eukaryota > Metazoa > Arthropoda > Malacostraca > Amphipoda > Talitridae > Trinorchestia > Trinorchestia longiramus. Next base: position 196,970 of record VCRD01000613.1, on the reverse strand, counting down.
GAAATAATTACCCTTTGGTCGTAAACATTGTACAATATTTGAGTCCCTCGAAAAGGTGAAGAGTAAAGATGTTCCAGCCAAGGCTACAGTTACCTCCAATAACTCGCACGCTATCGTAGTGTTGTCGCAAGGGAGTTGGTACTGAGTGCTGTTGTCGGTAAAGTTTGGAACAAAACTTGCTAACTCCATTTCAAATCCTACAGGTAAAAGTAGGCGTGAATAGGTTTGATGTGCCGCCATAGTTGCTTAACCCTTTAGCGACCAATCTGTTTTTCTAGTTTCTACATTTAAGCTCACAAAGACCGTCTGTACACTGATGCAATGAAGCATGCTGAGAGCCAGGCAGCCAAAAGAACGACGCTGTAACATGCCGAAGCGTTCAAACCTAGTAGCAACCTCATATTGCTCACTGTTTAATTATTAGAACAATTCTCCCAAAGACCGTGAAAGGCAACCGAATAGTCCACTTGGTCGTTAAAGGGTTAAGTCATCTACAGATTATTTTTCGAGAGGTGAAGCCTAGATCTTTTAACACACGTTTTAAATGTAGTCATGTTGGTGCACAAGCGCTGTGTTAAGTTGTAGATTTTTGTAGAATGTAGATGATACAGCGGCAGTAACTAATTCTCAGTAGAAACTATCAAGGCTCCTAATGAATTTCAAAGTTTGGATAATAGAAAATTTCCATTTAACGTCAGTGAGAACGAAGTAATGCGTTCTTGGAATAGCAACGTCGAAATAAAAGTGAGATCAAATTGGGATACGTTGGTAAAAGGCGATATGTACATTCAAGGCCTAATGTAGTCGCTTTAAATGCAAGGAGACAAGCAGTGTCATAATAAGAGAAAAAATTCAATAACAAAAAATTTCAAGAGTACAACGAAGTAAATGATTAGGCACGAAAATAAAATGATTTTAAAAGACAATGAATATTTTAGAATACATATCAGTATTGAGCGGAGTAAGGTTATGGAAATGCACCACAAATATGTATGAGAAAAATTTTAAGTATGCTATTCGACAATATTAAATCAAAAAGAGCGAAGAAGTTCACATATGTACAGATAGATGTTGGACAAATACAGAGATTGAACAACCTAGTTGCAAACCTGAAACTAAGAAATCGAAGATCTGCTCATAGGCTCCAGTCTTACAAATTTTGAATGGGTGAAGCGAGAGCGGCAATGGGCAACCGCAGTTAGTTAATAGGGACTTTTGAATGTGTCAGAAACTAAAATGTACGAAGAATAAACATGACCTAGTAGAGGCGTACTTTTCATGACTCATCTTACTATAATCCACAATTGAGGAGGGTAGGGGCAGAAAATGAAAAAGAGGTAAATAAATCCATAGCACGAACCACCAACTAGGGCATTAACTGGAACAGGCCACCATTGTAGTTTCTACATGTAACTGATCGAAGTCATCGTTGACCAGCCTCACAACTTTGAGTGAAAGTGTCAGAGAATGTTATTCAATATTTTTTAGTCAGTTAAATTTAAAGATTTCAAATATTTATTACTTTCGCATGAAGACAATCTATACTGAACTTCCAAATGAACCGTAATGCATGCAATACCGAAGCTGCAGTTTAATGAATATTTTTCAGCAAAGAAATAAAAAGACGTTGAAACATCAATTCACTAAATACATGATATGTGAACATGTCAACATGATTGAATTCAATCAAAACCGTCTAACAAACCCAACGACGATCATACAATAAAATTTGGCGTTGGATTTTGAACTGTAATGTACAACCACCCTAGAGACTCGCGTTCCAAGGTAGCGCCATACTTAGAAACATCACAAGCTGACATTAAGCACAACCGACACTTCGAAACGTATCGTACCTTATGAATTCGTAATTTTCTCTTGTTCATACACTTTATTAAATGTTTGTCTCAATTTTACCTACATGGAAAGAATCGCACAACATTTATTGGCGTGGGCAAACTGTGCCTGATACTTACGAGCAATGAACGCTCAAGAGGTCCAGTTCCTCGCATTACTGCAGAACCATTGTAGGCAAAATGAAATACAGCGTAACAATTAAAAACATCTGAACACTACCTTGAGGTTCTCCTCCTTTAGGTGAGAGGTTCTGCCAGAATATAGAATGGTTGATGTGACCGCCTCCATTGAAGCGCAGAGCACCGGCAAGCCCGATGATGGCAGTCGTGTCGTCTGCACACAACAGGTTTATGACTAACGTTAAACAGCGTATCAAGTGAAGTTATTTGCCACAAGCAGAGAAAACATTATACTGCACTTTTTGCAGTATCAAATCCGTGTAACCAGAGTCACATTAATGGCTATCACTGTACTTCTTGAATAGACCAACAAATTTTCAAATGCTTCACTAAGATTGTTTCATGGCTGAAATGAATTTCATTCGAATTAGCATTTCAAGACATTGCAGTTTCCAAAGGTGAACTGCATAATATCACATAATCGTAGTTTCTAGGGCACTAATATCAGTTGAACGAACATCAAAAAGTGAAGATACGAGTTACTTAAAATTTAAGCTGAAATGCAGTATCAAACTTTCATAATAAGCGTTGTTGGCTCCTTGTTAAAAATCTAAGGTCGTTAAAAGAAATTAAGATATTAATCATTAAATGCAAAGGAGCACAAAGAACAGCAAACAAAGTTCGGGCCAGCCTTAAAGTTAACGTAGTATAATAGATAGTTTAGTAAAAATATTATAAGTATATAAGTTGACCACCATCTGCACTAAAAGTGTATGAACAGAGGCCGGATGCACATCATCAGAAAAAAATTCCACAACGAAGTAAAAGGATGACACCTTAAGGACACTAGCAGGTCAATTGCACGTAATGCATTCATTTGCCACATACCAATGATGGAAAAAAGAAAAAATGGCTTTTATAAACGCAAAACTAAACCTATGAAAGCATTCTGCAGTAAGTTTTGCTAATTCTACGTCAAGTAGTTACGAATATCCTTGAGGAGCATTAATCCATCAAGCCATACTGATTGGCCCAGCAGAGAGTGGAGCTCGGGAGTAATTGCAAGACCAGGCGAAGCACTAAACTCGCTAACATTCTTATTAGTACAACCCTTTTGGTACCCACGGGGAGAGGACACTACAAAACAGTCAACTTACAAGTACAAGAGCATGGCCCCGCAGTATACACATTCAAAAAATTGAGAACAATGAACCCAATGAAATTCATTGGTACGGTCAGGATTGTAATTCTGCGTCCAATGCAAAAACTTTCAGAACAGAAATTTAAATCTTACAAGCACATAAATGTAAAAATTGAATACTGTACTTGCTTGAGGTACTATTCATAAACGCATTACCCTGGTGCGTGATGGTGTCTGACGGCATTGAACTTTAGCAGCAGCAACCAAGAATGAGGTACTCTGTTCATTCTTGTCATACATACTTTCATCTCGTTAATAAAATGGACGTGGTCATCACAACCACCCATTACAATCGTTTAAGTTTATCAAAACGTATCTTTGGTTTTTAACTATAGTATAATCCATGTATTCGACAGGCTACTCTAAACTGAGGAGCATAAAATCAGAGACCTCTTTATTTAAATGAACCACTTGGCATTCCCACGCTTTCCGCTAACCCTAAAACACAGCTTCCAGCTCAGAGCAAAGACTTCCCTCAAGAAGGGATAACAAGACCTCTTCGAAAGTAGATTATCTTACACAAAGAAGTTGCACGCCTACAAAAAAAGGTACTCTAAAAAATATCCTTACCTAAAATCATTCCAAACATAAAATGACACGATTTAAAAATCAAACGCAATTACATTAAATGTTATTAGTTGAACGAGAAATAATTTTAACATTTCTAATCCTTATTTAAGATTTATTAGATTCTGGCAACATTTAGATCCTTCAGAGGCCTTTGTGTTTGCAAGCTATTGCCTAAAGCTGGCATTCCTCTTCTCACGATGACATGCTCGAGGTTTCAGCGAGTTTTTTAAAAGTAGGACTACAAACTCTCTTCCTCAGTAAAAAAATGCATTTTTAAAAAATGTTGCTTCCTTCCTGACTACTGTAATAGGTTGGGTAATATCTTGACCAATATCCATAGAAATGTTTCAGATGACCTCTCAATATGTGAAATTTTTAAGAGAAGGAGGATAAAATAGCAGTAATAAGAAACAAATAAACTTTTTCATACAAATTTTCAACTACAAAAAAGACCTATTGTTTCACCACATTGACAAAATGCTACATTAAAAACACACTTCTTTAATTTTACAAATGTTTGACTAAAATATGAAAGATGAGATTGAAGGACTTTTTAACTTACTTTTAGCCTTAGCATCATCAAGCTTCTCCTCAGCAATGTTGAGATTGTTCACATAAGTCTGATGATGCTTGGAGTGATGGAGCTGCATGATCTCAGCACTGATCACAGGCTCCAAGGCATTGTAGTCATAGGGCAAGTCAGGCAGGGTGTGCTTCTGACGCTGGGGAACCACCTGGCAGCAGCGGACACCACAATTCGAGCTCCTGAGATCAGAGAATGAGGAGTGGAAGATGAGAATTAGGGTGGAGATAATGCATCAGCAGTGGAGAAAAAGAATTGGGTGAAACATAGGCCAGTTAGTAATGTATTTAGGCTAAATAGTAATGTAGTCTTGTAACAAGCAATAGATTAGAACTAGTTAGTATTGTAATTATTATGCAAGTTGGAGAAGTAGTTAGGCATGCTAAATTTTCTGTATGTGTATTTGTGATCAATGATCATTGTGATCAATGATCATTGTGATCAATGATCATTGTGATCAATGATCACAATGATCAGTGAGCCTTGCCAGTGATGATACAACCAGGCCATTTCAAGATGTTTTGTGGCTTTTTAGGTTCTATTGTGGCAAATAAGTTATCTATTCAGCCTTCTTAGTCAGATATATATATATATATATATATATATATATATATATATATATATATATATATATATATATATATATATATCTCTTTAAAGTTTAAATTTCCTTTGGATACTTGAGTTACCTAATAAGCCACAAAATTATATAATCATGCATTTAAATTAATCAATTATGCATTTGAATTACCTAGCTAGGCATTTGACTCATTTAGTTAGACAATTAACCATGTATTTGAGTTTCTAGCCCAATATTTAAACTCTTCATATAGGCATTTCTACTTATTATCCAATAATTTAAGGTATTTATATAGGAATATTAGTTTTAGTTTTTCTCTTCTGCAAAATTTCATTAATATTATGTACCACACAATATTTATACCCTAGAAATCAGACAACAACTCTACATTTTGCATTCAAGAAAATTTGACATTATTTATTCTGTTCACACTTATTATCCACACCTATTTTGTTTACATTATGCATAATGGACACAAACTTGTACTTTATTCACAGAATAAAGACAAAAATATCTTAATAATCTAAGAAATATGTATTGGAAGCTGTGTTCCTACCTCATTTTATTTCTTTTAGTCCCTAAGCTAACATATTCTATGGCCAAGAAGCTATGAAAGGTTTACATCAATTCTTGTATCCTTGATTCAAATTAGAACATGGAATATTCAGCACCATTCTTCTCAAGATATTAGTATTATGATATAAAATCTGATTCAGTACACATTTCAGAATCAATGTTTGTTTGCTTACTTTATCTATGAAGGATTTAGGCTATCTAATCCAATATTTCAGCTATTTAACTGGATATGACCAAGATTCACACAGGCTAGTGAACAGTTCAATTAGGTTAGTTAGTTGTCCATGTTAGGATTCAATCAGGCTTTATAGTGATGTAGTAGCAAATAAACACTTTACTGGATCTGTAAAATGCTTGATTGGTTTCTTGTCTAGAAAATGAAATAAAGGTAGGAAGTTAACTGAGTAACAGACTTGAAGAGTTCAAGCTTTGATTCCAACTGTGGCTGGAACACACAACAAAGTTAGTTTGGTAGTAGAAGCGAGTTGATAATGTACGACCATATTATCATGAAATATTGCAAGCATAGCCGAGTTCCTAGGCCTGTTAACAATGTTCATGTTAGAAAATTCTACCTTTCAGTCTATGTATTCTAATCTGCTTAGTGTTATCAATGAATGATATAATTAAAATAGATGTTATTTTGCAATCCAGCCAGATGTATCAATCAACCAGCAATTCATATTTTACAATTGTTCATACCTTTTTTATAAATTCAAAATGTACAAAAAAAGGACACAAATTTTTTAGATAATAATGCAAATGCAAAATTTTTGAGGCGCATCAGTTGAAACATCTCAACACATTTCCTGTAATGTGATCCATCAGTGCATCATTGTGTTTTCAATTGCTGCTATGTGACCCACAAATATATTATTTAAGAAAAATTATATTTTTGTTTATGCAAAAGTACAAGTTTATACTTTTCAAATGTTGATTTTAGTGATGTAGTATCACTAACAATAGCTTGAATCATACACAAAAGTTCAAGTGTTGAACAATAGTTCACTCACCTTTTCAGAGCCGTCATACCAAAGTGCCGCAACATGTTGGACCAACTTTGCAAAATAAGTGATAGTTCACTACTTCAATCAACTAAGTTTTCACTTCTGAAATTGGGAAATGATCTTTTGAGTTAGTAAAAATGTAATTACCCTACTAAAATCCAATTATGATGAATATTTTCTATCACTGATGACAATTGCCAATGTCTGAATAGTATCTTACAGTAATAAAATCCAAAAGAGAGCTTTTCATTCACAGGTACATCATGGTAATAAAGTGAAGTAGTATTTATTTGATAATAAAATGCACTACAGCACAAGATAAGTCCTAGACTTTAATTCACCACATTTGACCCAATCCAACCTAACCTCAAGAGTAACAATCATAGTCTCAACCTTTTTCTGCTAGCTCAAACAAAAGAGAATAGTGTATTTTCTAGAAATCATTTTCATCTTACCTTTGTAGACAAATACATAATAGCAAGTCAGTTATACATTTAATTTTTACACCTGTAATGATCTCATTTTTCCTAAAACAGAGAAGTTCTAAACAATCACATGCTGATCACTGGTTGATCATGCTGTCCACAGCATCTAAACATTTAGAACTGTGACATGTTCTGAAATTTCCACTCAGGTTGAAAACAGTGATTGCTTGATAAACACCCAGGATTTTATGTTACTGCATGATTTCAAACAGAGACAATATCCTTCTATTCATTTAAGGGTTAATTTATAATGTTATACATCTTATGAGTATTTATAAATTTACCTACTGGCAACAACTTCTGCTAAATAGTGTATACAGGTATACACAAATGTATACCCTTTACATTCTCAGGTATACATAAAGAATAGTTACCTTACCACCATTCAATTGTCAATACCAAACTTACTGACTAGAATTGTTCATCACTATTCAACACAAAAATTTCAAGAGAAAGCAACACCCATAGTCCCTGCCAATAACAACAATACAACAATAACATAGTCCCTGCCATAGTCCCTGCCAATAACAGTAGTTCATCCAAAACTAAAATCCACACACTAAGTTACATTTGAAAACTACCATGCACTAATAACTCAGTCTTACAAACACCTTACACTAAACAGTCCTACACATATTACCCATTAAATTCAGCCTTACAAATACCACACACTAAACACAGTCTTACAAATATCATGCACTGAGCCCTCCCAGTCTGTAGACTCGAGTACAAATATTATTGAAATTGTATTGGTTTAGCCACTTGATGGATATGCTTAACCTTCATGCAACCCCAATTTATTCAGAAAAATGTCCAAAAACTATCCAACTTATTAATGAGTTTACTAAAAAAGGATTGGTTATACTTCAAAGCAGACCACTTGTGTGCCATAATTGACATACTGTACACTGAAATAGATCCATTGTACTCTGTTAGAAATTAAATCTGTCAAATAGACCAAAAGAGAATATGAAAGGAACAACATGCTCTTCACAAAGTGAATTGGCACAGAATATGACTTTAGAGTTGAATTTAATATCAATATACATTTTGAAAGTTACATCAAATTTGAAACTGGCTGAGAACTGGTACTTATATATATAACCTTCTATTTCATTAGAAGCTACTTTAGACACAATAAAGTAATAGAAAAAAATAAAGCAATGTATTCACACTAAAGAGAGTTGAAGCATTTTCAAATATTTCTTTCAGCAAATTAAAATTTCAAGCAGAAGCTACAGAATGCTTCTACCATCCACTGCAGCTCAGGTACTGGTGAGTGCCAACAATTAACCCTAGCAGCACAGGCATGATCTTCATTAAAAAAAGATAAGGGTTTAGCCTTTTTTTGAAACAAGCCATTCTATTTGACATGCTTTCATTAAACAACCACACCCTACTGTACTGTATATGGAAAAAACAATTAACCTGGATTTAAAACACAATTGTAATTTATAATTACCTGAAAATAGGAACACCTTTTATACAGAGTTTTACATGGCAAATTTTAAACTGAAATTATACTTCCTTATCAACATTCTTAATTATTAAAACTACTTTACACTAATAATATTTTTTTAAATACTATACTTTCTCACCAAAAATGAAATTATAATACTATTTGAAAGCTCGTAAATAACACAAACTATAAAAAATTATACACCCACTCTTTAGTTGATATCTTACCCACAATGCCAATGAAAACTAATGAAATTCGAGAGCCACCGGTATGAGATACGGTTAGAACGAGCCACCGGTATTAGATGCGGTCACTAGCCACAACACGACCTTCAGCATAAAAAGCTAAATCTAATAAATCGATTTTTATTACAAATATGCGAAACAATATTTCAGTAGAGTTTTTTGGAACGGTTTTCTCATACGTTCGCAACTGGATAAAGGCATATACGAAACGAAGTTTAGCGTACGTGAACTGTGGACATGTATAGGTTGGAAAACTCAATCCATCACATAAATCCTCTTTATCCATAATTTATGCCTATTTACAATGCACTAATCAGCAGCTACTGAAATTAATTGATTAGATCATAATTTACCTCAATGCAATCCAATACATTATATTAACATGATTTACGTGAGTTTTTAGACGAGGACTTATAGTGGTGCTAAATTTTACCAGAAATATAAAAAACAATTAAAATTAAAGTGCATTAATTTTATTAATTGTGGTTTACTCCAAACACGCAAGTTTGTAATTTACGTTCGAACATTTTTCTCTCCAAGTATGGACAAGGGTTGTTTTTTTTCGACCTCTGATGTCCTATAAAAAGGCAAATTTAAATTATGTAATAATTTTATAACCCAAATAACTGCAAGGTTTAACTTATTTACCTTCATTATGGCTTAAACAGTAGAGGCATCTGTCATATCGTGACACTAGCTACTTTCTTCGAATAAGTTATCCACCGGTGAGGAGAGATACGTCTTCATGGGCACAATTTGGTGAAAACCTCCATGTGGCATCACTTGAAAATTTTGCAATATGTATAAGAAGAAGAATCCCCCAACCTTGCTGTTTCCGATTGCCTTCTATTGCACACTTTACAAAACCAGTTGAATGGGTTCGCTCTCAAAAATCATGAGGAAGTTCTAAATGAGATTTTTTAATTCTTGTCTTTGAAACCGAAAAAGTTCCTACTGGGATTGAAAAGGAGCATGCTTATATGCATATGAAGAGAAGTCGAAGATTACAGTGGAACCACATTTGCGATTGAATTTTATTAAAATGCTAGGTCTGATTTTCGGTTTCCCTTAATCAAAATTTGGACATTCCTGTTAGGAAAATCTGATACCAGCAGTATAGGTTGCATTGGATACCTATTTGTAGCTAAAGGAACATTTTATGCTGGAAGAAAATTGACACTGCCTGCATCTTTGAGTTTGTCCGTTATACAGATGCAGGTTGTATTGAACCCTATACATATGGTACACGATGCGGTTAAAGTATTAACACAAAGATCACTTTCAGGACACATTACTTCCTGGATTTCTGCATGCTTTAGTACATTAAATGACCATTACGACCCAGAAGGCAATGATGACTGGTATCACAATGAGAGGTATTACGTAAACTCTGGCAACGAAGAGCACTTTCTCTGGAGCATCTGAGGGTATTTCTAGCGCCTTCGAAATTGAGCCCCACCAGCGAGAAGGGAAGGAACCTTTAGATTGAAAATCCTTCACCGTAGTAGATTTGATGAAAAGGTCATCACCGATTCGTTCGATAACCACGTGCAGAATGATGATTACGAAAAGCACTGATATTACAAAGAAGAACCACATGTCGATCATCTTAATGTGTGCTGTCCGAGGAAGCGAGGATGATGTTTGAGAGAAGAGGGTGTAGAGCACTAGCAGTGTGGTCAAGCTTACCGTTAGTCGCACCTGCAAAGAAAAGACAGTGACACTGCGCTCATGATTGCAAACTACCACCAATTTGTGGAAGCTACCAGCAAAATATATATAAACACATGGATTGAAGTACAATTTTTGTGGGTTAAGAAAACAGGAATGGAAATTAGAGAAAGCACACTCTAAGCATGAATCGCCTGTTACCCTACTAGCATTAACTCACAGGAGAAATATTCAATCACGAGTCAATCTCTTGATGCGCTATGTACTGCTATAAAGAGCTATAAAAACTGGAATAACTTGAAAATTGACACTTCAGATTACATAGGTTACATATGTGTCAAAATTTTATCTATAGGCAGAATGTAACATGTTTGTCACCACGCAACCAGAGAGCTACCTGGAGCAGGGAAGGCTTGATGTAGAGTGTACTGTAGCCTATGATCAACAGCATCAGTGTGGGGAGCATCACGGACAGCAAGATGAAGCTTGGCATACGGCCTAAAGTAAACAAAACCTGCCGGAAAATATGTATATGATAGTTTAAAATACAATAAATACTTGAGTAGCACAGATGAAACAATTATAAACTTTCACAAACTTAACAAAATCAGTTTACGAACATTTAAGCGACGCTTACGCGATCAAAAATAATCTGTGATTGGCTCTTCTCTAGCTGTAGTTACTTGCCAAGTGATGTACGTCAACTGGAAGTTCTGAAAATAAGTGAATCGGTGTATCTTACGGATCTGTGTGATATTACTTACCAGCATTAGCTAGTGTTAAAATATTTGGATAATATTAATTTCACATCTGAGGTGGCCTATAATTAGACAATCTTCATTCTGTATACATCTTCACATGTCTTTAAGCGTGTAGTAGCGAAATTTATGTATTTTTGACCTAGTCAGTCAAATCACAATTATAGATCATGCACGCATTTCCTTTCAGAAAAACACAAATTAATTGAGCTACCCGGGCAGACTCACCGTGATGGTTTGTTTGTCTTTGTGCTGTTTAGCGGAGATGCTGCAGTCTTGCACCTGGAACTGCTGTAGGCCGCGGTCGCCGTGGTACCAAACAGCCATCTCCGTAGGCTTGCCCACGACCAGCTCGAGCTGTACCGAGCACGTTTGCTCGTCCAGCGGGTAGAAAAAAACGTCAAATTTGCAGCTGAAGCTGCCCGAGTAAAGTTTGTTCTCTGTGAGCACGGCACCCGTGCCGCTGTAGCGAGTATCTGCCCGTGCACATGTAGACGTCTGAATTGAACGATTGTACAAAATGATTTCCCTCACCAGCAAAGAACTGTAACTTTTGTACGTTTCAAACCGTCTAAACGATTGGGAAAAATATGATCACCAAATTAAACGTACAATGAAAATGTTTCATCACAGTTGCGCTCTCGGTGCTACGGCACGAGGACTCACAACGGCGCTCTGGGGAACCAGTGCATTGCAAATCAGAAAACTGTTATCATATGTGATGTGACTGTTATCATATGATGTGACTTATCATATGTGATGTGACTGTTATCATATGTGATGTGACTGTTATCATATGTGATGTGACTGTTATCATATGTGATGTGACTGTTATCATATGATGTGATGTGACTGTTATCATTTCATGTATTGTCATTGTTATCATTTGAAGTGGTGATGTGGGGCTATTGTAATTCATGGGTGACCTGCTTCAAAAAATGGTAGGTTTGAGGGTTGGCAAAAATATTAAGGTAGGCAATCTGGATAAGTAACTATTAATGTAATAGGGGTTTATGCAAGTAGTTTGCATAAAATTTCTTACTACTCATTTCCTAATAATGCTTTCATAAAGTCATAGCGAAATTAGGAGGTTACTAATCACCAGCTTGGTCGACTGGTGAGCGAATCTGCTTGCGAGCGGAAAGACCCGGATTCAAATCCCGCTGCCGACATGGTTGACGCGGCTAGAAATACGGCATGGGACTTGGGTAAACAACCGAATAATTATCGAAGTAATTATCCGACCCAAGAATGGAACCGAAGGTTCGTTCCTATAGCCTCATTCTATTCCTCATTCTATTCTATTCTACTCTCCCTAATCATAATAAGATTTTGTCAGAGAGAGGCTGAATCTTCAACGCTTTCAGAGCTTCTAATCATAATATGCGAAGTTCTGATGTGGCATGCTACTCTGAAAAATGTGTAAGATATATATGTATATAAAAGATATATCAACGAAATATTTTTCTTTTACACAAACGTAGCTGCAGTTACAAACGATCGTAGCTGCCAATTACAACATTGTAGAAACAAAACTGTTCCACTTCTTTCTACCTAGCTGCTATATTCTACTCACTCATATCCACATCATTGAAGTCCCGCGGTAAAGGATCAGATATTCTTTCCACATGAATTCGTTGATCGATGATTTTTATGAGTCCATCTTGGACGTTCGTGAAGTGATACGTAGGTTTCCAGATGGAGTCCAGCTCATCATCACGTAGGCTGTTCCTTTTAATGTTGTTTTTCAAGTTGTTGAATATAAGTCGAGAATCTTGCCATTTTAGGTTGATAGCAACTTCGAGGTCGACTATGTGTTTGTAGTCAATTATGTTGGTGAACCTTTTAATCGTTACTGTAACATTAAGAGGCAAAGGAAGTTGCCAATCGACGTGGTTAATAGGAGTTACGTGCTTTAAATAGCCCTTTGGGGGATCTACTAAGTCACAGTTAAGTTCATCAGTTTGGTCTTCGCAGTTCGCAATCGCGTCACATCTCAAGAAAGCGTGGACGCACTCACCACTGGAACACATGAATTGATCGGCAGCACAAGTAGACATTCCTAGGACGACTAGCTCGCCTTTAGCAAGACCGCACATGGTGCGTTGCATCTTCCATATCGTACGTCCAACTGGGTAAGCTTTCCCATACGTATCTACAGTCTCAGCCAGCGTCAGGTTTGCAGCAGCGTTGAACAGAGACCAGGAACCCTCTTTTGTTTTGTACATCAAGTACCCATTGAAACCGTGAAAGTAAGGTTCTCCATTCACGTATCCCTGTAGATCAAATAACGAATGTAAATGTGTAGTGAAGCAGAGACCTTTAAGGCTCAGTGTTCCGCTATGAGTTACCGCGCACGCGACGCATCGCGGAGATGCCGCAGAGCACGGTTCGTTGTGCCAGTTGCCGCTCTGAACAATCATTGATGCGCAGTCACGTTCTTCTCCTCCACCAGGATGTGAATCAAAAAATGTTGGAAGGATTTTTTCAGATGAATAGTCTCTCCAGATTCCTTCTTCTTTGGCGTCTGTTATGCCAACCCAAAATGAGCCAGCACAGGAAGATGAAAAGTTCTCCGCCACCGCCCTAAGAGCCATGTTCTGCTCACGATCATTCGGTCCAAATATGGAACTTCCGAGATACTTGCATAGCTTCGCTGATTCCACAAAAACGGCAGAGTAAGGAACTGCCGTCAGTAATTCATCCAATTGACAGAAACTCTTGAACTCTTTTTCCAAAATTTTTGCTTTCATTATTATTGGTATTGCCACATCCGTTGAAAAAACATCGCCGATTAATGACGCAGAGCATGCTGCCATCGATGAAATTTGTTTTGGGTCTAACTCAGACGACCAAATATTCACATCTGCTAGATAACCTCTGAATATTTCACTTACTACGAACCCTCCTCCAGGAATATCTTGCTCTTGGCCTAAGACCACAGTACCTGCAATGTTATAAAAAGGATTATTATGAAGTCGACAATAATATAAAATTTTCTTATCATAAGAATGAAAACAACACTTATTATTGCAATAACAGAAATGACAATGTTAATAAAAAGAACACTATCAATGATAATAAATTAATAATATCAGTGATTTATGGGGTACATAGTTAATGATCAAATGGTTTTCAGACACCCAACCACGAAGCTGCAATTAGAAACATGTATTAAAATTGACTAGCTCAACCCATGCAATTGCAACATATCTGAACTATGTATTGTTTCATGATAGCGTAGCTTCTTTTTACTACGAGTAAGACTGCTGAGAAATAAACTCATGAGGGCAGTTATACATATTCGCTATGAAGATTCAACAGTGAGAGTTTTCCGTGCGCTGAAAATCACTCCACTGAAAAAAAACAGCTTTGCCACTTGTAGCTTTTAAGTGTGAGTTGTCACTCTGACTCCACTGACGACCACTTCAAACTTGTTGTTTCTAGAGATCCTACAGCACAAGTGACTCAGGCGTGATGAGTACACAGTACTTAACGCAATATTGATGCTACGTTTATGGAACTCCAAGCACAGAGCATCTGTTTCGCTGTCAACAGTGACCAGTGACACTCCTGCATTTATCTCCTCGATTGAAACGTCACTCATTTCTTTCTATTTTTATAGAAAAGTGTCAGCTAGAAACATATAGGGCTCATCAACTGACGTTCAACACCCACCATCATAAGACTTCATGGAAATGATGTGACATATTTTATAAGAAAGTTCTTCTCCTTATTAATTGAATATTTTTGAAAAAGTTTGAGCGAATTTTATCCATCATGTTCATGTTGTGAGTTACTTAAGCATTAATCACATACCGTTTAATGGCAGAAGCTGGAGAGGCTTCAGGCGAGGACTGTGGGAGACATTGACGCCGTTCACGAAGAGAGAAACCAGATCAGGACCCACCACCACGCACCAGTGTGTCCAGCGGTGTAGTACAGGCCTTATTGGCTCCTGCAGACCCTCGTACACGTAAGACTTCAGCATCAGTAGGTAGCTTGAGCCTTCTCGACCTTCATGGAGGCAATTTGTACAAACTGTAAAAGTGGGTAAACAACTTGCAGCCAATATACCGTGAAGAGCAAAATATACCGTGAAGAGCAAAATATACCGTGAAGAGCAAAATAATACAACACGTTGATTAAATTGCCAGATTGCACATTTATGGACCACGTACAATTACGAAAATTGGACTATACATAAACATTAGTATAAAAAGGTTAATAATATATCTAAAACCCACAAATATATAATAGAACAAAATATATAGGAGCATGTATAATAAATACGTGACCAAAAGTTTACAACACATTTCAAGATATACATACATTAATACTTCATTGCATAGCCCTTATTATTATTATGACTTCAAGATGTTTATAGTAGTTCACTACCAGCCTTTTACAAGTTCAGGGCGTAATCTTATTCCATTCTTCAACACAAATTTCTTCGAGCTCAGTGATGTTAGTGGGACTTCTCTTCTGAATATGCAATTTCAATTCCCTCCAGAAATTTTCGATCGGATTCATGTCCGGGGATTGACTTGACCATTTTAAAATGTTTCTCTTCTTCATCCTCATCCATTACTTGGTTTCGTTTGCAGTATTCAATTAAATTTTACGAGCTGAAGGTAAGAATTGCTCTTCCAATATTTCACGATATTTCCTGCCGTTCATGGTTCCTTCAATGATGTGAAGTTTAACTACCCCTGAGGAGCTGAAACGTCCTCACTCCATGATTGAGCCACCTCCAAACTTAACAGTGGGTATGGTGCACTTTGGTTTACAGTATACTCTTCGTTTTGTTGCCTCCAAACATGGTTTGTGTTGTTTCTCTCAAATAGTTCGATTTTGGTTTCATCTGACCACAGTACTGAGTTTCAAAACGCTGCTGGCTTGTTTAAATGGTCGTTTCTATTAAATATTCGTTGGTTTTAGATATATTTTCAACCTTTTTATACAATTGTTTAAATATAGTTCAATTTTCGTGATTGTACATGGTGTATAAATGTGAAATCTGTCGATTTAATCAACGTGTTGTATTAATTTGCTCCCCACGGTGTGGCTCGCTGCTTGGACTCCAGCAGGTGCCTTGCGATCGTAATCTATGATAAATTTTTAGTACGTTATTAAAAATTATTTTCTTTTTCCTTGAAGTTGTTATTAAAAACTTTCTAATCTCCATTTGATATAGGAGAAGTAAGAATATTTTGAAGTTTCTTGTAGAGAAGCAACTAAGAATATATTTTGACTTTTCTATCATTTGCTCAACGTTAACAACAAGAAAAAACTAATCTGAAATTTTAGTCGAATTCAATGTTCAGATCAGCACTCGAAATATGAGAAACTAAATCATTACTCAGCTAATTAATTTCTCTAATATGATCAAAAATACTTGCGTTAAACTTTCACTTACTCGAAGGATGAATAATGAATATAAAATTTTTTGCCTCTCAAGGTTATTGGTCTACAACCTGTCATGCTAATTTTTTGCCATCCAAATAATTTAGTTTTAACCAATAATTATTTTCAAGATATTTCAATGCGTGTCTACATCATTATGTAGTTTTCAGATTATTATTACACCGCTAGTGTTTTGCCTTAAATTCCCAACAACTACTGCCTCACTAAAAACTCCCCCAGTCCTCCCACTGACCTCCCACAAATTCCTAGCAACTCACCCAAGACGAGCTCGTTGCCTTGATCTCCGCTGGAGTAGGAAAAGTGGATTTCCATTGGTGGCACCACGATGCCTTTTATCCTGCGAGAACAGGTGACGGTACAAATAATCCGCAGAAATCATCAGTTAAGGTAATTCTTTCAACTTCAAGACGCTTCATTGCTAACATGCATGACTATAATGTCCAGAACATTTTATTTTAAAGGTTATTAGTCAGCTGCATAAAAACTTTCATGGTGCACGGAGAGTAACGCTCTCAAACGAGCCTTACGGGTGCCTCTAGTTGTACTAGCCAAGTTCATACTTCAAGAAAAGTCTATTAATATAAATTACACCTCTCATTAGATCTGTTGAGCAAAAAGATGTAGTTATAAATCAAATTTATTGAACAAATCGGGAGCTTTGTCGAAAAACTTCCGACGCAGGAATAGAGTGAAATATGTGTGAAGAAATTCGATGCAAAACTACTCGTTAGAAAAGTAAAATAAATTGATACCCCGAAAATGTGAAATACTTTTGTACTGCACAGCTGGCAGATTTATTCTTTACTGGAAATCATTGAATTATAGTATATTATTTATTTAAAATGAGAGCCAGTTGTAAAAACAATACTAAGATTCTTGCGTGCTGAAGAAATGATTTGATTGATTTCAGTGACTGAAATTCGTCACGAGTATTGTTTAGTGTCAGAAAATAGATGTGATATGAAGTCATCACGCAGACACAGTTTTGAATTGGAATACATGTGTATTCAGGGTCAAAATATAGGTATGGTTTAATACCTGATCACAGGTATAGTTTAGAGAGAGAGAGAGCACAGGCATGATTTGAAGAGAGGAAGAGAGGTTCTAGAGTGACAACATTCTCTTGGACTAGTGTAATAGATAATTACTAATACTACTGTAATAGATTTACTGACGTGAGACACTGCATTCCTCAGTTCGCAGATTATTATACTCATACATCGCCAATGGCGTATGGATTTTACGTTTTCTACCATTGGCTCGTGAATTTAAGCTTTTAGCCCTTGCATTGCCTCTGAAATATTACCACGCTGCTTGCATATCACAAAAAGCTTGTAGAGCTACAAAAAAAGGAGTTTGGAATCAATGCTCACGCAATATATGTGAGTAAAATATTAAATACGCTATACTTCAGCGTGTAAAAAAATATACAATTAAAAATGAACAAATGATGAAAATCAAGTACACCTTCTGACCACCAGAACTATAAATTAAATTATTTGAGAAAAATTGCTTTTAATACATATTTTATAAAACACTTCACTAATTTTTTTCTGGTTTAAACGCAGTAGGAACACATTTGCCTATGCTGAACGCTCATAGACGATATTTAAAAACACGATTTATAAGCAACAATTTTTTACCTTGAACGCTGTGTAAGCTCAATAGGTTTTTCACGATAATTTTAGAAAAATGTCATCAGCTTTCTAGAACGAGATGATTCATGGATGTAATTTCATCTGAAATTTTGGAGGTTAAAACATGGACGATGCGGATAACATTACATGGCTTTGATCCCTCATTGTAACTAGCATTTTTTTCGTATGAACGTTCACTAGTCGCGAGCGTGAATGTATGTGTTCCCATCAACGCTATTGATCCCATATTCGTGTGAGCTGCATGTGCACAACAACTCTGAAATAGTTCTTGCATCGACTCTTATACGGAATCCTTATGAAGAAATTACACGTTTCATTGGTTCTCATTATTTTATGTGCTGATACGAAAGTGAGAGATATATGTACCTGTGTACGTGGTCAACAAATCAACACTGCATCAAATTTATGCATATTATTGGCCGAAATTTTAGTTTGATGTTGAAGGCATAGTCAGGATGCAGATCAGCTTGGCTTTGAATTGTTTATCTCTAGAAAGGAATGTTAGACTGAATTCGTAATGTGGCCTGAAAATATTCTGGAAAATTTTGGTTCGATTCTTACAGACCAGTGATACACTTTGAAAAGATACTTAAATGTTAGGAGTATAATCCGTAGATATCCATAATATTTTCACACATTTCCTTCACCGACTTCTCAGTGGCGATTAAATAATTCAATATCCACGCTATTTATTCATCCCATTCAATCATCCACTTCACTCATTTACTTCAATAACTCAATATACACGTTATTCACTCATCCACTTCGATCATAATTTTTTAGCAAAATTGTTGAGGAATGCGTCAGTATAATAAGCTTTACACCGGCAAAAGAAATGCATTCTTTGTCATTCCACGCGACCTTCTGCTGTGTCCTCGTGTAAAAACTGTGACTGAGAAAGAAAATACCAAGACAGCTACCACTATTTGCTTCAGTAACTTCTTGCACGACACAAAAACAGTAACTCCGTGTTCTTTCAGTGTTCTGAAGTACATAAGACCGATTTATTGAAAGAATTCTTAACAACCTTACTAGGAGTCCACAACATTAAGAAGAATATAAATAGATTGCACACTCCCTCATAATTCTTTTAGTAATCAAGATACACTGAGTTATCAACTCATGAGGCTTGCCTCAACGCACCAGTGCGTTATAAAATGTAAGAGCTTCCTTTAAAACTGATTAAAAATTAATTTCAGAGGAAACATTCTTGTTAAGTTTTTTACTCTCTTTTTAAGCTAAGTAAAAAGGAAATAAATTCCACCAGTCCAGTACAATTTGATGCAACATTAGCCAAGAGGTTGAAATAGCACATGTAAGCCCAAAAACAGACCGTAAATTTTAATTCGTGATCGAATGCTTGATGGCAAATAAAACTGATTAGTCAAGATACTGTGCATTTTGTTAAGACTTTAGTTAGAAACTTACAAGTAGTAATGAATGAAAATTATGATCAACATAGGCAATATCTCTAAAACTTCCAAATCGGTGCAAAATGTTTCTTAGAAGTTCAAACAATTTCTGCGTGTTTTTACACTCTTCACCTGCGCAAAGTTTTACAATGTCTCTTATACATCAGGAAGTCTTTGTCTCTGAAAATTATAAACTTTCAGCGACGAAACTTCGGTTTTCATTCTCAACAGTAATTTTCTACCGCATCCAAGAAGACATTCTGTGTTGGTACATGAGAGTTAGTACATGACTGTCTGACCATGAGTTAGTACATGGCAGTCTGACCGTGACAGTTAGTACATGACAGTTTGCCCATGAGAGTTAGTACATGACAGTCTGACCATGACAGTTATTACATGGCAGTCTGACATGACAGTTAGTACATGACAGTCTGACCATGACAGTTAGTACATGACAGTCTGACCATGACTGTTAGTACATGACAGTCTGACCATGACAGTTAGTACATGACAATACGAAACAAAATTACTTCACAAAGTCTACCAGACCAGATGCAAAGCTTCTGCTCCTCAGTAGCTGAAATATTTAAATATCAAAGATGTACAGTGGGGGCAAAATAATACAACACGTTGATTAAATCGCCAGATTGCACATTGATAGACCACGTACAATTACGAAAATTGGACTTTATTTAAACAATAGTATAAAAAGGTTAATAATATACCTAAAACACACAAATATTTAGGTTAAAAAATATATAGAAACATATATAATAATATTCTCAAAGACTAAAAAATAACTAAAAATCCATTCTATACACCGGTAAACAGAAGTCTAAACCAAAGGCTAATAGAAACTTTACACGATCTGGTACAATTGTTGAACTATAGTTGAAAATAACCTTATTTGGATCGAGTGGGCGCATATTGCAATCAATGCCCAAGTTAAAAAGCTTCCTGGAGTGCGTGCGAAGTGTGGCAGACCTGAACTCGTCGGTTAGGTTTGCAACGTATCTCTGGTCGTTGTCGAAAAATCCAGCGGTGATATTCGTGAGCGAAGGCCGGAGTCAATGGTGGTCAGCACTGAAGTTAGGTCAGTTTTAGTTTTCTTCTTGGCGTTAATTTCATTCACTAGGAGTTTCCTCTGCCACGACTTATAAAATGCAGTACTTTGGAGTATTTTTCTATGTAATTTGAATCTCAAGAACTTAGGAATAATGTCGTGGGATTTGCAGCTTACCAGGAAATCAATATCCAAAGAAACTTTCACGAGTTTCCGCCACGTATTCTCATACTTTCTATAGAGCTTGTAGCACTGCTCTCCGTAACGTGAACGAATATAATCAGGCACATTTGCTGGAATTTTCTTCAATTTTAATAAGAAGAGGAGAGCAAAAAACACTGATAAAAATTTCATTATAATGCGAACGTTTCGGGCTAACACCCATCATCAGCTTTTTTTAAAAGAAAATCTAACATACACCACTGAAACAAAAAAGAGAAAAAAGATGTAGGTACAAACATAAATTCAGAAGCATAGCTAAAAGAGATATATGTTTTTTGCTCTCCTCTTTTTATTAAAATTGAAGAAAATTCCAGCAAATGTGCCTGATTATATTCGTTCACGTTACGGAGAGCAGTGCTACAAGCTCTATAGAAAGTATGAGAATACGTGGCGGAAACTCGTGAAAGTTTCTTTGGATATTGATTTCCTGGTAAGCTGCAAATCCCACGACATTATTCCTAAGTTCTTGAGATTCAAATTACATAGAAAAATACTCCAAAGTACTGCATTTTATAAGTCGTGGCAGAGGAAACTCCTAGTGAATGAAATTAACGCCAAGAAGAAAACTAAAACTGACCTAACTTCTGTGCTGACCACCATCGACTCCGGCCTTCGCTCACGGATATCACCGCTGGATTTTTCGTCAACGACCAGATACGTTGCAAACCTAACCGACGAGTTCAGGTCTGCCACACTTCGCACGCACTCCAGGAAGCTTTTTAACTTGGGCATTGATTGTAATATGCGCCCACTCGATCCAAATAAGGTTATTTTCAACTATAGTTCAACAATTGTACCAGATCGTGTAAAGTTTCTATTCGCCTTTGGTTTAGACTTCTGTTTACCGGAGTATAGAATGGATTTTTACAGTTATTTTTTAGCCTTTGAGAATATTATTATATATGTTTCTATATATTTTTTAAACTAAATATTTGTGTGTTTTAGGTATATTATTAACCTTTTTATACTATTGTTTATATATAGTCCAACTTTCGTCATTATACGTGGTCTATAAATGTGCAATCTGGCGATTTAATCAACGTGTTGTATTATTTTGCCCCCACGGTATATTAGATGACCCTTCTCTAGTCATCCTAAAATAACATTGTGTTACATTTTATTTGCGGGTTTTTCCGACACGTTTATAAATTTTACTACGTAATTTTAGTTTTCAAAACTTATTTGTGGGTGAATCATTAGTGACACACTCATTGATAAAAAACACCATTCATAATTTTAATGTATGTCAACTATAATTCATAAACGTTAACTACCAACGTGGTTCTTGAAGAAATTTATATCTGAAATATTTTTACAGGTATGATTGGAAACCCACAGGAACAGATTAAATGCGAACTCTAGTGGCATCTAACGTTCTTCAATTTAATCAGTTTAACTCTTTGTATGTTTACCAAGTTATTAAACTGTCTTCTGGAATGGTTGAAAAGTTCATCTGAATGAAATAAAACTCTAAATCTACGTAAATTCAACTTAATCATCTGAATATTGAATACATTTACCATACTCTGACAAACCAGAAGAATAGAGATACTAATAGACACTCACAAATATTTGATTTAATACTTACGTTCGAACGTCTATAGTAAAGACATTTTCAAAACTGGCTGCTGCCCTGCATTAAAGTGAACTCGCTTCTTGAAATGGTAGGCAACATTCCCATGTACGTAATACACCTGTAACGCACATATCCCTCTAACACAACAGTCCACTTACGCACATGCCTGTACTTCTTACCTGTAACAAATAGTATACACAGAAATATTGAGATTAACTTGTCCGCTTTGATCCTTGAACGGTGGAATGCGGAACAGAACGTACTCGTCCGTGGTCGGTGGTTGCCAAATGCTACTTTGCAGCTCGAACAACCGCACACCATCGCTGCCTGCACAATAAGTAAGACCATCAAAGTTCTGATCATAGCACACTGATCCTTAAGTCCCAATTCCGACTCTAGAATCTTCAAAATCTTCAACTTTAACTCTTGACACCAACATGCCCAGTATACAACTCCAAAATATGAGTACTTTTGAACAGTGAATTTTTTTTTAAATTTCACAGGTATTCTTTTCCAAATATGACTATACATTCTCAACCTACAACATTCAACGTTGTGAAACCTAAAATCATTACTGAACCTCCAATGGAGTGAAAATTTTGAAACCAATTGCAGGTACATCTAAATTCGTTAAACGAAAATAAAACCTCTTAAATTTTTACATACTATTATTCTTCAGTAAAATAGGCCAAAGTACTGTCTGCCTCCACATTGTCTAACTACTCACGCCCACGCAGAACCAACGCAGCGAGTTCAAGGGAATGAAAAACGAAAAGAAACTTCAATCCAATCAAGAACACATTACAGATACGTTGGATTTTCAAGTCTTAACGTTATTTTTAGATTAGTGATGATAATTCTAGCTTTTTTCTTTTCCCCAGTGCTCCAATTTGAAGTAGGGGTTCGTAGGGACGCTTCGATGAGCATGATAAAAGTCTAGTCTTACTCCGGGTGTCCTGCGTCACAGCAGGTAGAGCTTGAATCCTGGCAACCGATGATCAGCCAGAAACAGACCAAGGTGGCTATAAGATTTGAACCGAGGTCTCATACATTGCAAGCGGGAATACTTACATTGCAAGCGGGAATACTCATACATTGCAAGCGGGAATACTCATACATTGCAAGCGGGAATACTCATACATTGCAAGCGGGAATACTTACCATTTGACCACTGTAGGGGCAATGGCAGCAATGAAATAATTCACCGTTGAGCTCGGTGATTACTGTATTTTTTTACGAGTATTTACACCACGTCGAATTTTAATGTTCAACAAAGTCATAGAGTGTTAAAATTAGGTTCTGATTAAATTAAGTCCTGTTATTAGTATACATGTCTTAGATCCCTAAAATATTCCATTTTAATTCAAGAACACTTTTAATGTAACCGTATAAGTCATAGTCTTACTATACATGTCCTACATCATAACAATACAGTTTGAAAATATTCCCGATAATTCATGATTCCAACAATTTACCTTATAATTCTTGAGGTTATATACAAGTTTTTGTATTACACTAGTGCTTTGTATTACCCATCAGACGTCACGAAGCCAGCACACAAAGTACAATTTGTGTACTTGGTATGAGAAATTATCAAAACAGATCATTTTTCGAAGTTAATCAACGATTTTAGCACAAACATGATAAAAAACGTTTTAACTATTGCTATCTCAAGAACCATGGGACTTCCACTAATTATTATAAACATTCCTTTAACAATGAGAAATCAGCCCGTACGATAAGTGGTCTGCTAAGTATGAATAAAATGCCTTTTTGAGACACTTCAATGAAAAATGCTTTTAACAAACATCACATTCTGGTGTGTAATTCATTGGAAACCGGTCACATTCTTTTCTCACAAAGTACTACCTTGACAATCGAATGTTGATGAATAGCGTTTCTGTGCAGGCAATATCACAATGCGACATTTTGTGCACCTTGCTTCACCGTCAAAACGAAGGACACGTCAATACGCATGTACACGCAAGCTTTTACGATTGCTAAACAGAGTGCTTAGAACTACTGCAGATAAACAAATTCTTTTTTATACAGAAACTAAGAAAAAATTTTTCCCACAAATTTCTAAGTATGTTGAAATTTTTACAGCACAGACTAAACTCTCTTAAAAAGTAGTCGTATAATCAGTAATGACTTTCGTAGTCCGGTCAGCGGTATCTAAAGTCAAGTTATAGGTCGATATCAAAATAAGTAATACCTTCCACATAAAATGTATACTTGGTTGATCGCTTCGATACTTATTTGCTTGTATTAGCCTACTACATGCCTCCCGGCATGGGACTTCGGTATTGAACCAAGAATGGGCCAAACAGTTCGTTCCTATTGCCTTATTCTATTCTACTTGCTACTACAGGGTGTCACAAAAAAATGTACTCACACTTCGAATGACGAACATATGAATGAACATATGAACATATTATTTATGAACATACAGTGAAATAGAATAGCTTCGAATACAGAAGACAAATGTGATTAAAGAATCGTGTTCGCAAATGTTCGAATTGATGACCATTATTGTCCAGACAACGCTGATAACGCACACCAAGGGTGCGTTACATTTACATTTTTTTGAGACACCCTGTATTCTTCTCGTTCGTTTCTTCATCAGAAATTCAACAAACTAGGAAGGTGATGCTAAAGTTTCTGGAACCAAGCAGATTAAAGGGCAGAAGCATTTTTATTGTGAGTGACCCGGAACTACGAGCAAGTCTAATCAGACAGATTTCGAAAGAAAATAACGCGTTCAAATGCAAAAAGCATGACTTGAGTTATGATCTCCAGAACTAGTGTGAGGGAAGGTTGTGGTTTGAAAATGGCTTTCTGGTTGGTGTCCATGTGTGACGCTTGTTAGTTTGCTGGTCTCGCCAAACTGATCTAACAAGCAAGAACTCTGTAAAGACATTCAGAGTGTTATTAGCATGTAAGAAGCGTTTGCAGCGTGATACCTGATGACATACGCACAAAATGAGGTTATCTTTTTTTTAAATGAAGGATGAAAAATTGAAGATATATATATTTATATATATAAATTGAGAAATCTGTAGCAATTGTCCCCACAGCAGGTTAAAATTTGACGAAGTTGACCTGCAATTGAAATGAGATAGCTGTAAAACATACTTGTGTTTAATAAAGTACAAACGTTATAGAAGCTAAAACCATAGTTAAAAACAAAGGCGATACATACAGAAATATTTCACATGGTCCATTCTACTGATAAAGTCTAGTAAGGACCAAGAGTCAAACATCTCTGAGATAACTTGGGTAATTTCTTAACAAAGTAATGAGGAACAAACACGTTGACACAGTTTGTTGGTAATCATGTTAGATTATTAGTATTTATGAAGAACAAACTGGAGCTCATGCGTTGGTGTGGACAACCATCCACCGCATTGCAAATATTCAAGGTAGTTAAGCATAAGTTTGAATGGCGGACAAATATTTTTTGTGAACACATGTGGAGTTTTAGAGTGACAAAAATAATACGACTGTTTTCTAATGGAAGTCGTTGCTATATTCATCCTCGTCACGCGCTAAAGTTATGTTTTTCTAACACGGTCTCTGTTGTTATCAATATGTTTTTCTATCACGGTCTCTGTGTTAGTCGTAATGAATTGCACACTAGCGAGCTTGGTTTGAGTCTTACACGTAAAATTGATGAGATGGATTGGACGGGGAGGACCGACCAAGCAAACCAATCGATGCTTCTAGTATTAATGCATTACTTCAGCCACGGCCCAAGTGACATAACTACATGTAAACAGACCACTTAATTATTTACAGAACAAGCGAGTGCATTTTCTTGCTCGTAAGGAGAGACCATTTTTTTTTGGATCCCAGTGAGAGTAAGAAATGGACGGTGTGATGGATGATTGATCCAATAAGACTGCGATTCAAACGCATGAAAATTTCAGGTCTTCGTCATCAATGACAAGAATAATGATAGGAATACGTCATGCAATTTAGTGACAACGGTGATTTCAAAATTTTGATCTGAATTGTAATTCCCGTTTCAAACATGTGAGTAATGGTGCACTGTATTTTTTATGAACAAATCCCCTTAATATCGAAGCTCTAGAAAATACCACATTAGGAGAAGTAATTTACTCACGTCGTTTATCGATATTGACGTGCTTTGACTACGTCCTGGAGTTTTTTGTACATTACTGTATAATAATGCTTGCACATAATCTCTACACTTATCATATGGCTTCTGAAATCCATGCAAATATGGTGCTTTTATTTGCATTCAAGAGAAGGTTTTCTAATTTTCAAGGAAGAGCTTTATTTGTAAAAAAGCTCATTATTTCCCGTTACAAAATTCATCGCTGACTGAAGGCTTTTTCCTGCCCTTGCATTGTAACTTATTGGCCATATTACACAATCGCATGCATCGTTGTATAAATTTCACAAAACTATTCAGAAAACGATTGAATGAGATTGAGCACTGACATGAAAGAATGAATCAATTGCTACCTCTTAATATCCCAAATGTTGATTTCTAGGCAATAGGAAATGTAACTGGAAATCATGTTGGTTTTGTTCTGTGTTGACTTTTTACTTCTCTCGTAACATCATCTTATTCTTCCATGCCTTCTTTTGAGGACTGCAATCACTTTATGAATCTAGAATTCCATTAATCATTTTCAAGGTTTTATTTAATTTCACATTGATTCTCGAGAGGATATTGTGAATTAACATCACATCTTGCCACAATTTTTGTCTTGGTTACTTGCCCTTCTTGTGTTTTGCAGCTATATGAGGTAGGGCGTAATCCATAGGTAAATACAGTAAGAATTACGAGTATATCATTTAGTTAAGGAAGACTATTCATAGCAAAATGTATTTCGGTATCACGGGATGACGCTCCAAAACGAGTCCTTCTTCTATTATAATATAATATAATATAATATAATATAATATAATATAATATAATATAATATAATATAATATAATATAATATAATAGAATATAATAGAATATAATAGAATATAATATAATATAATATAATATAATATAATATAATATAATATAATATAATATAATATAATATAATATAATAGAAGGACTCCTTTTGGAGTTCCTATTATGAACTGAGAGGCCTCGTCCAGCGAGCTCATGAGCGAGAGGCAACAAATTGCCAATACTTTTGTATTTCTCTTGATTTAGAAATCGAGTGTTCTGTTTCAACCGGAATTTTTTGTGTAGAGCGAGTTATTTATACTCGAAAGTGGTTCTTTATAACTTTTCCATGATACTTGGTATAGGGATTTTAGATTTAAAAAAAAACCTCAAGGAGGTTAAATATGGTTCCTAGTTATGATATTATTCATCAACCATACAAAATAACAGCATTTATACATTTATATCTACGTGGTCCACGTACTGTGGGAAAGATAGAAAATTTTTATTATTAAAATTCAGGTATTGTGGATACAATATTTACCAGATTAATATAAAATATGTAATTTTTTCGTTATTAGCCTTCTTCCTCCACAAAATAAAACGCATTCCGAAAGGTGCTGAGTGGCAAATGAAAAAGGAAAAATTATTTAAAAACATCTTCATCTTCATCTCAAAGTCTACAAGTTTAATATAAAGAAGAGAGCAAAAAACACATAAAAAATTCATTATAATACAAAAGTTTCGGGCTAACACCCATCAGCTCTTTTAAAGCAAATCTTACTCACACCACTGAAACAAGAAGGGAATAAAGAGTCTACAAGTAAATCTATGTCGAAAGCAAATAATCGTTTGATTATTTACTTTCAACACTCACATATTACTAAAAAGATTAGTGGGCCCACGGGGAAAAAATATCTGTTTTTTTAATGAACTAACTAACTGACATTTCTTCTTTACTTTTGCTTTGTTTCATTTGCGAATTGACGCTGCCTGTATGAACGAGTCTTGAAGCTGTTGCTCTCCACATCAGGCATAAGTGACAACAAATATTATTGGAGAAGACAATTATGACTACTAAATGTTTACTTCTGCTACAGTAAAACATGTTTACAGTCTTGTATGGACCATCACAACTCACAATGGTCTTACTTTCCATGAATAACTTCCAGTTTACTCACGTTGTCTCCCGAGTTTATGAACTATATGAATATATTGGTGCATAACTCAAGAAATACATGCAATAAATCCGCTTACCAAGGACAAGAGAAGCATACACCAGGCAGCGCAGCAGCACAGCATGGCCCGTCATGCCGTCTGGAACACAGGTGTTGGAGGACACACCACAACGCGGTCACTACACTTCTCTTCCTACAGCGCTTCCCTAGCAACTGCCCTCACCAGAGTGCCTTGTGGCCAGCCACCAACGCCGAGACCGCACGAGCACGGTTGCCAGAAGGTGTTCGTGAATAGTAAGTCACAACTTCCAACCACAAAACGTAATAAATTCGAGAAATTTTCAAGATTACCAAATAATTGCACCATTTTTCATATTAATGCCCTTTTATGCGTTTTGAAACGTGGTCCTAAACTCATCTTATGCGCTTGTTGAACATTATTTCTACATCATGGCGATGGTAAAAAATGCTTACAGTAGAACTTACATAATATAATATTAACAGAATATTAATCAAGCATAGGCACTTTTTTGTATTATTTCACTATATTTTAAGACATGCAAAAATCATGTTTTGATACTGAGTTCATTTTCTTTACATATATAGATGAATGATAAACATGTTTATTAACCATTCAGGAAGTAGTTTCTTTTTCAGTGTTGATGTAAAAATTCTCTTTTGTTATGAACTTAATTACTGGGAGGACTCAAAGTGCACAGTGTGTACAGCGAGTGTCAGCAAAATGGAATTTCGAATACAAAAGAGGGTAATACAAGGTTGGTAACACATTTCCACTGCAATCTGTTTTTTCTATAATATCTAGCAGAGAAAATGAACACTTAAAACATGCACAAAAATGAGGTAACAAGAGTAGGTTCTGCAAAAGTTTGAACAGTGATGAATTCCGAAGACCATCACCGCCTGTTTTGTTCGAACCAGCTCCCAAAATTTCGCTGGTTCTTTTTCACTAATGCGATAAGTGTCTTCTGAAGTGAGTTCCCCTCTTTCGGTGTTTAATTGTCTGTACTTTTTTAAATAAATTATTAGGAAATTTCAACACAAAGGGAATAATAGTGTGTTTTTTCCCATATTAGCGTTATCTGGATCAATTGCCTGAAATGTATGATTTAACAAAAACTGATCGAAAATTTGCTTCATTAACGGGGCATAAAGGTTTAAGATCTTTATCCATAAGCATTTAAGCTCTTTGTCAGATCGTAATTTTCCTGCAATCGTCTAAAACAAATCAAGTCCATGTTGTTCCTTGCCACTGGCCCAGCTACTCTCGAACAGCTCAGCAGGGGAGTGCAACAAAACAAAACATGTTTCGAAAACATACTTTGAATATGCGTCTGAAAGGATTCTCTGAAATTCCATTGACCCAAACATTAGTGACTATGCATACTAACTTTGAATGTTGAAATAGTAAAAACTTCTCCTAAAGTCGTAACAAAAGTAACAACATGAAGATTTGTTAGCAAAAAGTAACACTTATGTTACGAACGTAACAATTCTGGCATCCCCGCGCAGGAGCCTGGAGGTGCCGGACTGTTTGGGCAATCACTCGACAACCTTCTACGGCTAACAATCCGTTGTAATCATCAAAGCACCACCCTGTTTCGTAAATCAGAATTCTAGCGTTAAAACTGATTCGGTTACGTACATCAATAATTAGGGGTAAAAATGGCAGTGATTTTATTTGCAGGTTGTTTTCGGTTTCTTACATTATAAAAATTTGTTTTCACATGATATGTATGTCAATCTATTCACATTCTTTAAGACTTCATGACACTAAATTATAAATATAAATTACAAAATTTTCCTGACAGTTAGAATGGTTTTATTAAATTAAAATACTCAGGTTAATTTCAACATATGAATACATTAAGAATTATGAGAATATGATATACCATGTGAAGCTTAGAATCTTAAATAATATTTTAAAAAGATTTTGGATAAGTGTCGAAAATGAATATTATACACAGAGCAATATAGTAAAATGAAAACTATCAATCGAAATAATTAAAAGAGTAATTAAAACAAACAACGGTAAAATGGCAGTATCGTATTACGGCA
Organism: Trinorchestia longiramus; assembly: GCA_006783055.1. NCBI lineage: Eukaryota > Metazoa > Arthropoda > Malacostraca > Amphipoda > Talitridae > Trinorchestia > Trinorchestia longiramus. The sequence goes on along the minus strand of VCRD01000613.1, from coordinate 166,333 downwards.
CTGTAGCAATCAGCTGATTATGTTTTGGTGTTCCGTCGGTGCTGGCGTGAGGCTAAGAGCTAGGCTTAGGTATTATGTAAGTATCACGTTTTTGGGTGTAAGTATAGCCGTGCTGATGTAGTAAGCATTTAAAAGTGAAAGTTGATAATGTATTAGGAAACTAAGAAATTATATGCAAGAAAGATTCAGTAATTTTGTTTAATTCTGAAAATAAACACAGAAATAACAGAAAGGCCTCTGCAGATGGGCTGCATAATTTCAACGGGAATGAATTATTTACATGGTAGAATGATGATAGTTTTCACTGCATTTTGTATAGCACAAATTAGGTGTGTATAATACAAGTTTGTAACCAACTTGATGACAAGTGTGACTACCTGCAAAATATGAGGGTAAGTTTATGACAAGCTAGCTCTCTCAGTGATACCCTCACTTGCTGGTTCTTTTGCATGGAGTGACCAAGGGTGGCGCTTGAGGAATTATTTTAGACTAGTCTGGCACACAGGCAGTATTGGCATTGAGTTATCTTAATACTCCTAGTATTCTAGTATGAGGAACTTTTACCCAAGCCCAAAAGATTGAGGAGCAATTATATCTCTTACTTGTACAACTGACGAGCAGAACCTGCAGTAATTTTAGTGGCATACAGAACTGTGGGGAACATTTTAACTGAAAATTTCATTTGTTATCCTATTGATATTGAGTACTATACTTAAGAAATTCAAAAGTATAAGAGAATGTAATGAGACAAATGACAAGAATTGTCAGACTTGTTAATAATAAAACAAATGTCTCTCTTGCAGTTTTGTCAGCAACAATATTGCTTACTCAAGTTTTTGCTTCCTGATAGTGATACAAATTTTATCTTGACTTGACACAAGAAAAGGGTGTTGCAAGTGGAGAAGGATATGATTTTCATCTATTTGCTGAATATTTGTGATAAAGAACTTTCTAATAAACTTGATGCAGTGTTTACTATTCCCATAACATTTTCATATATGTAGTTTCTTCCAGATTTATTGGAGAGAAATATCATGTAAAATTAAAGTCATTTTATTTTAGATGTAGTGAAGAGATTCATTTGAATTTTAGTGCTTATTGTTGGATAATCAGAATTATGAAATCCTCTCTATTTTCTGAATGTGAATTAATGGTTGTTTATTGAAATGGAAAAATTCTCTGACCCACTCTGGTATTTCTTCCAATGTTGAATTGGTAAGTAATTTTTAATAAATATTTTTGTCTTAAAAGTTGTGAAGCAATTTAAGAATTATGTTATTTGTATAATATTATTCCAATTGCTGATAAGGAAGTCAGGCCCAGATGTATGGGAAATGATAAATATTTTTCATCAGCCTCTGATTAAGAACATGTCTGCTTGAACATCATTTCAAGTTTTGTATGAGGACTCCTTGTACAGGATGCAACAAAGTCCTTTGACTTATTTCAACCACAAAATTATATAAATGTTCAAATATGTATACTGAGAAACAATCATTCATAATTTTTAATTTATATCTTATCATTCAAATTTCAAAAGCAATACATTACTATTTATCACTATTTCCAAAAAATGAGTGATAAAGGTGCAGCTATTATTGACCTCCATTATGTGGGCAACACAAAACTACAGCTTGTCAAGTTTCTCATAGCATCAAAATGATCATGGCAGCATCCCGCTGCCGACAGGGTTGACGCGGCAAGAAATACGGCATGGGACTTGGGTAAACAACCGAATAATCATCGAAGTAATTATCCGACCCAAGAATTGGCCAGAAGGTTCGTTCCTATAGCCTCATTCTATTCTAAAATGAACAGTTAATCACACTCTGGCTAGATACAGAGATCTGGCAACTACTGAAGATAATTCTCAAAGTGGTTGTCCTCCAAATTCTCATACCCCAAACAATGTCAAAGCAAGATTCAGACAAAACCCAAAGAGGTCATTGAGAAAAATATCTAGAGAAATGCATGTGAGTGACTTACAGACTTAAACCTGTCATCCTCCAAAATGTAATGTAAATGCCCCAGCAACTGACTGACCTCCAAAAAAATGGTTGGTAAGGTCAGAAGTTCTTCTAAACAGGCTCATGCAGGGCACATCCACAGATTGCATAGTATTTTTAGATGAGAATATCTTCACTATTGAGGTAAAGTTAAACCATCAGAATGACAGAGTCTTGGGAAAATCTCCTGTAGACATTCCAGATGCTCTAAGAATATTTTTCAGATAGCAAAAATCTGCTTCTGTTAGGGTGTGGTTTGCCATTTGCAAAACATAGAAATCTTCTCATATTTTTGCTAAATCTGGAGCAACAATTGACACAAATTTGTGTATCAAACAAATATTGACTCCAGCACTTAAGGATGCCAAAGATTGTTTCAAAAGTAAATCCTTCATCTTTTAAAAGAACAGTGCACTCTCACACATAAACAAAACACAAATGGAGTGTGATCATTTCCCAAGTTTTTGGAGCAAGGAAATGTGGCTGCCATCATTGCATGATCTTAACCCAATGGACTTTTTTGTTGGGTCAGTCCTGGAGTCTGAGACCTGTGTCACATGTCACAAAACAATTGAAGCTTTGAAAGCCTTGCTAAAAAAAGTGGGAGAAATTTTATCAGGAAGTCCTGTGTAATGCAGCAAAAAGTTTTAGAGGCAGTTTTGAACATATAATTTGTGCTTGAAAGGTGCACATTGAATAATATTTTGCCAGAATGTGCTTAAAGATTAAATATATGTTTTTCAGCATTTTTATTACTATATTCCAATTACTACAGTTTTTTGTTATTTTACAAGTCCAAGGCTTTGTCTGCATTCTGTATGTATACTACTGTGTATGATTTCATATGGTTGTGTTTGTTACACTCTAACTAAAAATCTGTGTTAAGTTGCACCAAACTTTTGATGGCTGCCATTATTAATCATGGCAGAGCTCAACATCTCAGGACTTTCTCAATGTCCCTTTTGTGAACTTCTAAAGATAGGGTCAAAATTGTTTGCAGACACTCATAAGGGGTAGTTTAAATGTTTATTTTATGTAGGCATCAGGTTTACAAACTATTCAAGCATTCACACATCTGGATGTTGTTCATGAGTACAGTCTGAGGAAAGTGACTCATTGGACAATTGTAACAATATACAAAATTCAATTTATAGTTAATTTACAATCAAGGTGTTAGAACTTGATCTAAAAAACACTTTCCAAATATTCTAACACTTCCAACTGTTTTTGTATTCCTACAGCACTGGTAACACATTCTAGGTTTGTGGTATCCAACAGAATTAAATGAATCAATTTCACAGTGTTTATCTTCATTTTCAATGGGATAATTTTTCAAGCAGAAGGCTTCATAACCTTCTGTATTTAGAAAAAATATATATTGCTAATTTTAGACTAGGTAAATGAAGTAGATAAAGTTTGAATTGATGAAATCAAAATTCAGTATGGCAATATAAATTTCTATTACTATCACTTGGAAAGCCTAAACTGCCTTGAATTAGTACTTTCATCTATATAGTTTTCAAAAGCAACCTTGTAAGAAGTTTGAGGTTGGTAGGCATGTAGTTTTATGAAATATTTTCATACTAGGCCTGCTAAAACTAAACAATTATTTAGTCCAACTTTTCTCTATCTCCTTGCAAAAAGTATTTTCATTAAATACATTTTAGCTTGTTAAATTTTCATTCCATTTTAGTACATATTGCAGTACAATGAAATTTATTGTTATAATTTGTAAGATACTTTTGATTACTCACCAGCTTTTGCTTGTTTTTCAGGAGAGTGCTGATTGTGAGACTTGTATGGACATCATTGAGAATCTCTAATGTCAACAAATACAAATTGAGTAGACTTTCATCTCTACAACTTCAACATCACACCACAAGACAGCTGTCTTTGCTCTGTGGCATTACATTTTCTATTGCTACATGCAAAAAAGATGGTTCCATACCCTACAGAGAAGTACTTCCCTACCTCAGAAAGCCACAAACATTTGCTTCAGTAAAACCAAGGAATACTGATTTAAAGAAAGACATAAGGGTTACTTCATTTTGTTCTGCATCATCATCCTTTGGCAACATGTCTTCTCCATTGAAGGGTAACTCTTCATCTTGTCCATTTCAGGTGAGTTATATGAGTGCCTTCATTCTACATCTGGAATTTTTAAAGTATGATAGCAGTCAAGAAATTACTGTATTGTCAGAAGTTAGGAGCTTTGATGCCTTGGATTTATTATGCTGGGCAAAGTAGCATTGATTTCTCTATTAGATTGTTCCCATGGAAATTGCAAGGTTTAGATTTAATCAATTTAAAATTATTTTGGAGGCAAGTCCATTTAAAATGGATAAAATGTTGTGTTTTAAATGAATATATAGAGAATTCCATTCTGTATCTTATGTACCAATAACATGATCTAGGATCTTAAGTATATTATCAATATTTAAATAATTTTTCTTCAATAATAGTTTGGAAGTGATGGGATAGACAGAAAGAATAAGAGGTGGAGATACATTATCTATTATATGTGTAGAATATTATTGTCAAACAATTGAAGAGCTTAGGCCGTGGTGCCATCTCTACATATAATAAAATCCAATGTGTTGATATATTTATATCTTGTGTCCTAACTAACTACTGAATTAAGTAGGAGGAATTAATTGGAAATGAGGCATTACTAAGTAGCTAGAATAAAGTGTTTATCTTAGACTAAGTATTGACTTCTCAATGGAACAGGTATATATGTATTGTGGATCACAAAGGCACAGAATTACTAAAAGAATATGCTATTTTTTCATTATTTCCTGTCTTCCCCTTTGATGTACATACTTCTTGGCAAAGCCTGGGTCAACTACAAATCAAACAAAAATATTGATATACTTTGCTCAAGACACATGTTTTTGGTGAAACTTTTTCTAGTCTTAAATATAGTTAGCCAATTGTGTGAATTTCCTTGGTTCCCTCAATTTTAGTTTATTTTGTATCTATTGTCTAAAAGTTTCAGTGTATGCCATCATTTGTTCCAATATGTTAAGTGGTATAGAAGCTGTGGTACATTTGATGTCTGCAAGGTGAGGATGTTGAAGTTTGTCAATTCTTTATTATCAAGTACCATTGTCAGGCCATGTCCTTCTTCCACTGAACAGTGTATTGGAATGATATTTTGAAACATCATGACCTCAGGCTTATTAAATTGAGGAAAAATATTACTTTCTTTCTATTTTGCATCAGTCATTAATGTAGGCAGTTTCTAAAGCTGAACCTAATTTCAGGGCAGACGAGACAGGTTCAATGGAGTTATAGTGTCATCTCAACTGGAGCCAAGAGAGGTGGATGACTTTGCAGCATCTCTAGTTGGTGAGCATTTTCAGTGATGCTGATCTAGTAAAATATTTCATTCCATAATAAGTAGTTGTAAACCTAGTTACTTTAGCGCACTGTAAATGGCTTCTGAATGATTATGCAGAATTGAATTGGTTGATAATTTTCATTAAGATTGATAGGTTAACATATATGTGCCACATTATCTGGAGGGTATTTGGCAATCTTTATTAGCACAACACAACAATGTCTTACTATGGATTACTAATTTTTCAGAAGGTGCTCTAAGTATCTCTTCCTTTCCCTCAACCTTTAGTGTATACTCTGAAACACTGTACATCAATGGTACAAAAAGTGGCACTAGTGAGCTGTTGAATAAATAAAAAAGCAAAGAACAATTTCAAAATCTGTCATGTAAATAATGGTGCATAATACACACTAGTTGGAATATTCTCTGCTAAACTATCAGGTTATTTCTGAGATTACAGTTGAATGCATTTTGTAGCTTTTCTATTAGGCTTGTGCACTTACCTCTGCTATGTTAGTTTTTTCTTCTACTGTAAATTTAGAGTTTTGATTTTTTTGTGTTCTATAATATATGAATCTTCATTTGGGCAACTATTTTCTTATTCATTGGGAGAGTAATGCACATTAAATTAGTTAACTTCACTCATTTCTTAATTTCATTATTTATTCATTACTTTAACTCTCTGTTGTGCATGGGTGTTTTTTGTTTACAATATCAGTTAAGATTCTCTGAAGTGGCTTCTTCATCACATGTTCATGCTCCAATTTGTGTTTTTTCTTCCATTTACAAAGTCTTTTGTAGTTGGTCATATCTGGTAGTCTTCAAATGTATATGTTAGCAGATATATAAATTCTGACTTTACTTAAGTGTTGTAAAATTGATCACTATCCCTTTGTTAGCCTGAGACATGACAACTCGAAGGCAATAGACCAAAGATTTGAATCCAGCAAACCACAAAGTCAAATATTTCTTTGCTTGATTATTGTTGCTGTGTTGGTTTGTATGGAGTTGTTAAGGGCATTAAAATTTTATATGATTACATGGAAACTCTTTTTGAATAAATTTCATTACAAATGACTACTCTCTGAACTAGGGGAATAATATGAGAGTTTACCACATCTAAATAAAGCAACTCTTGGTTGCATTGTGGACTAACTGTATTCTTGTAATAAATGGGAAGCTACCCTCAAAAATTTAGACAGAAACAGAAAGACCTCTTCTATGTAAAACTCTATTGACTGCATTCAAATTTGTAAATCATTGAAAGATGAGAAGCGCATGTCTTGGAGATGTTTTGTGCAGCATCTATAGAGACATGGCGGTCGGAAGGCGTGAGGGGTGTGTGGTTTGAGGTGCATCTCACGCAAGCTCACTGGGTGCCCACACTCGCCAAGGTGAGGCCATTAACAAATCATAACTTTGCAAAATATTTACAGCCTAATTTTGGTTTTCATTTTTCACATTTGCTTTAGATTTAAAAAAAATTATGCAAGTAAACAAAGGTCACAGAGTCAAACTTTGATGTGCTAATTTTGATGCACCCAGTCGACATTTGACCAGTATGAACTGGAGAAAACATTGCATGGGAAGTACAGGATCTTGCAGCATGAATGTCCAAACTGGGCCTCTTTTAAAGAAAGCCAAGTAGTGTGCGCTGGCCTGTGGTTTGTGAGTGTTGGTCAGTGGTGCAGTGGTTTGTGTGAGTGTTGGTCAGTGGTACAGTGGTTTGTGTGAGTGTTGGTCAGTGGTACAGTGGTTTGTGTGAGTGTTGGTCAGTGGTACAGTGGTTTGTGTGAGTGTTGGTCAGTGGTACAGTGGTTTGTGTGATTGCTGGGCAGTGGTAAAATGGTTTGTGATATTCAATTTTATTTCAAATTTACTTGCACTAATACCTTAACCTGTTAGCGTCACTGATGCCATGTGTCATTGGCTATGTTATCCTTTCTATTCATATCAACCTTTGCTTAAATATGAAATAATTAATTAAAAAAACAAATGCCTTAAAAAGCTTAAAGTCAGTTTAAAAGTTTGATGAATTTCGCTCAAGAAAGGTGACAATTTGCAAGATTGATCGGCTCTGATTGGTGATGCTTAACAGGTTAAGTATTTAAGTAAGTTTTTATGTCGCGTTCCCTCTATTCTTATTTCCTAAACAGATAAATGTATATGCATTTATTGAACTGTTTTGTTTATTTGATTAAAAAATATTTATGTTTGAAACGTCTTAAGTAACATCTGTTATTAATTCGCATAAAAGTTGACAATAAGGGAAATTTTTATGTTGTTTCATATGAGAAGCTAAGCTGTGCAATGAATTAATTTACAGATGCTTGATGACTGATGCTAGGCTTGTCAAATACTTGCAATGTTTCTTTCTTCTAATTTTATTTTATTTCATAGTGTGGGGAAGACCCTTTAACACATGTACTGGGAGACCCTATAACATGAGTGTGTACTGAGCAGCATGGCTTTGTGTTCCACCACGGTGAGGACAGTGAAGTGGTCATGGTGCGCTGGCTGCCCACAGATCAGCCCTGCTCGCTGCCCAGGTCAGATGCTCAGTACCAGCCCTGCTTCCGTAATTTTCAGTTGCAGACTAGTGTTACTCTCGTACTTTCTTCATTAGTTAAAGTTTTAATGTGTCTGCTCCGTCATCTGTACGACATTTCTTAATAAAAAACGAAGTTAGTGAGATGAATTTTGTGCCAGAAAATGAGTTTTTGATTTTTGTTTCGGATTCTTTTATTTCTGTTTCACTCTCAGCAAAATAATCTTGTTTATTATGCGTGTCCCCTGCTGAAGAACTACACTTAGTATTGATAGTAACCGGTGGTGCTCTCAGGTACGCGCACACGGTGGTGGGTGTGGGGGCAATGGTGGTACGTGAGGACACGGAGGAGCTGCTCGTAGTCCGGGAGAAGTTCCACAAGATGCCTCACTGGAAGCTGCCTGGCGGTTACGTGGAGCGAGGTGTGTCTCGTCTGCATGCAATAGCCTAGCAAATGTTGAGCTTAGTGTAAAAATTTGTTACATTTTGTATTGCTCTTGAAAACGTTTTGCAGAGGGTGGCGCTTTGTGCTCGTATGAGATATTGAGTAGGATTGCTGAAGTGCCTATCATTATTAAATATATCTTGTGGACTTGAAATACCTGAACCATTTTGGCGATCATGTTTAGAAATAAGTAAAACGCGTGAGTACTTTTGGGAATGAAATTATTATGTTATGTAAATTTACCTTTTTTAATTTTTCTCTTATTCTCGGAGAGGTGACGTTGTCACTAGTTTCCGGTTGTATTTTTCGATGCGAGTTAAAATTCATTGGTGGTCCTAGCAGTACTCTGTACTGTGTGCGTTTGTATTCCTGAGTATTGTACTAATTCTTGAGCTGGACGTTGCTTCGCTGTGGTGCAGGAGAGGACTTGAGTGAAGCAGCATCACGCGAGGTGCTAGAGGAGACAGGCGTACAGGCAGCGTTTGTTGGGGTGGTTGCCACTCGTCACAGCCACGCTGCCGTTTTCTCCTGCTCAGACTTTTACTTCATCGTGCTGATGCGGCCCACCTCAACCGACATCACCATGTGCAGTCAGGAGCTCGCAGACTGCCGCTGGATGAAGGTGCTTGTGCTTGCCTCTGTTAATTCACTTTCACTTGAATGTTGTATTTACCAGAACATCGCAACTTTCAGTGCAATGTTTGTGATGCATGCATGCTGCTGTACTAACTTTTTTGTAACCTCTCTACTTTATTCTTGTCCAACATTGTCATAAAAACATGTACCATCATTTTAGTTTCTTAAATTCTGAATTGAATATTACCTCCTCAAATGGTGTTGACCCATTAGAGCCGAAATTAATTTCACTCTAAATTTCTATTATGTGTTATAAATTAGGTTGAAGAAACATCAGAGAACGGTAATAAAGCTTTATTTTCCTTTAAAAAACATTTATATAGTGAAATAAACAGGAAAATGTATGTTGCATGTATGCAACGCTAGGTTATAATGGGCTAACTGTGCTTTATAATATACTATTTAAATTAATTTGGCATCAGTAAGGTGTAAAGAATTTGAATTTACCGGATTTGAGTGATTATTCTACTGCCTATTTTATCACTTTGGTGGGGCTACTTGAATTAGTTTTATTGGTAAGGTGTGCTGCGATGGTCACCGGAACAGAAACTACGAGTAAACTACGCGTATAATTCAAATAATTAGTTCATTCAGCAAAGAGTGACCACTTTAGAACAAGAGCCCGGCCCTGCAACCGTCTCTCAAGACACGAGGTAGGTGGAATGATAAGGCTTTAGCAGACATTCAGGATTTTGTGCTCATGTCATCAGAGGCTGCGCTGCTGTCATGGTTCTTGACGTTCCGTGGGCCATTGACGCTAGGAATCTCTTGCTCCACCGGGAAGCTGCGATGGTTAACCCAGGGATATAATTATAATAATAATAATGCTCCTCCGGGAAGCGACCTTCACACCGGGTCAAACTAGAGCTGTTTTACAACTGTGTCGTGAAAACCTGGAAGTGCCGTGTGGTAAATCGTTTCGAGTTTTGTTGTACTCTGGTGGGTCATTGTTTCATGTTTTAATTTCTTCTAGGTTTCCATTATAAAAACCTTTTCAACGATGGCCGCGATGAGTGTTTTGTGTACGCATGTGTTACGACAGCACAATATTTTGCAGTTACCAATAGTTTTATGTATCGACTTGTGTAACAATTAATATTTTAACCCCGGATATACAAAGGATTAAAAGTAGTAAACACTGACTTTAACCAGTGAAAGCGTATTCTTTATCTAAGGACACCTTTCCTTCACACAGACAGTTAATCTGACAGCCATGAACTACGTTCCCTAAAGCTTATGTAAAGCACCTACTCCTAGAACTCCATTTCTGTGTACTTAATAACTCTCTCTCTCTGTGTGCAGATTTCAGAGTACGCAGAGCACCCTCTGGTGCACGAGACAAACAGGTTTTTCGTCCAGTGTTACCTGCAGGCCAAGGAGCAGGGGGTGAGTATCAGTGCTACGCCACTCATGAGTTCTGTGACGCGTCGTCAGCAGATAATTTATTCCGTTGATTGCGGAGCTCAAAACAATCATAAATCCACGGCTGCAAGTCACGACTGTCCAGGTGTGACTGGTAAAACCACATCCGTTGATGGCAAAGACCAAACTGCTACTGACGATAGCAGAGGGGACAGGGTTAGTAATGGAAGTTCGGAAGTGGAAGCGCCTGGTCATTTCGAAGTCAACAGAACGGATAAATCTGCAGGGTCTTAAGAATGAATTCCTTCGTAGTTCAGCATACCTATTGAGGCATTCTATTCAGGTTTATATTATAGTTCATCGTTAATATATTTCATAGCGGTGGAGAGCAGATATGTGGGTTCTTGTGACTGGCGTGGCATTTTATTTTACGAATTCAGGGTGCTGTTCACAAATACAACGCCCACGTCTCACCTGGTCGACCAGGATGTATGGATTAACGCTCATTTTTATGCTCAACGTTTATCTTTATATTTTTTTCATGAGATTCTCCTTTACTAGCTACTTGCAGTTACTATTTGTTGCTGTTCATAAAGTCTGTGTACATTTGTATAGAAGGCATTGCAGGTGACCGACAAAGGAGTTCATGTTTTGATGTACTACAAGCGCAGCTCTGTTAACATATCACTGATTTCTAGATTTTGAAGTGCCTGTGAGGGGAAATCCTTGTCTCATAAGACACAAGCCGTTTTATTGGATACCATGTGCATATTATTCATTTTGCTAGCCTTGGTGTGAGCTGGAGTCTTTCCTTCTCATGATTAGGAGACGAGTTAAATATGTTCTCAATTCTACATACTGTTTTAATTTTCTATAGACGACATAGAATAGTGTATTTTGACGGCAAACCGTACAACTTGAGAGCTTTAGTTATTCGTGTTAATAGCAGCTATATTTGTGGAATTAAGAGCACTATGGGCAGACTGTTTTTCAATACTACTTCTTAAATTTATGTCTATCTCAGAAAATTGTAGCCGAGTCGGCCTCGTTTAGACTTTTTTTATTTAATAAAACCAATTGTTTATTAATCCAAAAGATGAAGAGTGCTTTATGTTTTAGTTTCGTTAAAAACAATGATAATTATAATACACAAATCAATATATAATTTTTTTTGGTAATCTCCTAAGAACAAAATTTGCGACGTCAGATAAGGACAAGTAAACAGAATGGAATTGGAATGAACACTCAAGAGTTCTACAGACGAGTCTGCTTCTTGACCGCCGTCAACAACTGCAACGATGCAAGACAACATTCCAGATAACCAATCAGTGATGGTAGACATAAACGTAGCGCTGCTTGGCCAGGGCTCCGCACCAAAAGCAATGCATTAAGTATGGCGTTTAAAAGTTTAGTGCACTTCGCAACATTACATCACCACGATATTGTAGAACTATGATTTACGTCTAAGAACAAGTGCGACGCCCATATCTGTACACATAAAATAAAGAAATTAGGGCTAATAGGTGATCATGAAAAGATATAAGCATGACCAATGAATGTAGCGATAATCCACTAAGTTCATAGCGACAGAAAAAGAACTCTTATAGCTATACACTACACAGATGCTGGGGTACTGCAGCAAAAAATTACATAAGTACAATGACGAAACTCGTGTGTAAATCAGTGAGATAAACGGTAAGGCAATATTTGATCAAGTCAACTATGAACGTTTAAATGAAACTATTGTTTTCATAATCAAATTCCTCATACGTGATATCACAAATGGACTTTCCCCAGCCTCTGAACTAATAAGCTACTCGTGACCACGGCTACGTACAAACACAAATCAGAGAAATTTCAAAAAGGCTACAAGAGTTTCAATCGTTCTCGTATCCCCTCAGTCAACATAAAATTAGAAAGAGAAGAACGTGGAGAACTTAACATCTCAAACATATTAGCCATGCAACAAAATCCGTTTTGTCAAGTTTTAACATGCAACGCAAAAGTCAAGCTCAGTGATTGCAAAAGTTTATAAGAAAATCTCACAGAAGCTGACATAAGATATACAAGATAGGAATAGAAAGTGAAATTCGACAAAAATAATTGAACATTTAACATACGGGGCACGATTTTTAGGATATTTCTTTTTATTAGAACAGACGACACGCAGACAACAGCTAGTTGACCAAGCTCTGCACTAACGAACTTCATATAAATTAAAAATAATGAACACTTTATCCTACGATTATATCAGTAACCATAGGTCTTAACCAACCAACCTACCTATCTACTTCACCCGTGTTCTATACGCTATCTACATCGAGCTACAACTAACTCCTACTACAAAAAAATTATTAAGATACGCACGTCCAAAGCGAACGAAAGTTCCATTCTAGAGAACCTATAAATCAAATCCTGCACTCGTAATCTCCGAACGCACAAAACTAAAATGAACCAGAGCTTTGTCGCACTCGACATTACTGACTAATGGCTGGGAAAAATAGGATGTAAAGCTTATATAAGATCAAATTCCCGTCGAACGCAGACCACCTCATGGTACTATAAACAATATCATGGTCTCCATTTGCCCTGCGCGCAGAAAGTTCACAGCTTAGTCCTAATCATGAACACCTACCACTGACGAAGAGGAGGCTCCACCTAATGAGCAGAGACGCCCCTTATGAGGGGTGTACGTGTAATGATGCTTTTCCTGCGGTTGGAGCGGCCAGTGTCAGGAGTTTTGATGTGGCCGAAGTCGACGTTGGTTTGCCCGCAGAACATGTTTTCATCTGTGATACTGATGAACGTCTCCCAGTAGTCTCTGCTGATCTCCAGCAGCTTATTCATCACCTGGGCAAGGCAAAGCTTCTTATTACAGAGTGAACAAAGCAGTTTCTTATTTGTGAAGATCATACTTAACATGCGCCAGACTCGTACAAACCAGTATTCCTTCCAAAGATGCATTTCTACAAAAAGCGTTTGCACTGTATAGAAATATTTTTAGACACTTGATTGAAAAATCTTTTACCAGAAATTTGTATTTTGGATACTTTCAAGCAACCGGGTTCGTTAGTAAATGCTTTCCAGAGTTTGGAAAGTGTCTGCTGCAGCTTGACTGGTGTCGTCTTTGACTTACACTGCCATGTTAAAATTCAAAATATTCCCTCTCAGCGACCTTCAGAAACAAAAATTTAAGCATGCAATACTGCAATGAAATGAAGAACGCAAAACAAAACGAATTCTTGTCTCAAATATGACTGTTGAATAATATAATGCCTATTTATAAAAAACTGGCACGAGTTCATTAAAACTAACTAAAAAATTAAATTAATGATACTAAATAGGTATGTGAATATAAGGTTGAAAAGTTTCAACATGTGCTCATTTCGTGTGCATATAAGTCTTAAATACTTAAATTTGTTCAAATGTCACGAATTACTTAGTAGAAACGATTTCCTGACCTTTCTTGTAAATTTCTCAATTATGAATACATTGCACTTCTTCAATACGTAGCATTGCAGCAAAATGTGTCTTTTTGTAACCATTATTAACATAACTGAAAAAAAAGATTAACAAATTGTAAAAAAAATTCTAAGAACATTAAATTATACGGAAAACAAACATTCAATATATTTTTGACACCATGTCTACTTTGACATTCTCCACACCAGCAAGAGGTACAACGAAAAAGTAAATTCACAGAAACACTCGCAAAAAGCGTGTATAAATTAACTCTATTCTATCAAGTGAAACACCGGGCTGTGAACTGAGCAGCAAGCCATCTCTGGTAACTGTAGTCTTCCACTAATTGTTCCTCTCTGCTAAACTAACTTTATGTCACAACTGCGTCACGTCACTGCTGTGTTACTTTCAAAACAAACATCAATCCCAAGCATTCCTTTCATTCCATTCATCAATAATCTTATACTCAGAATTCTCTAGCCAAAAGAAAATCAAGTCATAGCATCTTGTGCAGATGCAAATGAAGAAAAATTCCGTACTTTTACTTAATATTAACGAAACATAATTCGAATAATCAACGACAAAAATATCACTCGAAATGAAAGTACCACGATATTCACAAAAAATTTCCAGAACGTATAGCTCATAAAATAGAAATTATCATCTTCAAGAAACTAATCAATAATTTTGCTGTCACTACACGAATACTTATCCACGTATATTTCCAAATTACACGATGATGGTTATCAAAATTATAAGTATCTCTGCAAACCTAACCTACAGTACGTTCAGTTGTATGCATGTTTCCTCATTTTACATTTTAATTATAGAATTTATAAAACAAGTCCTGATACAAGCAGAGAAGAAAGCATTAGTAAAGAACAGAACAGTTACAGTACTACAGTTTATTAATCCTATAAATTCAAGTGCATATACTGGTCAGTAAGTTAGTAACTGACGCTCAGCAATAATCTCAAGATATGTAAAAAGATGAAGGAAACGACACGTAAATTAATTCGACAGAGATTTTTGGAAACACGAATCAGTTATTTTAGCAAAAAAAAGCTTTCTAAACTAATGACAGGGAGCCCATTACAAATTATCAGATTGTTTGCAGTAAGCAGCCCAGAACACTCAGTCCTGACATGTTTAACTCTTACCTGTCACATTTTTACCGGAAGAGAGAAATGCAACACAACCACAGACTGTTAATTGGCTTACTATACTGCCGACAGCGTCTGAACATGCAGAGCTGTAACATGCTCTGAGAGTTGTATAACTTTTAAGTGCAGTAATAGGTTGAAAAAGTCTTTGGTTTTGTTTTGGTACATTTTTTCAAAGAAAACTCACGAGTCAATTTAGAAGGTAAAAGGTTAAAATATGCTGACGAAAACTCCCTTCAAACTTGTTTCCCTGGAGTAACACGAAAAGAAATAACAGTTTAACTGTGCTAAACAATGACAATGAAGACATGTGTAGTTTTGTTCTTTCTAAGCATAAATTTCGTAACTAATCTGCTAACTAAACGCTTACAGAAATTGACTTCAACTCTGAAAAAAGAAACTTACAATCTGTTGGTCAGAGGTCTGCTGCAGGATCATGTGTGGTTCAGGATCAGACACAGAGTACCCCACTAGGGTGGGCCCGAAAACCTTAGCTAGGTTCGCCGTAGGCATCTTGCATTCTTTTGCTTCACCCACACTGAAAAATAAAAGCGTCAAATTATTATTAGCATCATTAGTAGCAATGAACAAAAAATTGAACCTGATATTGGCTTATGAGTCACTGGACTGCGACGAGTCAGACCCATGCTCTTCATTCCTAATCAGATTACACACTAAGCCACTACTGTCTTTTAAAAATGAGAGCCATAGCTAAAGAAATCAGCACAGGAAGTTTAATGCGTTGACCTTATAAGGCATCGCGCGCTACAAGGGCGAAGATAATAAAAACAAGTTCTGAGTAATTACCCTCCAAAGTTTACAAAATGGAAACTCCGGTAACATATTTAATGATCTACATGTTAGTGCGTTTTTTTGTCTCATTAGCTGACAGGACCAAAAAATCAAGCTCGGTTGTGAGATTTCGGTATCATAGAAAACGGATTTTTCTAGCTGGTAATGCGGTCGCCCTTGTGGCACAGAGCGCCTTATATGTACCATGGCACCAGGCCAAGCTCCTGAGACCCGTGTTCACACTCATCCCCTTCAATCTGAAGCAAATACATTTATCACCGAATTGATTAAGGGAAGAAACTTACATACAAACGTTCTTAATTTTAAATTTATACAAAGGCCACACAGGGTGCTAAAGTGCTAGAAAACTACTTTGCAAACCTCACAAAGTTAGAATGAAGTTTGCGCAAATTACTCATCACCAGCAGTGATTCAGAATTTTCATGGCCAAATAACATTGGATGCGTAGTAACGTCCACTCTCAATAAACTACTGATTATAGACCAATCAACACCTCCCTCTTATCGTACAGTACATTCATTACAATCAAAAGAAAGCGAACACTCGAAAGGATATTTTTTTAAAGGGAGAAACATTACTTCCTTTTACGGTTAGTACAGTGCGGGTAAGATCATCGTAATTTTCAATTGCGGTAATCTTCACGATAAAAATAAATGACAACGAAAAAGTGGCGTGAGATCCGAAGCTCACCGCTGCAAGTGCAGGATCATCCAAGCAAGAGTGTCCCGGTTAGGCTGAGGCAGCTCAGCGATGCATTGATAGAGTGCAGCCTCCCAGTCTGCCTCGTCACGCTTGTTGGCGCTGCTCACAAACTCCTGCCAGAGACTGTGCGTGATGAGTGGCTCCTTGAGGCAACGCAGGAAATCCTTCACTGCGTTACACATCACGTGCACGTCCACGTTGTTCAAGCACGGGACCCCTTTGCCTCTCAGGAACTTCTCCTGCACAGAAATACAACAAAAACTTGAGATCTGATGAGAGTTTGATGCTGCTAATACGCACTTGATTGTTCACAAGGTCACGAAGAAACAAAACACAACGCGTGAAGAACTCAGCGCACGAGGAATTGAATAAAGCCTACAAGTGAATTTCAGCAATATCATTCCGAATTACATACAAAAGAATTACTTTGTTTTTAATAAAAAATTAGCTTTATAAATACGCAGTATTTACAATCTTTACAACTTAAGAAACCGTCACGGTGAACACGGTGACGTACAAGCGATAGATATCAATACGGGAGTCAGCAGAAGCAGTGAAGGAAGTCTTACCTTGAGTGCCCTAACGTCCCTCTCGAGCACAGACACACGGTACAGCCCTAGCTCTGTGAAGCCTCGTCGCTCGATCTCCATGCTGCAGTGCACGATGAGAGACGGCACCATGGGCGAGACTGCAGGCGTGTAGTCAGCGATGCTACCCTGTACCGGCACTCTATTCTTTTATTCCATACGAATAACATCGAATGCACAGCTTTAGACTGGAAAGTGATTTAATGGATGGGCTAGGCTAGAAAAAAGATATTTATGTAAACCTGGGAAGACAAAGTTCTGAAAAGAGAACTAGTCGTAATGACTAATTTAGTTTCTGCGTAGTCTAAACCGATCTCTGGAAATGCAGTGTGGCATTGTATTTGTGACGCTTGTTAGTGCAATATCAGCTGTTGATTGACATGCAAATCGACTTGCACTTGGCATGGAGAAATACACCAAATAGTTAATTTTTTTGTTCTTTTTCTGAAGCTATAGAGTAAAGTAGTGACTTACAGAACTCTGCCACATCATGGACGTTAAGTAGTGACTTGCAGAGCTGTGCCACATCATGGAGGTACAGTAGTGACTTACAGAGCTCTACCACATCATGGACGTAAAGTAGTGACTTACAGAGCTCTGCCACATCATGGAGGTACAGTAGTGACTTACAGAGCTGTGCCACATCATGGAGGTACAGTGGTGACTTACAGAGCTCTGCTTGGAGCCGGGGGTACAGGCAGTGGGCACACAGGGCAGGGGCACTGCAGACCGGCACTCAGGGTGACACACGGCCCGACAGTCACGACACTTCAGCACTTGCTTTCCGAACTTGATTCTGGCAATTGGGATTGACATTAGCTAAAATGTAGTTATCGATATGATAACAATCAAAATGTCTTAAGAATTTCCACGTTTTAATGAGATTTTTTTAGTTCAAGTAAATCATCCATAGAAATATGACCTACACGCTTCCCAAATTGAATTACATTGAAAGCAACACACGCATGCTAACCCAAAATCTCTCCCCTCCCGATAACTTATCAAAATATTTGTGGATACGCAGGGTAATAACGGATTTTGTTTACCCATCAAATTGTCACTACCTTAATCAGGAGAGCTATTTTGAGTGTAACAACACTCAACTGGACAACTTACGTTCTCCCTTTAAAAAAAATGACCACAGTTAGTGTTCATCTCCCAGTACCCTCTGCAGTCCACATCCCTCCCTGAATATACCCACTATCACTCGCACGTCTCATCTCAAGCTGTGCAAAACAGCCCACATTTCAACGTTGTTTAGTTCTAATTTAACATATGTGTTTTAACATAATTTCGACCTGTACCATTGTTTTGTGTACAGTAACACTGACATTCATCTTATCGTTTCTCATCGTGCTTCAAAGTTTGAATTTTACTTATATTCTAGATCTTACTGATGGCTGAAAGTCGATTTACTCGAGACTTTTGCCAAACAACAGTAGATTTTCGTCATTGGCATTGGGGTTATGCTACATTATCATAAACTATTGTTCAGAATGACCCAATACTCAGTGGTGAGCAGTGCCTTTGCAACAGATCTATTTTTTTCGAATAATGTCAATAGAAATCGAAAAATTACGAAAAGTCAAGCAAGCTGCAGTTAGAATCTGTAAAGTTCTTCAAGTTGTGATCATTTGCAATTTCAAAATGCGTCAATTGACACCCTTACTTTTTCCAAGTTGCAACTAATACCTAAAACATTTGACAGTCAAGTTTTTGAAGTTTACTATTGAAGATAGAACACACCTCTTGCCACAAGGCTGGCAGTACTCTGACATGTACATCATCTTGGTGGTGAAACAATGAGGACGCTGCACACGGGACGCGGACAGGTGAGAACGAAGCAAGGGTGAACTCTGAGGGGGTGTTGAGAACTGGCTGGTAGGAGTCCCTATCTGAAAGCATAAAGAACATACAAAGAGAATGAGTGAGCAGTGTCTGGTTATGATGAGTGATAAAAATAGAAATTTGAGTAAGCTGCGTCATGCGAGAGGTAAACCAATGCTTGGAGTGAAAGAAGGGTTGGATGGGAGAGCCACATCTACAGAAAATACGAAAACACAACCGGTGTGGTTCATTCCCGATCCTAATCAGTAGATCAGCTCTGATTTCACACTTAGCCTCCTATTTTAAGAAGTGGAGTGGAAAGAGAGGGACTGCCCTGTGACGTGGCAGAAGTGAACCAGTGAGAACCGTCAAGCCTGGCAACAAAACACAAGTAGGATCTCTTTCCTCCAGAAAGAGGGAAGAGATGAATGCCAGCCAGTGATTATTGTGTCTCATCCACGACAATATGTATAGGGGGATGGGAGGTTATTGCAGAGGCACTTCGCTACACATGCTGACGAGGGCACACAAGTACATTCTCCTCCCCACAAATATAGGGTGCAGCAACATAATTTCCTTTTTTGAAAGGAACTTCTTTTGGAAAAAGGTATTTATATTGCCGCACGCTGTATGAGAACATAGATCATCCTCGTCAACACCCCCAAGACTAAAGTCAAGCATAGTCGTGAAACTTTAACTCTTTAGGGCAGGGTGGGATACTAAGTAACCCACCAATTTAGATACATTTACCCCGGTTTTTTGCCCTCAAATCTTGTGCCTGGAACGGTTAAGTTAGCATTACATGGTCGTCAGTGCCACACCTGAGGAGTGGGTGGCTGAGGAGCCAGCCGCTTGGGAGCTGTAGGAGTGGTGACCCACTCGTCTGCAGCACTGAGAGGAGGTGCAGTGGGAGGGTAGACAGGGGGGAGGTCTGGATACAGACCCCCACTGCTTAATTTAACCTGCAAATTAGAAAATGTTACCTGGGAATTTACATGCATGAGTAAAAAACTAAAATCAACAATACATATACAAAGTTTATTATTCAAATCCGGACGCATGGCACAATATGAATTGAACAAATTATATTACTCTCAATTAATCCTCAGCCAGACTTTAAAAGATATACATCTTAAGTTTCTTTACATCTTGTTCGGGCTGGCAGTATTGCATTTACATACCTAGAATCTCAGTCCTAATCATGCTTTCGTCTGGATGAAAGGCGTATACAGTTAATGACCGTGATCTTACAATGACCGTGTACATCTAACCAAGTAACTAGAGATTCACACGTGAAAATAATTGTAGTCTCATTTTTTGCAATTTCTATGATACATTTTTTTTCACTTAGGCCGTGTGGTGGGAGAGTCTTTGAGAAGCTGACTGATCTCAAATACTCTTCTAATAACTGAGAACTGAAGAATCCAACTCCTCCACATGAAGGAGATAGTCCTTTAAATCTTGGTATAGTTTGTGTAACTGTTTCTAGGGTTTAAGTTATTTAACGGATTTCAACAATTTGTTCATTTTAACCCCTTCGCCACCGAATATTTTTCGTACAAATGCAGGTTTTCCAGCGTTAGAACTAAGTTCATGTCTGAAAAGCATCTAGAAAAATCCTAAATGCTTGGGTAAGATGCTAGGCCAAGAAATATCTTGCAGTTAATTGTCCCACTAATATTTTGCAGCGGAATATATCATCCTAACTTTCTGTGTGACATGTTACCGCAACGTTAGCAAAAAGGTAAAAAACAGTATTCAGTACGTAATCACCTTTAGTATGTGTTATATCAGTATAATCTGGAGTTCGAACTGTTCATTTTCCTACGGTAAGATTAGTAGTGATGGTTCTTGTGGCACCTGAAGTCCTATAATACACTTACCGCTATTGAGGTTAAAGAATTTCAAGACAAAACTAATAATTCAGGACAATGTTCTCACAGTCACGCCGCTCAAATTTTTATCGACCGACCGGAAAATTCGAATATCTCCTTTCTTTTTTTACAGCGTTTTAGTCGCGACGAAATTCATTGATATTATAAGTGATAATAATGTAGAGAACAGAATTAATCATCTGTTTATTCTAATACAATACAATTTATTCCATTTTTTAGTTCCTTTAGCAAAAAATCAGCCGACGATCCAAGGGTTATCGTCTATATTAATTATCGATCACGACCGTTGACGAGCAAAAAATTAGCTCGTAATACTATTCAACTAAGTAGCTCGTTTACCAAGAGTCCACTATAATTTCAAGCAACAATAGAGTAATCTTTAATGTAGGTACACCGCGGAACACGGTACACGGTAAGTCACTGTTTACTAAAGTCAAAACCTAGGTACGTAACAGAAGTTCTTCATTGCATCTCTGCTTACTCGGTAAACATTGAATATCGAGTTTGTGTGATGAATTATTTTTAAGTGATATTTTAAAGAAAAAAGTTAGGATTGATATTGCTATCAATCCTAACTTTTTTCTTTAAAATATCACTTAAAAATAATTCATCACACAAACTCGATTTTCAATGTTTACCGAGTAAGCAGAGATGCAATGAAGAACTTCTGTTACGCACCTAGGTTTTGACTTTAGTAAACAGTTCGCTCCGAGTGACTGACCTCAGTTTGCTGAGCATGTCGCGGCACCTTCCTTCTGTTGTGATCATGATCCTCGTCAGGAGCAGACACGCGTTTGCGACCGCTGCTCCTGCGCTTCCTGACGGTGGCCGGGGTCACCTCGTCCTTGTTGAAGCTGTTGTCTGAACGCAGCAGTATTGAGGAGTTGTCCAGGTCATCGCCCTCCGTCAGATCAATGTCAGAAACAGCGTCTGCGAACAGTTACAAGAGTTAATTACAGGCACATCACAGCTAGTGATGTCCTTCAAACACATGACTGGTGATATCCTATAAATAGATGCCAGCTAGTGATGTCCTTCAAGCACACGACTGGTGATACCCTACAAGTAATGCCAGCTAGTGATGTCCTTCAAGCACATGACTAGGGATACCCTACAAGTAATGCCAGCTAGTGATGTCTTCGAAGCACATTATAGCTAACGATACTCCTGTAACCAATACATTAGCTGAAGCAAATTACATGACAACTACAATATAGCTAGTGATTTTTACATATGGCTAATAATAGTTACAAAATAGCTAGTAGATACTATAGATAAAACACAAGGCCTTTTTCCAATATGCCAACTGCACACATTGTTCCGAGAGGATCAGCTGCACTACGCAATTTATCGGAAAATAGGATTTTTTTTTGCTGAAATTCAATTTTTAGGCTAATTCAGATACTAAATTTGAATTGGCTAACACTTCTAATTGTGGAAAAATATTTCTTATTTTTGTACAGAATCATAAATATTATAACCTGCTAGGCTGATATTAGTACAGAGCCCTACAAAAACTAATACTGAAAAAGGAACAGACAATACAGCAACAAAAAGATGGATCATTGACTATCCATCGATAGTCAATTGGTTGACTATCCTCATAAGAAGATAGATACTGGGCCTTGGTTGACTGTCCTCATAAGATGGACACTGGGCCTTGGTTGACTATCCTCATGAGAAGGTAGACACTGGGCTTCAGCTACCGTCAAAAGACGAGATCAAAACAAATATATGACCGACTCATCCATGGAAGAGACGCGCCAAACTGTTAGCCAAGAACTTCTATGGTTTATTTAAGTTGTCTAATGAAGTCAAGTCATCAGACTGAGCAGATCAAGATACAAACTACAAACGAATATCAATAACCTCACAGAAAAAATGAGTCACTAAAAACAAATTCCAGCATAACCCAGATTTAGAGAAATTTAAAAACACCTTCCAGAAACAATATTATTATATTCTTGGTATAACCCTTGAAACCCCTTCGCAGTAAACATGATGGCAAAACTCGGACTTGAGTAAAACTGTCAGCCATCTCTCACCTAAGGTGTCACCATGCTCATCGATGGTGGAGAGAGCAACAGCAGGAGACTCGCCCCCAGCCCTGCTGCTGCCTAGGTGTCGGCCATCTGGAGCAGTGAGAGCACCAAGGATGTTGCCTTGCTCGAGCGTGAGTGACAACTGAGACAGCAGTTGGTCGTGGTGCGAGTCATCGACTCGGGAAGTGGCAGTGCCGCTCTTGTGGTTGCTCATTTTAAAACTCTCCATCATTTGGTGAATCTGTTGAACCTGGAGGATAGAATAGAATGAGGCTATAGGAACGAACCTTCTGGCCCATTCTTGGGTCGGGTAGTTACTTCGATAATTATTCGGTTGTTTTACCCAAGTCCCATGCCATATTTCTAGCCGCGTCAACCATGTCGGCAGCGGGATTCGAACCCGGGTCTTTCCGCTCGCAAGCAGATTCGCTCACCAGTCGACCAAGCTGGTGAAAGCCATGCTTTAAATATAAACTTCTTGAAATTACTCAACTAAAATTATTTAAATAACATTAGAATTCTATTATACTTTGAATAGTTTTCCATACAAAATTGCTGCACAAGTGGCAAAATCTGCTACAGAGTTTGAAAATCAAATCCATCACAACCAAAATTTTCATACCACCAAGCTCATGGTCAAAATATTGCAGTGTTAACATGTTTACAGAAAATAAATTTCTACACTAACATTCAAGGCTCAGCATTGCTAATTCTCTACATCCCTTTTCATTTTGAGATTACATGCAGCATTGTCAGTGCCTGGATGTACAAACATTGAAAAAATGAAAGCCTTGCTTACCTGACGCTGGGCAGCAATTCTCTTCTCCTTCTCCATCCCAAACATGTGCTGAGCATTCTTGAGTAACTTCTCAAGCCTTGTAACCTCAGACTGAGACTTTATAAGCTCCGTCTGCAGCCTCACTAGCTCCTTCTTATGGACCACCCTCTCCGTCAGCCAAACTTCTAATTGCTCCACAAACTCCAGGAACTCTGAAATAAGCCAACAATTAACATAAGGATAGAATAATACAAATCACCACCAAATTTTTCTAGAAACATCAAAATCTGTTGGTAAATAGAAATTATAAACAAAATCAATATTCAAAAACATATCATTAATAGATAAGATATTGAGAAAATTCAATCATACAAACTTTAGTACATAAAACAACAATTTTTTTAAAATTAAATGGGAACAATTCAAAAACTTTCATACAAACTAGAATGAAGAACTTACGTTTCTCTGCCCCATCACTGAGCACCATGAGTGCTCGGATGCAATCATCCATGCTCGCCTTCACACCAGTGATGGGGATGGTGGAAGCCATTTTTGAGTTGAGAGCCGTCTGACTATCACTCATTAGCTTCACAAAGAATATAAAATAGACTGGTTGTGATGGGATATAATTAGCATATCATCTGGCTAGTGATTGAGTTATCTATGGGATATAGGGAAAGAATAAAATTTCAAGTTATTTAGAATATTTAGTCGATGGTAATTACCAAATGTCAATGATAATTTCTGAACACAAATAAGACCAATGAAAATATGAACAATCCTAGCAACAAACTGATGCCTCAATAAAATTATTCTTCAAAAGTTATAAAAAAACATTGGTTCTGAGGACTGATAAATTTTCATGGAATTTATATGAATTCTCCATCTGAAGGTGAGTTTTACAAAACATAGAAATCCTTCACATGGAAACCTTCTTTCCAAATTCAATTTATAAGAAATAGGAACAAAGTTTATCTTTACATACAACCTTGTACTTATCTTAATGCATCACATTACTATACTGAAATGTTTGTTACAGCACAACCTGGCTAAATCTGTGGAGTAAATTTTCTACAATAACAATTTTCTGCCTTCTCACCACTAAGACATCCTAAGATGAGTTAAACTAATGCACCAAATTTACTTAAGCCACACTTCTAACCAAATGCAACCAAACTCCTGCAATTACTACAAAGTTGCCTCATCAGAGCTTAGTAAAATCAACTATCTTGCTCTTATTTTATCATATTAATACCAACTTCAACTATCTCTTACATTAATTGCAGATAGTTTAACTTATTTCATTCCTAATTACTGAGGCACATCTACCACTCTACCATGGTTTGAAGAAAATTTCAATTCAGCTCTGCTCAATCACTGTGTATTGACCTCTCAGCAAGTCAAATTCCATGCATTAAATACACCATTAAATTTCTTAGGAAAGGACCAGCATATATTTTGAAATAAATTCAAATTTCTTCTATTAGGCAATAGAGAAAATCTCAAGTTACACACTGAACTTTAATTGATAGCTCTTAGATTTCTGTAATTAATCATATTTCTGAATACTTCATACACATTCTCTGCAATTTAACCTACCAATGTGTTCATTGAGAAATATTTATATTTTTGCTAATGAATATCATACAAGTTTATACTTTGTAAGTGTTGTAATTCTTGACACAGTATTGCTACAAGGTGAAATTGTAGAATTACTACTAAAAAGTTGCCCAAGGATACATAATAAGTTTACAGTTTCTTCAATCAAAAACACACTTTTAATTTGCAAATTAGAATTGAATAATAAAATTTTACTGCTACCTCAATTAGAGTTGACTTTATTTAGTTCATTTCAGTATTTTGTGAGTCTACATTTTTACTTATATTGTGCAACTTAAATATTTAATGCAACATACTCTATGAAGTCTATTAGGAATCATTCCCTTTAGTCCTAACTATATTAGTCCTATATATATATTATTTAGTCCTATATTTTGAATTTTCTCTTCTGAAGTTCCACAAAATTTCACAAAAAATGAGTAAAGAATAGGTGAAAATTTATGCAATATTTGGTTCAATAAAAAAATAACTTTGTTGTTGAAGGATTAAAGAAAGTCCTTCTGATAAAATTTTTTCTATTAAGAGATTTTAATCATTTTATTTTACTTTTCTTTATAGCTAAACTTATTTGCCACATAATTAAATTTTTTGTATCTAATATGTAATTTTGTTCCTAAATTTAAGTGTTGCAGTAAAAAATAGTTTTAGATGAACTTACTCAAACAAATGTTACTACTTCACTTTGACTACAAAATTGACTACAAAGAATACTATCTCAACATTTATTTCTAAAGCAATAAGCACAGTATGTACTTTAATCAAATCAGAAAAAAAGTAAAATTATACAATATTTCATCAGCTGTGAGAGAACAAAAAAGAATATGCAATAAATGTTTTGTTTGAACAATGCTGTTCAAAAATATATAGTATACAATTCTTCTCAAGATGAAAGACAATAAATAGCCATCCTCCAAAAATATAGTCAAGGACATGACAACCTTTAATATCTTATTATACAAGTCTGCAGGCATCATCAATCTGCAGTCAAACACAGGATGCTCAGGAAGTTAAACTTTGCTTATACTCTCATAAGAAATATGCTTCAATGTAGAAATATTATTCATAATTGGAAACAATGTTGAACATTAGTACAATAATATCAACCATCATACACTGAAAATAGACTGAATAGAAATTGTTACTCCTGATTTAAACTCATCCAGCATATGCATTACATTAAAATGAATTAAAAATATTGCTGCTGCTCTATATAGATGTCTGGGCAACCAGGTAAATATTGAGGATATACATATTTAGAGGCTTACTAGTAAAGTAAACAATAAATTTGTATGCCACTATAAGAACTATTGAGCTCTGATGAAAGATGATTCTAACACTTAATGGGGTCAAAATTGTATGACTATGTCATTATACTTTTACTTCCTACAAAATCTGAAGTAGCCAATTTTACATTTAGTTAATAAGGCTGTTTAATCTACCTCATAAATCGTGTTTCTATTATTGAAAGATAGCTCAATAATGGAGAGTTTGCATGAAAAATGCTACCATTGATATCGTGCAATAATATCAAACTACATACATGGAATATATTCAATGCCTTTTTGTACGCGTCTCTGAAACGATTTAAAATTCCCACAGAAAAAATAACATCTCATTACAATCAATTATGTTTTGCCACGATTTAAGATACGTTTCTTCACACAGTTAAATACTCCACGGTATACACGCTCACGCGAGTTGAAACCGGCCTACCAATTTCAAATTCAAGCGCCGTTGTTTAAGTGCCCAATCGATTTGTACACCTGGAACATTCATAAGAGAATTCTTTTAATTTCAACCGAGTTCTACTGCAATACAAAATATCATGTTCTGTAATCAGAATTATTCAATCAAATTGAATGATTTTCATGAATGGTAAAATCATGATTCAAATATTATTTATATGAGCCTTGCAGACGAGTAATGTAAAAACGTAGACTCTCTTTTCATATTTCTT